>OX101755.1:56342773-56952044 GCA_944452675.1 Tachina lurida | reverse complement strand
TCGAGTTTTTTACCATATTTTATTAAATCTAGATCAGTTAATGGTCGATTGGGTAGGTTATCTAAAAGTTTTTTGGAATCGGTTTATAATACAGTCCATATCCAGATTTATATGGTTTAAGATATAAGCCTTTTCCCATAGCAATTGATTCCATGTGTCTATTATGCCGAGTAGCCTCGGCTAGTTGTTCTTTTCCATTTTTAATATCATTTACAGCCTTAATAATAGACGATCCACCCGTAGCCAAACCACCAAGTGCGGATAAAGCTGTTAGGATTGGAATTAGTGGAAGAAATCCATCGATTTTGGGCATTGGTATAACTCTCGGTATAACAATATTAGCCCTCTTCTTCCCTTTGAAGTTCGAAGTAATGGATTTTAACGCAATTTTAACAGCAGCCTTTAAATTGTCTGGTTTTTCATTTCTCAAGAGGTTAAGAGTATTTTTAACAGCTTTTGAAAACAATTTTCTATCACATGTTTTTTTCATTTGACTCTTTTTTTTCTGTGACTTTTTAGATTTATGAATTTTTATATTGTTCATACCTAATCCGAATTTAAGTTTTGATTTCATAGCGTTTGTTACGAACCAAGCGTTAGCCTTTTCTTTGAAATCACTATCTTTAGATTGCACTTGTTGCCAAGCTTTTTCAACTAAAATTTTATCCGCTTTATGTCTCTTATTAATATCGTTTGTTTCTGAATATGTAATATCGTGTTCCCTACACGCTGCATCCAATGAATTTATTCCCTTATCACCTCTTGCTAAACGTTTTTCAAGTTTTGTTCCAGGTCCACAAAACTGATAACCAGGTAAATGTAGTTCAACAGGTAATTTGTTTATTAAGTTGTTAACTAATCCACTACCAATATTATACTGATTATCTTTAACTCCCTTTTTATAGTTTATATTCATTTTTTATTAATTATATGATATGTGTAATGGGATTGACACTATAAACTTAAATGATGAGGTTTCGCTATATAATAAGAAATTTACATCAAAACCAAGTTAGTTATAAAAATGCGATTAGTAAAACAAGCTAAACAAATTGTAGTAAGAAATGCGGATGAAGCACAAGAAAACGAACCGAAAATTAAACATAGTACACTTTTACCAAATTCAATACGAGCATTAATTGTAGGTCCTTCAAATTGTGGCAAAACTAATGTTATGATTAGTCTAATAGAGAGCCCCAACGGTTTAAGTTTTAAAAACATTTACATATATTCAAAATCCTTATATCAACCAAAATACTGTTATCTCAAGGAATTGATACAAAACGAGAAAGTTATTAGTCCTACAGAAGCGAACTCACATTCTATCATAATATTTGATGATGTTATTTGTGGAAAACAAGACACTATAAGAGATTACTTTTGTATGGGCAGACATAAGAATATAGATTGTTTTTATTTATGTCAAACGTACACAAAAATCCCTAAACATCTTATACGTGATAATGCGAATATGATTATAATATTTAAACAGGATGAAATGAATTTACGACATATATATAATGATCATGTAATTGGTGATATGTCATTTAAAGAATTTACTAATATATGTAGTGAATGTTGGAAAAATAAATATGGCTTTCTTGTTATCAGTAAGGATAATCTGATAAATAAAGGGCGATATAGAAAAGGTTTTGATTAATTCATAGAACTATAAGTAAGCAGATCTTAAGTAGTTATAATGCAGATTGCAATCAGACATAAAACAGATCATTAGCAGATAAATATCAGTTGCTTAAGCAGATATCAGGCAGATCATTATCAAATATAAAGCAGATTTCAAGCACATATAAAAACAATAACTATGGATAATAAATTGTTAAAGGATATTGTTAAGACAAGAGGAGTATTGAAAGCAAAATTAAAAAATCTCAAATTAGACAATATAGAACGAGTTAATATTTTAGAAGATACATTCAAACCAATAACAAAACCTTTAAATACGATAATTGGAAAAATTAATGAATATCAAACTGATGATATATTGAATGATACATCTAAGTCCATAACCAAACCTTTGAATAAAATAATAAAAAAAGATGGTGATTATAACTCAGATGATTATCAATCTAATGATAACATAACAGATCCACAACTTCCACCACTACCATCCGACGACAGTTCAAACAATTTTGATGATGCAATAGATTATAACCAAGTTACTGAAACTGATTTGAAAAAATATCCATTAGCTGAAAATATAGAACTACTCCTCAATAATAAAACAATAGATAAAATTTATGGTTTCAACATAGATGAAAGCGGAAATTGGCGATATGCAAATAATGAATTAAATTTTAATGCTGATAACTCTATTCAAATAGGGAATTCAACGTGGAAAATGACTCCAGGATTATTTGAATTAGTTTTCCATTCAAAGCCTCTACATTATAATAAAAATGATTTAAGAAAATATAAAGAAATTTTAATAAGTACCAATGCTCACAAACGTCAATATCAATCAAAAAGTCAAATTAAAGGTACACAAGCTTATAAATATATTCGTATAATAAAAAATTTATTTAATACTAAACCAAATATTCTAACGAAAGGTAGTGGATTCTCGTTAAAGACTATTGATAATCGTAGATCTAGTTATATATATTGGAATGACACAAATGAATTAGTTGACAGATTACGTTTACTTATTTCATCAGAAAGTGTTGGTCATAATAATCACAATAACGAAATCATTTCCATTATTGAAGAATTGAAAGAAGCTGATATAATATATTAAACTAAAAATGACTTATATAAATAAGTTTGGAGAAACGTCCTTCCGACATAATCTGAATGACTCAAAGTTAAAATTATATAAATATAATTTGTAATTGAATAACATAACAAAAGATATAGAAAAACTGGATAATATAATTAAAACTATTAACAAACAACGTGAAGAACTTAAAAACGATTATAATTCTCAATTAAACATTATCAAAAGGGATGTTAAAGTATTACAAGAATTAATTACAAAAGGAATTAATGAAAATGTTGAAGCTATTGAAAAAATAGTGAGGAATCAAATAAGTTATGCAAATGAAGACTTTTCAAAGAATATCGAAGAGAGATTCAATACACTTGAGGATTTTATATTTAAATCGATGAAGAGAAATTATGTAAACGTTGAGGTGAAAAAACGAAAACTTGAATTTCCTAAAATTAAAGGATAAAAATTTTATATAAATATTTGACACTCATATCTGAATGCTTAATAGTAAAGAATCTTATTTCAAAATGAACTTAGATAAAAGAGAAATAGTTGATGAACTTCATAAGCAAGCGCGAAAAAATTTTAAAAGAAGACGGGTTATCATAAAAGGAATCGATGATTTATGGCAGGCGGATTTGGTTGAGATGGGCAACTACGCAACATATAATAACGGTCACCGTTATCTCTTAACAGTAATAGATTCTTTTTCAAAAAAAGCTTGGGCTATAGCAGTGAAAAATAAAACTGCACTCAACATAACGAACGCCATGAAAAACATTTTCATAAAAAGCAATCGCAAACCAAAAAATTTACAAACAGATGATGGCAAGGAGTTCTTCAATAATCAGTTTCATCACTTAATGCAATTGAATCAAATCAACCACTATTCAACATATAGTGTTCTGAAAGCATCCATCATAGAAAGATTTAACAGAACTCTTAAAGGAATGATGTGGAAGGAGTTTAGTTATCAAGGAACATATAAATGGTTAAACATATATAAGAACCTTGTAGAGAAATATAATAATACTTACCACAGAACAATAAAAATGTCGCCCAATGAAGTAAATTCATCAAACGAAAAATTTTTATTGGATACAGCTTACAACAATTTAAAAGTATTTACAAAACCAAAGTTCAAAGTGAATGATAATGTTAGAATAAGTAAATATAAACATATATTTGAAAAAGGTTATACACCAAATTGGACTACTGAAGTATTTACGGTTAAAACTATAAAAAATACTAATCCAAATACATATATATTAAAAGATTATCAAGGACATGAAATTAAAGGAGGGTTTTATGAGTCTAAATTAATGAAAACTAGATTTCCTGAAACTTATTTGGTTGAAAAGGTTTTGAAAAGGAAAAGCAACAAAATTTATGTTAAATGGCTTGGTTTTTCTTCAGAACATAATTCTTGGATTAATACAAATTATGATTAACAATAAAAACTGTGAAAAATTTAATAATTAACTTAATCATTCATGAACCACTAAAATGTCAATTACATTAACTTTAAACGGAGACTCTTCGCATCTTGTCGCAAACTATTTTCCGCCAATTGAACTAAATGAAAATTATGTTTGTGGCTTAATAAGTTTTGATACATATCATTCAATTCCAAATGTAGATGTTGAAAACAATTTATTTCATATTGGAAATCATGAAATAACAGTTCCAGTTGGGTTATATGAATTAACTGATATAGCTGAACTACTAAAAATTAAATATCATGATATGAATCCAACCGGTTCTCTTGATGTACGAGCAAATTATAATACACTACAAACATGTATAAAAAGCACTTCTGATTCAATTTATTTTAATAAAAAATCCTCAATTGGATCATTATTAGGCTTTAGTAGAAAAGTACTAGCACCTGGAATAGAACATTACTCCGATAAAACGATAGATATAACCAAAATTAATACAGTAATCGTTGAATGCAATATTGTATGCGGTTCATATATAAACAACATGTCTACGCATATTTTACATCAGTTTTCGCTTAACGTTAGTCCTGGATATAAAATAACAGAGACTCCAACCACTGTAATATACTTACCTGTAAATTCAAGAACAATAAATAATATAATTTTGAAAGTTGCTGACCAAGACGGAAACTTAATAAACTTTCGCGGTGAAAAAATAACAATACGATTACATTTAAAGCCTATGAAAGAATGATAATATACAACAAAAGTGATCTATCGAATGATTTAACATTTATTCAATCACCATCAGCCGAAGACGAAGGTGAAAATTCATCAAATTTTTGCAAAAAGTTAAAAATACAATACTATAAAAATAATAAACATCGAAAGCCTAAAAAAGCTAACGTTTTAAATAAAACTAATCAGCATTTTTTAAAAAGTTTAGGATTTAAATTAAAATAATAAAATTAATCACGTAGTTACAACCAAGGAAAACAAACAAATGAGTAGTATAATTAATATATTGCAAAAGCCTCAAGTGGATAATTCAATTATCAAGAAGGAGTACCACAGTTATACATCATATTTACAGTCATTTAAAAATAATGATGAAATTCGTATATCAATTCAAAACCAAGATTTGTATGTTTTACCAAGTGAAAGTTTTCTATATATCGAAGGTCTTGCAACAAAGGAAGATTCAACAGTTTCTACATCCATACGTCTCTTAAACAATTGTATGGCACACCTATTTGATGAAATTCGTTATGAAATTAATGGTATAGAAATTGATCGCACACGTCATTTGAGTATTGCAACAGAATTAAAAAACTATGTTTCGTTGAATAAATTTGAAAGTGATAGTCTACTAAATGCAGGATGGTCACCATTTAACAATGATAGTCTTATACCCGAAAATGGATATTTTAATTTTTGTGTACCACTAAAATTACTACTTGGATTAGCCGAAGACTTTCACAAAATAATAGTTAACTCTAAGCATGAATTGATTCTGTTACGATCTAAAGATGATAAGCAAGTTTTTAAATCTCAACTATCAACTGAAAAAACCAAGTTAACAATTTTAAATATAACTTGGAAAGTACCACACATTCAACTTGCTGATGCATACAAATTGCAGATATATAAAGCAATAAATAACCGTCATCCATTAAGTATATGTTTTAGAAGTTGGGATATGTATTATTATCCTTCACTTCCAGAAAGTACAACAGTTTTGTGGAATGTTAAGCTAGCTGCTCACAACGAAAGACCACGCTTCCTATTGTTAGGTCTTCGAAATAATGACAACAAGTTTCAACATTGTGATTTAAGTGATGTAAAAGTACATCTTAACTCTGATACATATCCTTATGATGATTTAAATCTTAAGTTTGATAGAAATCGTTTTGCTATTCTATATGACATGTACTTAAAATTTCAAAAAAGTTATTATTCACGCAACACCCAACCATTATTAACACCAGAAAACTTCAAAACTATAGCGCCAATAGCTGTCTTGGATGTTACACATCAAAATGAATTAGTCAAAACTGGACCAATCGATATTAGAATTGAACTGAAGACTTCAAAAAATATATTACCTAATACATCTGCGTATTGTTTAATTATTCATGATAAAATATTTGAATATATTCCACTAACAAACGAAATTAGAAAATTGATATAACTTTATTTTTAGTTAGTTTAAGAGACTAATAATTATAGATATACATAAACTAAAAAGTACTTGTATACAATTTATATAAATGTTAACTGTAATAACATTATTGTTTATTCACAAACATTTGGTCTACATACTCAGTCACACTTATTTGTAAGGATGTTACTCAACGATATATATGAATTTTTAAAAAGATGTTCACACATTGTCTCCAACGAAGATAGATATAAACTGATTAATATTCAATCACATCTCGAAGAAGTAAATAACTTAAAAACAACGAAAAACAAATTTGGAGAGCATTATGAAGATTGTTCATGGTCTAATGAGAATGAAACTTGTGGACCCGACACTTGTTCATGTTCATACAAAAGAAGACAAAATATGAGAATAGAGGAAGAAGCAAACAAACTAATGAAATTCTATTATAACATATATAATGTCAGTAAATGTAAAAACTGTAATTTTCAAAAAGTTTAGATAATAAAAATATTTATTTAAAAGAAAAAAAAAACATATTCATTTATTTAATAATAAAAAATGGAAAAATATTTTACATTATTCTATTAACCCATATTTTCGACCCTTCTTAATGCGTCTAAAAGAATTTCATCCTGCCCATCATGTAATAATAAATATGCTGCTACATCCACCGGTGGCAAAACTATTACCTCCCTAATATCGATGGGCTCTTTAATGTTTAAAAATAGATCTTCATCGCCTTCTAATAGATGGTAGCTCTCGTGTGTTGCTGTTGATGATTCTGTAATTGCTGTAGGTGTTGCGACTGCTATAGTAGATGTCGATGTTGCGGGCTCAGTAGATGTTGATGTTGATGGTTTAGATTCTCTCATTTCCTTATTTTTGTTAATTATTCTCCTATATAAAGGAGTATCCCAAAATTTTTTAGTTTTTAATTTTATTCCATGTTGATTCAGATAATGGCGTTTTTTGTTTGAACTGTTTGAAAAAGTAACTATTTGACATATTTCACAATATAATTTGTTACTATTCATTTTTAAATATTATTTTAGTTTTTTTTTCACACAACACTTCGTTTTTGAATAATGTCACAAGACCAGAATTTTGTTCAGAAAAATGTTTTATTTTATACTTTTTTTTCTACACGCAATATATGCATACATTCATCTATAGAAAATTACCTGTAATTGGAAAATCTTCATATTTATCTACATTTATGATCTTGTAAATTAGTGAGTTTAAGCAATAAAGGAAAAATATTTGTTTGTCCTTCATAGAAAGATATTTTTTTTATAATTAGTTTTTTCGCATACCCTTTTTCTCAGAACAAATAAAATGTAAATTTCACCAAGGCACCCACGTAAATCTACACGCGCAAAAAGCATGCATACGCATGTCTCTCGTTCTTAATACTTTAAAAATACTTAATATCATGTGTCTTGCATGAGCATGTTAATTTTTAATGTCCTATCCTTTTTTTCTTTTAAAATGAAAATTAGAGTAAAGCAAAATACATCTAAATGCTATGACATGAAAAAGCATGCAAAAGCATGCTTACGCACTACATGCAATGGAAATATCCTTCCTTATAGGAATATTTTTTCATTTAATTTATTTTTTGGTGAGAATTTTGAAAATTTCTATATAAGTGCAAAAAGTAATAAAAACTTGTAATGCATACATATACATATGACCATGTGTCTTGCACATGCATGTTTAAATTTCATGTCTTGTACATGCATGTTTAACTTTCATCAAATTTTTAAATGTCCTATCCTTTTTCTTAAAATGAAAATAAATAAGATAACTTATTTTAAGCATAAACTCTCATTTTCATAAAATTTAAATGAATTTGAAATATATGCATTTTATTTTAATTTTTTGAACTAAATTTTCCTGAAATGGATTTCAAATTCACTTTGTTAACGTGCATGTGCATGTTTAACATAAAAACAAAAATCAATAAATAATAGGGGTCACTTCACTTTACTAAATATATTTATTGTTTTAAAAATTGTGTAACTACATAAAATTTCTTATGACAAATAAAAATTTAGCTATAGTTTAGTTCGAATATTGCTGAACCATTTGGTGATTGACGTCCTTTGTAAATAATTGTCCAAATTTTGTCATTCATTTTTGATAAGTAAGGATCCTCTCTGTTTAAATATTTAACGATTCTTTGCGGAAGATAAAACCACTTATTGTTGTTTAAATATGCAATAACTTTGGATCCATATTGTGTAACCTTCCATTCAAAATTTAAAATATTGTAAGGTTCATCCTTATGGAAAAATATACGTGTGCCAGAATGCCCATAACTATTCTAATTAGAATGATCCTTATGGAGAAAATACACGTGTGCCAGAATGCCCATAAATATACTACTAAAGTAAAATTGGATTATAAATTCTATATCTTTATGAAATAACATGCACTTTAAATTTCCCGTTTTCCCGGGAAAATCTCAAAAATTTCCCGGGAATATTAGACAGACATTTCCCGGGATTTCCCGCCCGGGAATTCCCGTTTTAGTTTTATTTCGAAACTATAGTTTTATAGAAATTGTTAACACGGTATTATATATTCTGAATTTTTTTGATTTAATTTCACCCTATAGTTTTTATCTTTGACAATAATAACACAGCTTTACAAATTTTTAATTTGGAAAAATACCAAGAACGCCACATAATTAGATAATTTAATTGGGACCTCCTGAACACTATATTCGGAATGAATTCAAAAAATTTAAATTAAAATGACGAGCGACTTGAACTTTTGCGTTTTTTTTCGGATGGATCTTCGTGAATGAGGAACCAACAATAGTCCGCCATCATTTGTTCATCCCACCAGCCTTTGTAACGTCTCTCGATTTCTTTCATTTTTTGACGAAATCTTTCACCTTGTTCATCACTTTCGGAGCCCAAGTTCGTGGAGAAAATATCCAAATGACTGAATAGGAAGTGTATTTTAGGTGTCATATTTGAACCTAAGAGTTAAAAAGAATAAATTTTCAAATGATAACGGCCTTTTTGATATACATGCTTTCACTCAACGCTTACCAATGTCATTGAATTTTTGCAGTAATGTATCGATCTTCTCAGCGTAATCAGGACTTCTGTAGTTTCCCAAAAAGTTGTGAACGATGTCCTGGAATGCTTCCCATGCCTCCAAATGAGCTGGACCTAAACACTCAGAAGATCGATACATTACTGCAAAAATTCAATGCCATTGGTAAGCGTTGAGTGAAAGCATGTATATCAAAAAGGCCGTTATCATTTTAAAATTTATTCTTTTTAACTCTTAGGTTCAAATATGACACCTAAATTACACTTCCTATTCAGTCATTTGGATATTTTCCCCACGAACTTGGGCTCCGAAAGTGATGAACAAGGTGAAAGATTTCGTCAAAAAATGGAAGAAATCGAGAGACGTTACAAAGGCTGGTGGGATGAACAAATGATGGCGGACTATTGTTGGTTCCTCATTCGCGAAGATCCATCCGAAAAAAAACGCAAAAGTTCAAGTCGCTCGTCATTTTAATTTAAATTTTTTGAATTCATGCCGAATATAGTCTATGTGCAATGAAAATTAAAATATTGTCGTTTAACAAAATCCTTAACAAAAAATTTATTTTTCATCGATTTTTTTTTCAAATTACGCTTAAAATGTTGGTAATTAAATAAACTATTTGGTAAAAAAAATAAAACATTCCAGATCTTTACTATAACGTAGAAAAAAAACGAAACAAAAATTAAAAATTTTGAAACAAACGTAAAAAATATGCAAATTTTGAACTTTGAGGTGCCATAACTCAACCAATTCTTGTCAGATAGAAATGTGCAGCATATGGGCGGAAAAGGCATTCAATTACCTTTCTAACGATAGGCAACTTATCTCGATCGGATTTTTCGGTTGGGCTCCACAAGGTTTTGAGTGGGACCATACACCGAAAAACACAAAAGTACCGTTATCTAAAAAACGGTACTTAGAAAAAAAAAATTACAGCGTTTTTTCTGTTCAGGAGGTCTCAATTAACGTATCTAGGCATATGGCGTTCTTGGTATTTTTTGGCTGTAAACCAGTGTAATAAGTGCGTTCGAGAACTCAAAAATTTGTAAAAATTTTTACTATTTTTTACTGGATTGCGTTCGCGTACACAAAATCCACTAAATGAGAGGCGAATTGAGAGCGAAAAATTACAGTTAATTTACTGAGTAAATGCAAATTTTTACTGGACAAATTTTTGCCAGTAAAATGAAACCATATGTTTTTAAATATAAATAAACAAAAGCAAAGGGAAACAAAAATTTTTGTTTTGTGATGAAATTTCAAAAATAACAAAAAACAATTGTATTAAGTTATAAACAATATGACGTTTATTTAAGTTTGATGTCAGAAAAGTATTAGGGGATGTTATGTATTCCACGCGAAATTAAAACGTGCGGAATTTTTATAGAATTGTTGGAAATATGTATGTATGTATGTATTTAAAACAACAATTTCCGAACGATGTATTTTCACGTGGAATGCAGAACATAATCGATTGTTTTTAAACGTGAATAAAGTTAATAGACTTTTATAGTTAAATTTTTGTTTATACATATCGTCGGAAGGTTACTGGTTAACCGCATGGAACATTTAAAAAAATTTACTTATTGTACTTTTCTTAAATTTGTTTTCAGTTTTTCGATATCTTGAATATATTAGGGTATATAAAGTTATTATCCCCTTTTATATTACTCTTAATAAATGCACACTTTGGACCTACTTGAAAGGAAGTGAACAATATTGTTGTCATGATTGGTATAAGCGGAAACAAAAATTTGTGTATTTTTCTGCACAGCCCAATCACTTTTCATGTTGAGCGTAAAAACCATAGAAACTTTAACGGGCTGACCCGCGAATTCGACAAAATAAGAAAGTTTATTGTCAACATCGTGAAGAAAATATTCTACGGTGTATTTTTATACAACAAATGAAAAAACATTCATCGATTTTCTCAAAAACATAAAATTTTTCCATGCGGCTGGTCAGTAACTACCCAGCAAAAAAAATCTGTTTTGGAAGCACTAACAACTGAGGGAAGCAATGTGTTGTTTACTGGATTACAAAAGCTTTGAAAGCTGCTTCTGAAAAGCACTAACATAACGCAGGCTCTCTAACGAAATAAAGAACAAAAGTAAAAAAAAATTGCAAGCCAGTAACTTTTGCATCTGAATACACAAAGGCAATACAATATTATTGCCTCTGTGAAGCACACTGGTAAGGCACAAAATTATGGCTTTTTGGAAGTTGAATTCATGCGCAACCACAAGTGATTCTCTAACATTGTCTCCCTTACAAAAACGCTTTAAGGTACGGTCACACTTAGCAAACATTTGCCCAAAAAAGCGTAACCACTCAATGTTTGTGAAAAACCATTTGATTCCGACACGTGTTTCTTAAGTTAAACAGTTTCATAAACAACTAATAGACAACGTCATTGATTCCAACATTATTGGAAACTATTCAACTTAACAAACACGTATCTGAATTGAAAGCTTTTTCCTTAATATTTTGTGGTTACGTTTCTTGGGCAAATATTTGCCTAAGTGTGACCATCCCCTTAGAAGTAGTAATTTGAGCTGGGTACCCGACGATATGTACATATGTATGTATAGTTTTGTATATTCCCTGCAGATAATGCGACTAGTCCATACATGTATGTAAATACTCCAAAGAGTATATATGTATGTATAATTTTTTTAGCGCCAAAATTGTCGAATCAGCTGTTGTATAAATTTTACTGGATTTTACAATTTTTGCGTTCGCGTACTTTTATTTGCAAACTTTTTTATTGAGAGTAATTTCCTTAAATTACTCAGTATTTACTCAGTTACTGGATTTTACTGGAAAAGTACTCAACCGCACCTAATGTCGATGAATTGTTTCTTGTTACATAAAATAGTCTTTTATTTCTAATATGATATATTACTTGTTCAATAAAATGAATAATTCTTGTATGACGATTTTTCGACGATTTTTTTTTAAATTGTGACGATTTTATTTTAAAAAATCGACGATTTTTAGACAAAATTGTCTAACAACACTGCATTCAGTTATTATAAAACTTTTTTGAGTGTAAGCATATACATATGGGGTATTCAGATGGTACTCATAAATTAACACGTTTCAAAGTAATAACGCGAAAAAATATAATGCGTAAGTGTGAGTAACCCCACATAGTTCACAACTAAAGATATTGTACTTATTTGTATTTTGGTTTTAGCACCTTTGTACATTGCTTACTCTCTCTCTCTCTTTTGAAGTTAGTGCTCAGTGCTTTTTTAAATATATTTTCGGTGCTTTTTGTTTCGAGCGGTGGCACTAAACCAAAATTTCAAAGCGAAATTTCCTTATCTATTTTATTTTTCGAGGAAGTCTATCATTTAAAAAAGCTATGAAGTTAAATGGAGCATTTCAAAAAATTCTAATAAGATTGTACAAGACTTGGTTTAAGAAATAAGAGCCATATTACCCTCAAACCTTAACATTTCAAGTATAATTAATGTAAACAGTGTTCAGGCACACAACAAAGAAGACCTAATACAAGTATTGAGTCCACTATAGAGTTTTAGGCAGAAGCAAAATCTAATAGCGATTCAGTTGAAATGAACTCGTTTGAGGCATTATCAAAAATTGCATTAGCATCAAACTTCTGTCACTTCCATATGACTCTCGTTGTACCTTCATAGTGAACAGACGTAATAGCGGAATTTTTCTTACATACAAGCTAAACAAAAAAAAAATCATACAAAAAATATTCGTAGTACATATTAAATTTGATAAATAAGCTTTTTTTGCTTTGCTAATATTTTTATATATAGAAATAACAAAATCAAAAAAGAACCGTAAACAAAAAAACATACAAAGTACCCTTGAGGAATACTCTTTATGAGTACCCCAAAGGAAAAAAATAGTGAAGTGAGTTCTAACGGCAGAAATGCCTATTTTACTGTGAGTTTTGATGCTCATAATGATAAGAATAAAAATAAAAAATCTGATATTAGACTTGCTGTGAGTTCTGAAGCTCTTAATAAAAATCAAAAATCTGATAATAGACTTTTCCTAACGCCAAAACCACAGTTTCGTCAGCGATCAACTTCGCTTTGTCCAATGCCAACTAGTGAATCGTTGACATTATTGCCTAGTACTTCTACATTTAACTCAGCGATATCATCCGCTTCGGGCTCGTGGTCAACAATTAAACAAGTTGTTACTGAAGACAACAGTAGTACAAAACCAAAGGTACAAGTAGGAATGGACAGATATATAACCATTTTAAAGCGCGGGCGAAGCCCAAATTCTACTAAAATTGGATCCGCCCCAAAGATGTCTAGGGATAACAGCACATCTTCTATCAATCGTCAAAATCGTTTTTCATTATTGCAAGACAAAAACGACAAGCCCGCTGCATCATCGCAAAAGTCTTTTAAGCCACCACCTATTTATCTGAGAGAAAAAAATTCAAACGTGCTTCTAAAAAATCTACTGTCGACCATTGGTGAAAATACTTTTCACATCATTCCAATTAAACGAGGTAATATTGATGAAACTAAAATCCAAATACATATATGATGAAAAAGATTTCCGAAAAATTGTTAGTGAGTTTGAAAAAAATAAAACAAATTTTTATACATATCAACTTAAGAGTGCTAAAGGCCTACAAATAGTATTAAAGGGCATAGATTCATATGTTGAGCCTGAAGAAGTAAAATGTGCACTTATCGAACAAGGATTTAAGGTAAAAAATGTTACCAATATAATCAATAGAGAGAAGATTCCCCAGCCTCTATTTCGTGTTGAACTGGAGCCGAATGATATACAGTTAAAGAAAAATGAGACGCACCCAATTTATAGTCTAAAATACCTTTTACACCGAAAAATCACAGTTGAAGAGCCACGTAAGCGTTCAGGTCCCGTACAGTGCCATAATTGCCAAGAAAATGGCCACACAAAAACCTACTGCAAATTACCTACAGTTTGTGTTATCTGCGGTGAATTGCATGGTACTGCTAACTGTACCAAGCCAAAAGTACAAGCAGAAAAGAAATGCAGTAATTGTGGAGGTAATCACACCGCTAACTACAGGGGATGCCCTGTATATTCTTTCGTTAAACAGGCTATGGGTCAAAAATCTAAATTAGCTCCAGTTCAATCAGCAAATGCTTACTCCGCCACTCTTCCTCCAACTATCCAACTAGTTACTTCACGTGTATTGTATGCCGATGCTGCTAAGACTAGTTCTATTCCCACACAAAATGTTCCACCGCCAAGTAATTCAAGGAATGCAAACTCTACTTTTAACTTTAGTCGTCTTGAAGCTACTATTGAGAATCTGGTGCTAACTATAAACAACTTTACAACAAATATGACTAGCATGATGCAAGAAATGCTGAGAATGCAGAATACTCTGCTTCAAGCATTAGTCAACAAACCATGAACACGTTAAAACTATGTTTCTGGAACGCAAACGGCATTCGCCAACATAAAAATGAACTTGAGCACTTCCTCACGGAAAAAAATATTAATATAATGATGGTCTCAGAGACTCATTTGACTTCGAGAAGCTGCTTTAAAATAAATGGTTACACTCTATATGGTTCAAAGGACCCGAGAGGAAGAGCATGCGGTGGATCAGCAATTCTAATAAAGTCTAGACTTAAACATTATATTATTGACAACATTTGTGAGGAATATCTACAAACAACGAATATTTGTGTTGAAAATTTTTGCACAAATTTTCTGATATCATCAATTCTCCCCTCCCCCTCCCAGATTTGCAATTACTGAGAATCAATACGAGGATTTCTATATATCTCTTGGCCCTTGTTTCGTAGCAGCTGGCGACTATAATGCCAAATATACGTTCTGGGGTTCCCGTCATATTACACCCAGAGGTCGAGCATTGTTCAACACAATTTCAAAAATGGACTTGGACGTCATTTCGAGTGGGGAGCCTACTTACTGGCCTACTGATATAAATAAAAATCCGGATGTTATAGATTTTGGCGTCATGAAAAACATTTCTAGAGAATTAATTAACGTTGAAGCTTCTTTAGATCTCTCGTCCGATTACTCTCCCACGATCGTTGCAATCTGTAGCCCACAGAGAAGTGATTTACCTCACTCGTATGTGAAGATGATCAGTCGTGTAAATTGGCTGCGATTCAAAAAATATCTTAGTAGTCATTGCACGGAAAACATTACGCTAAGAACACCCGAAGATATTGAAGCTAACATCGCCAACATTAACGAAATGATTACACAGGCTGCTGAACATGCTACTACCTCCCATCCGCAGACTGGATTTAATAAAATTTATTCTACCTATATTGAACGTGTCGTGTGTGAAAAAAGAAGAGCTAGAAGGGAATGGCAACAGCACAGATCACCACAACTTAAAATCAGATTTAAAGAGTGCACTAAACGACTCCAAGAGTTACTTGCAATTGAAAAAACTGCATCTCTTGAAAATTATCTGCAAGGTCTTGATGTCACACCAGCATCTAATTACTCTTTGTGGCGCGCTGCTAGAAAGCTGAAAACCCCCGTTGAGCTTAAACCACCTCTGCGCACATCTACCGGAGGTTGGGCAAGAAGCGATACTGAAAAAGGTAACATATTTGCTAATCATTTAAAATACGTATTTACCCCAAACACATGTACTGGTGTTGCTGATTTGCCAAGTGTAGTTGATCTACCCCTGCGACCCATAAAGTTTAAGATGCGCGATGTACAAAAACTAATTGCTGAACTTAATCCGAAGAAAGCTCCAGGTATTGACGGAATTAGTAACAAAATGCTGACGAACTTGCCTCATATTGCAATAAGAATCCTGCTTTTTATTTTTAATGCCATTTTGCGAATACAGTATTTTCGACATAACCGGAAACTTGCCAAGAATAAAATGATTCCGAAGCCGGGCAAAGATCTTACCAAGGCTGAGTCATATAGGCCTATAAGCTTACTATCAACAGTCTCAAAACTTTTCGAAAAGCTGCTCATGACTAAATTGTCCACAATTTTAGCTGATAATGGGTGCATCCCGAACCATTAATTTGGCTTTAGAAGTCAGCATAGCACTATTGAGCAAACGCATAGATTGGTTCAAGTCATAAGGAGGACTTTTGAAGAAAAGAAGTATTGTTCTGCCCTTTTTATTGATGTTTCTCAGGCATTTGACAAAGTATGGCATGAAGGCCTAGTTTTAAAATTGAAGACATACATACCTACCAATAAACAAACAAAAGCTTTAGGAAAGTTATATTGTTGATAGGAAATTTACCGTTGTGGAAGGAGACTTCATGAGTGTACCCGAGTCTATATCGTCTGGTGTGCCACAGGGTAGTATTCTGGGGCCAGTCTTGTATTTAATATATACTTGTGATATGCCTGTGAGCAATAACATCCACACTTCTACATTTGCCGATGATACAGCCTGTTTGAGTATTCACAAAAACCCTGATGAGGCATCCCGCAATCTCCAAGCACATATTACTCAGCTTGAAATATGGTTGAACTTATGGAGAATTAAAGTAAATGAACAAAAGTGTGTTCATATAACGTTTACCCTAAGAAAAGATACCTGTTCCCCCATTGGAATCAATAATCAAAATATTCCTCAACATTCTCAAGTGAAATACCTTGGCATACACCTTGATCGAAGGCTTACATGGCAACATCATATTGGCGCTAAACTAATTCAAATGAAACTTAAGTTAACTCAAATACATTGGTTGATTGGCAGAAATTCAACACTCAGTCTAGACTGCAAACTTTTGATATACAAGTCGCTTTTGAAGCCAATATGGTGCTACGGAATTCAGCTATGGGGCACTGCTTCAGCTTCAAATGTGGATAGAATCCAACGACGGCAAAATAAAATTTTACGTTTGATAACAGCGGCTCCATGGTACATCAAAAATTCAAATATACATCGAGATTTAAATATGCCACTAGTGACTGAAGAAATCGCAAAATACGAAGGTAAATATTTAACAAAACTCGAGTCACATCCTAATCCGCTTGCTCGTAATATCTTGAACTTTACTGGACACATCTGCTTAAAAAAGAGGGACACAAGGGCCCTAATACTCAGCACCCCAAATGATACTTCTTGAAAATAATTATTGTGCTTAATACGAAATTTATGTATTATTTATTACTATCACTAAGTTTATGTCGGATACTGTTCGGGCCTAATAATTATATTTATATTTAAGATTAGTTCAATTTATAAGAAGAACTTTTGAGGGGAAAAAGTATTGTTCTGCGCTGTTTATTGACGTTTCCCAGGCATTTGATAAAGTGTGGCATGAAGGCCTTATTTTAAAATTGAAGACTTACTTACCAATAAACATTTTAAATCTTTTGGAAAGTTACATTATTTCCCGTAAGTTCACTGTTGCGGAAGGAGACTTTACAAGTAGGCCTGAAACAATTTCATCTGGTGTGCCACAGGGGAGTATACTGGGACCAGTTTTATATTTAATTTATACTTGTGATATGCCTGTGAGCAGTAGTATCCATACTTCCACATTTGCCGACGATACAGCCTGCCTTAGTATGCATGAAAACCCTGATGAGGCATCCCGCAAACTCCAGGAACACATTAGCCAGATGGAGCTTTGGTTAAACTTATGGAGAATCAAGGTTAATGAACAAAAGTGTGTTCAAGTAACATTTACTTTACGAAGAGATACTTGTTCCCCCATTCGGATTAACAATCAAGTTGTTTCTCAACATTCACATGTGAAATATCTTGGTATACACCTTGATCGACGACTTACATGGAAACACCACATTGATTCTAAGTTAACTCAAATGAAACTTAAACTAACTCAGGTACATTGGCTGATTGGTCGAAATTCAACACTTAGCCTAGACTGTAAACTTTTAATATACAAGTCGCTTTTAAAGCCAATATGGTGCTACGGAATTCAACTATGGGGCACTGCTTCAGCTTCAAATGTAGAGAAAATTCAACGCAGGCAAAATAAAATTTTACGCATGATAACATTGGCCCCATGGTACATCAAAAATTCAAATATACATCGTGATTTGAATATGCCACTAGTGACTGAAGAAATTGCAAAATACGCTGGCAAATATTTAACAAAACTCGAGTCACATCCTAATCCGCTTGCCCGTAATATTTTGAACTTTACTGGACACATCCGCCTAAAAAAGAGGGACACAATGGCTCTTATTCACAGCACTCCAGATGGGACTTCTTGAAAATACTTTTATTTTTTTTTTTCCTTTTGATTATCACTACTTACATATGTATTATATATAACTACTACTAAGCTTATGTCCGACATTGGTCGGGCCTAATTATATTTTTTAGATTTAAGATTTGAATACTTATTGTTAGTTCATATATGAAGATACAATAAATAAAAATTCATGCATAAAAAAAAAAAAAAAAAAAAAAAAAAAAAAATATTTAAGATTTGAATAATTATTTGAGCAGGCTAATGTTCGTATCGCCTTTCAAGCCAAATTACATGTGATAATTATTAATGAACAAATAACATCAAAGTTAGTTGTATATATTCTGACAACATATAGTTGAACGGAGCAGCTAGCCGTTTTCGAAGGCCACTAAACCTTCATCATCAACGTTCTTCTGTGTTTTGTGCACTGTGTGTGGTGTCAGTTGATGTAGATTTCTGCTTTATATACGAAACTTTTTTGCAAATGGAATACGTGAATTGTTCTGATTCATCGTATTTCAATTTGCTGAAAGGTGTTTTTGTAATGAAAACTCAAATCTACCATCTCTAAATTTACAACAGTCAAAATCTCTCATGTCTTGAAAGGTCGTATAAATGGTATTTTGCGGGACATTAATACATACACACATTATAGAAATAATTTTTTCCATTTAGAGGCAGTTTGATTAAAGTTTCTTTTCAAATACAACCTGTAGGAATACAATAAGTTTTGTGAATTAAACAAATATACTTTTAAGAAATTTCTTTTATAAATAATTTTTCTTGTTTATAAATAACATATTTTTTTAATATTATAACATAATTTTTTAATATTCCTACAAAATCATATGAAAACAGATGCTTTTTGCTTAGCTGCGTCAAAACAGAGTCCCTTAGCTTCTAAGTATAATGTAACAAACCCTCAACCGCCTACTTCATGTTGTTTGCCTTAGCATTAAAATGTTTTTAACTGTATATTTCCAACGCTATTTTCTATTTCATCATAAGCGACATGTAGTAAAAAAAACCTTTTTATCAACATTAAAATTTTAGGGGCCAATCCATTAAGGATATCAAAATGCCAAAACTCGTGATAACTTTTAAGACACACGATGTAAAATTGTATTGTAAGCGGCAATTTACATATTTAAATATTAAAAAAAACTTCTTCTGAAAACTTTAATTTTGCCGTTTACGAATAAATCGAAAATAAGGTTCGATATGTATTTCCCATTACCTGTTTTCTATGAAAACGCATATGTATACGCATATGTATACATGCACGTATGTACATAGTTAATACATATGTAAATAACATGCCAAAATATTTTTATATTTGACAATAATGAAATTTTTGCATGTATGTATGTATGTGTATATATTTAAATTTTCGAAAAATTATTTTAATTTTTTAAACTATACGTTAAAATTTTTATCTACTCGTAATTTTTAGACCTATCGATTTTTTTTTTAATATTTTTGACTTTTGTTATGAAAGAAAATAATCTGAAGCAAGTAGTAAAGTAGTGCATGGGCTTTGAAGTAATTTTGACGTCACCATGAAGCTACATTGGCTACATTCCGTCTGCAGTAACACATTTAAATAAAGAAATTCACACCTTTATAAACGTGCTGCATCTGGAAATGTGTCCGAATTTGCTAAATGTGCCACATTAAGATTTTGGAATAAAAATAATATACATACAGTTACTCTCAGAAATATTTTGCCTACATTCTTTAAGCAAAAAAGTTAAATAAATTTATTAAAAAATAAAAATATTAGGCAACATGTTAAATTCATTTCTTTTCTAACTGAGAATGCAAAACATACGTACTAGGGCTCGCGTCTTGTTACACCTAGAGGTAGAGCGTTGTTTAATACAATTTCAAAAATGGGCTTAGATGTCATTTCGAGTGGGGAGCCTACTTATTGGCCTAGTGACGTAAGAAAAATTCCAGATGTTATAGATTTTGGCGTCACGAAAAATATCCATGGGGACTTAATTCACGTAGAGGGCTCTCTAGATCTGTCCTCCGATCACTCTCCCACAATAGTTACAATTTTCAACCCACTAAGGAGTGATTTAACTAACTCATATGCGAAAACGATTAATAGGGTCAACTGGCTAGGATTCAAAAAATATATTAGTAGTCACTGCGTAGAAAACATTCAGCTTAGATCACCTGATGATATTGAATTTAATATTGCCAATCTTAACGAATATATTAAACAGGCTGCTGAACATGCCACTACTTCCTATCCGCAGACTGGCTTTAATAGAATTTATTCTACGGAAATTGAACGTCTTGTATGTGAAAAAAGGAGAGCTAGAAGAGAATGGCAACAACACAGATCACCCCTAAATAAAATCAGACTTAAAGAATGTACTAAACGACTCAAAGAGCTGCTATCGTCGGAAAAGACTGCATTACTGGAGAAGTATTTAGAAGGTCTTGATGTAACGTCAACATCTAATTACTCTTTATGGCGCGCTACTAGAAATCTTAAAAGACCCGTTGATCTCAAATCACCACTGCGTACTTCGACCGGAGGCTGGGCAAGAAGCGATAGTGAGAAAGGTAACTTATTTTCTGAGCATTTAAAATCTGTATTCACTCCCAATTCATGTACGGGCGCTGCCGGATTACCGAGTGTAGTATCTCTACCCCCTCGTCCCTTAAGGTTTAATATGCGTGAACTACAAAAAATATTTGCTGAACTCGACCCGATGGCATTAGTAACAAGATGCTGATGAACTTGCCTCATATTGCAACAAGAATCTTGCTATTTATTTTTAATGCAATTTTACGAATGCAGTATTTTCCACATAACTGGAAACTTGCCAAGATTAAAATGATTCCAAAGCCAGGCAAAGATCTTACCAAGGCTGAGTCATATAGGCCTATAAGCTTGCTATCAACAATTTCAAAGCTTTTCGAAAAGCTGCTCATGACTAAATTGTCCACAATTTTAGCTGATAGTGGGTGCATCCCGGACCATCAATTTGGCTTTAGAAGTCAGCATAGCACTATTGAGCAAACGCATAGATTGGTTCAAGTTGCAAGGAGGACATTTGAAGAAAAAAAGTATTGTTCTGCGCTTTTTATTGATGTTTCTCAGGCATTTGATAAAGTATGGCACGAAGGCCTAGTTTTAAAATTGAAGACATACATACCTACCAATAAACAAACAAAAGCTTTAGGAAAGTTATATTGTTGATAGGAAATTTACCGTTGTGGAAGGAGACTTCATGAGTGTACCCGAGTCTATATCGTCTGGTGTGCCACAGGGTAGTATTCTGGGGCCAGTCTTGTATTTAATATATACTTGTGATATGCCTGTGAGCAATAACATCCACACTTCTACATTTGCCGATGATACAGCCTGTTTGAGTATTCACAAAAACCCTGATGAGGCATCCCGCAATCTCCAAGCACATATTACTCAGCTTGAAATATGGTTGAACTTATGGAGAATTAAAGTAAATGAACAAAAGTGTGTTCATATAACGTTTACCCTAAGAAAAGATACCTGTTCCCCCATTGGAATCAATAATCAAAATATTCCTCAACATTCTCAAGTGAAATACCTTGGCATACACCTTGATCGAAGGCTTACATGGCAACATCATATTGGCGCTAAACTAATTCAAATGAAACTTAAGTTAACTCAAATACATTGGTTGATTGGCAGAAATTCAACACTCAGTCTAGACTGCAAACTTTTGATATACAAGTCGCTTTTGAAGCCAATATGGTGCTACGGAATTCAGCTATGGGGCACTGCTTCAGCTTCAAATGTGGATAGAATCCAACGACGGCAAAATAAAATTTTACGTTTGATAACAGCGGCTCCATGGTACATCAAAAATTCAAATATACATCGAGATTTAAATATGCCACTAGTGACTGAAGAAATCGCAAAATACGAAGGTAAATATTTAACAAAACTCGAGTCACATCCTAATCCGCTTGCTCGTAATATCTTGAACTTTACTGGACACATCTGCTTAAAAAAGAGGGACACAAGGGCCCTAATACTCAGCACCCCAAATGATACTTCTTGAAAATAATTATTGTGCTTAATACGAAATTTGTGTATTATTTATTACTATCACTAAGTTTATGTCGGATACTGTTCGGGCCTAATAATTATATTTATATTTAAGATTTGAATAATTATTTGAGCAGGCTAATGTTCGTATCGCCTTTCAAGCCAAATTACATGTGATAATTATTAATGAACAAATAACATCAAAGTTAGTTGTATATATTCTGACAACATATAGTTGAACGGAGCAGCTAGCCGTTTTCGAAGGCCACTAAACCTTCATCATCAACGTTCTTCTGTGTTTTGTGCACTGTGTGTGGTGTCAGTTGATGTAGATTTCTGCTTTATATACGAAACTTTTTTGCAAATGGAATACGTGAATTGTTCTGATTCATCGTATTTCAATTTGCTGAAAGGTGTTTTTGTAATGAAAACTCAAATCTACCATCTCTAAATTTACAACAGTCAAAATCTCTCATGTCTTGAAAGGTCGTATAAATGGTATTTTGCGGGACATTAATACATACACACATTATAGAAATAATTTTTTCCATTTAGAGGCAGTTTGATTAAAGTTTCTTTTCAAATACAACCTGTAGGAATACAATAAGTTTTGTGAATTAAACAAATATACTTTTAAGAAATTTCTTTTATAAATAATTTTTCTTGTTTATAAATAACATATTTTTTTAATATTATAACATAATTTTTTAATATTCCTACAAAATCATATGAAAACAGATGCTTTTTGCTTAGCTGCGTCAAAACAGAGTCCCTTAGCTTCTAAGTATAATGTAACAAACCCTCAACCGCCTACTTCATGTTGTTTGCCTTAGCATTAAAATGTTTTTAACTGTATATTTCCAACGCTATTTTCTATTTCATCATAAGCGACATGTAGTAAAAAAAACCTTTTTATCAACATTAAAATTTTAGGGGCCAATCCATTAAGGATATCAAAATGCCAAAACTCGTGATAACTTTTAAGACACACGATGTAAAATTGTATTGTAAGCGGCAATTTACATATTTAAATATTAAAAAAAACTTCTTCTGAAAACTTTAATTTTGCCGTTTACGAATAAATCGAAAATAAGGTTCGATATGTATTTCCCATTACCTGTTTTCTATGAAAACGCATATGTATACGCATATGTATACATGCACGTATGTACATAGTTAATACATATGTAAATAACATGCCAAAATATTTTTATATTTGACAATAATGAAATTTTTGCATGTATGTATGTATGTGTATATATTTAAATTTTCGAAAAATTATTTTAATTTTTTAAACTATACGTTAAAATTTTTATCTACTCGTAATTTTTAGACCTATCGATTTTTTTTTTAATATTTTTGACTTTTGTTATGAAAGAAAATAATCTGAAGCAAGTAGTAAAGTAGTGCATGGGCTTTGAAGTAATTTTGACGTCACCATGAAGCTACATTGGCTACATTCCGTCTGCAGTAACACATTTAAATAAAGAAATTCACACCTTTATAAACGTGCTGCATCTGGAAATGTGTCCGAATTTGCTAAGTGTGCCACATTAAGATTTTGGAATAAAAATAATATACATACAGTTACTCTCAGAAATATTTTGCCTACATTCTTTAAGCAAAAAAGTTAAATAAATTTATTAAAAAATAAAAATATTAGGCAACATGTTAAATTCATTTCTTTTCTAACTGAGAATGCAAAACATACGTACTAGGGCTCGCGTCTTGTTACACCTAGAGGTAGAGCGTTGTTTAATACAATTTCAAAAATGGGCTTAGATGTCATTTCGAGTGGGGAGCCTACTTATTGGCCTAGTGACGTAAGAAAAATTCCAGATGTTATAGATTTTGGCGTCACGAAAAATATCCATGGGGACTTAATTCACGTAGAGGGCTCTCTAGATCTGTCCTCCGATCACTCTCCCACAATAGTTACAATTTTCAACCCACTAAGGAGTGATTTAACTAACTCATATGCGAAAACGATTAATAGGGTCAACTGGCTAGGATTCAAAAAATATATTAGTAGTCACTGCGTAGAAAACATTCAGCTTAGATCACCTGATGATATTGAATTTAATATTGCCAATCTTAACGAATATATTAAACAGGCTGCTGAACATGCCACTACTTCCTATCCGCAGACTGGCTTTAATAGAATTTATTCTACGGAAATTGAACGTCTTGTATGTGAAAAAAGGAGAGCTAGAAGAGAATGGCAACAACACAGATCACCCCTAAATAAAATCAGACTTAAAGAATGTACTAAACGACTCAAAGAGCTGCTATCGTCGGAAAAGACTGCATTACTGGAGAAGTATTTAGAAGGTCTTGATGTAACGTCAACATCTAATTACTCTTTATGGCGCGCTACTAGAAATCTTAAAAGACCCGTTGATCTCAAATCACCACTGCGTACTTCGACCGGAGGCTGGGCAAGAAGCGATAGTGAGAAAGGTAACTTATTTTCTGAGCATTTAAAATCTGTATTCACTCCCAATTCATGTACGGGTGCTGCCGGATTACCGAGTGTAGTATCTCTACCCCCTCGTCCCTTAAGGTTTAATATGCGTGAACTACAAAAAATATTTGCTGAACTCGACCCGATGGCATTAGTAACAAGATGCTGATGAACTTGCCTCATATTGCAACAAGAATCTTGCTATTTATTTTTAATGCAATTTTACGAATGCAGTATTTTCCACATAACTGGAAACTTGCCAAGATTAAAATGATTCCAAAGCCAGGCAAAGATCTTACCAAGGCTGAGTCATATAGGCCTATAAGCTTGCTATCAACAATTTCAAAGCTTTTCGAAAAGCTGCTCATGACTAAATTGTCCACAATTTTAGCTGATAGTGGGTGCATCCCGGACCATCAATTTGGCTTTAGAAGTCAGCATAGCACTATTGAGCAAACGCATAGATTGGTTCAAGTTGCAAGGAGGACATTTGAAGAAAAAAAGTATTGTTCTGCGCTTTTTATTGATGTTTCTCAGGCATTTGATAAAGTATGGCACGAAGGCCTAGTTTTAAAATTGAAGACATACATACCTACCAATAAACAAACAAAAGCTTTAGGAAAGTTATATTGTTGATAGGAAATTTACCGTTGTGGAAGGAGACTTCATGAGTGTACCCGAGTCTATATCGTCTGGTGTGCCACAGGGTAGTATTCTGGGGCCAGTCTTGTATCTAATATATACTTGTGATATGCCTGTGAGCAATAACATCCACACTTCTACATTTGCCGATGATACAGCCTGTATGAGTATGCACAAAAACCCTGATGAGGCATCCCGCAATCTCCAAGCACACATTACCCAGCTTGAAAGATGGTTGAACTTATGGAGAATTAAAGTAAATGAACAAAAGTGTGTTCATATAACGTTTACCCTAAGAAAAGATACCTGTTCCCCCATTCGAATCAATAATCAAAATATTCCTCAACATTCTCAAGTGAAATACGTTGGCATACACCTTGATCGAAGGCTTAAATGGCAACATCATATTGACGTTAAACTAATTCAAATGAAACTTAAGTTAGCTCAAATACATTGGTTGATTGGCAGAAATTCAACACTCAGTCTAGACTGCAAACTTTTGATATACAAGTCGCTTTTGAAGCCAATATGGTGCTACGGAATTCAGCTATGGGGCACTGCTTCAGCTTCAAATGTGGATAGAATCCAACGACGCAAAATAAAATTTTACGTTTGATAACAGCGGCTCCATGGTACATCAAAAATTCAAATATACATCGAGATTTAAATATGCCACTAGTGACTGAAGAAATCGCAAAATACGAAGGTAAATATTTAACAAAACTCGAGTCACATCCTAATCCGCTTGCTCGTAATATCTTGAACTTTACTGGACACATCTGCTTAAAAAAGAGGGACACAAGGGCCCTAATACTCAGCACCCCAAATGATACTTCTTGAAAATAATTATTGTGCTTAATACGAAATTTATGTATTATTTATTACTATCACTAAGTTTATTTCCGATACTGGTCGGGCCTAATAATTATATTTAGATTTAAGATTTGAACACTTATTGTTAGTTCATATTTGAAGATACAATAAATAAATATATGTGTGTATAAAAAAAAAAAAACTTCCATATTTAAACGATGAAGTTTATTGCGCCCTTACCTCTATGACTGTATTTTAGTCTAAACTACGTAACAGAATGTCCTTACACTTGGTTAACACATTGCTTTATATACAAATCAGCCTGAAACGAGACAATTTTGTTGTGACTAGAGCTGCCGTTTGTGGTTAATTATAACCAAAATTGATAAATTGTTTTCCCAATGTCTAATATTTTTTAATTTCGGTTATTTTTTTGCTATAAATATTTTTGTATATATCTTTATAAACTTGCAAATCACTTTTTTTATTTTAACTTTGTTATTTATATTGCGTTTGCTACACAATATTTTTGACAGCTTTTTGATTTCGTTCAAAATTTATTACTTTTGTCACATAGTTCAGCTGCAGCAGATATAATGTGTTTACAGCATAATTTAATAACAACCAAATTTGGTAAGTCTTGATTTAAAAAAAATAAACTACTAAACCCATCGAGTTCAAAATGTAATCAGCTCTTAACCTAATAAATACTTGTCGATTACTGCCAACTTGACTAAGCTCGAGTGATACGTTTTTCCTTGGAAAAAATATTATGACACTTAGGACACTTACGACACTGTTGTGAATACCCCAAATATGTACTTTAATAATAATTGTGTGTTTATATTTTTAATGTAAGCGGTGCACATACATTATTAACGTTTGTGTGTGCAATGTTGTGCCGTACAGAACAGTAAAGTACTTTAAATAATGTTTATATTCGAACACTGCTTAATATGTACAGAACTGCAATTATAAAAAAAAAATAAGTAATAGTTTTCTTTTTTTTAATGCTAGTAATTATTTATTGTATCTTCAAATATAAACTAACATTAAGTATTCAAATCTTAAATCTAAAATATAATTATTAAGCGCGAACAGTGTCGGACATAAATAATACATAAGTAGTGACAATCAAAAAGGAAAAAAAGTATTTTCAAGAAGTCCCATCTGGAGTGTTGAGAATAAGAGCCCTTGTGTCCCTCTTTTTTAGGCGGATGTGTCCAGTAATGTTCAGAATATTACGAGCAAGCGGATTAGGATGTGACTCGAGCTTAGTTTATTATTTGCCTGCGTATTTTGCAATTTCTTCAATCAATAGTGGCATATTTAAATCACGATGTAAACTGGAATTTTTAATGTACCATGGAGCCGATGTTATCAAACGTTAAATTTTGTTTTGCCTACGTCGGATTCTCTCGACATAAGAATAACGAATATATTAAACAGGCTGCTGAACATGCCACTACTTCCTATCCGCAGACTGGCTTTAATAGAATTTATTCTACGGAAATTGAACGTCTTGTATGTGAAAAAAGGAGAGCTAGAAGAGAATGGCAACAACACAGATCACCCCTAAATAAAATCAGACTTAAAGAATGTACTAAACGACTCAAAGAGCTGCTATCGTCGGAAAAGACTGCATTACTGGAGAAGTATTTAGAAGGTCTTGATGTAACGTCAACATCTAATTACTCTTTATGGCGCGCTACTAGAAATCTTAAAAGACCCGTTGATCTCAAATCACCACTGCGTACTTCGACCGGAGGCTGGGCAAGAAGCGATAGTGAGAAAGGTAACTTATTTTCTGAGCATTTAAAATCTGTATTCACTCCCAATTCATGTACGGGTGCTGCCGGATTACCGAGTGTAGTATCTCTACCCCCTCGTCCCTTAAGGTTTAATATGCGTGAACTACAAAAAATATTTGCTGAACTCGACCCGATGGCATTAGTAACAAGATGCTGATGAACTTGCCTCATATTGCAACAAGAATCTTGCTATTTATTTTTAATGCAATTTTACGAATGCAGTATTTTCCACATAACTGGAAACTTGCCAAGATTAAAATGATTCCAAAGCCAGGCAAAGATCTTACCAAGGCTGAGTCATATAGGCCTATAAGCTTGCTATCAACAATTTCAAAGCTTTTCGAAAAGCTGCTCATGACTAAATTGTCCACAATTTTAGCTGATAGTGGGTGCATCCCGGACCATCAATTTGGCTTTAGAAGTCAGCATAGCACTATTGAGCAAACGCATAGATTGGTTCAAGTTGCAAGGAGGACATTTGAAGAAAAAAAGTATTGTTCTGCGCTTTTTATTGATGTTTCTCAGGCATTTGATAAAGTATGGCACGAAGGCCTAGTTTTAAAATTGAAGACATACATACCTACCAATAAACAAACAAAAGCTTTAGGAAAGTTATATTGTTGATAGGAAATTTACCGTTGTGGAAGGAGACTTCATGAGTGTACCCGAGTCTATATCGTCTGGTGTGCCACAGGGTAGTATTCTGGGGCCAGTCTTGTATCTAATATATACTTGTGATATGCCTGTGAGCAATAACATCCACACTTCTACATTTGCCGATGATACAGCCTGTATGAGTATGCACAAAAACCCTGATGAGGCATCCCGCAATCTCCAAGCACACATTACCCAGCTTGAAAGATGGTTGAACTTATGGAGAATTAAAGTAAATGAACAAAAGTGTGTTCATATAACGTTTACCCTAAGAAAAGATACCTGTTCCCCCATTCGAATCAATAATCAAAATATTCCTCAACATTCTCAAGTGAAATACGTTGGCATACACCTTGATCGAAGGCTTAAATGGCAACATCATATTGACGTTAAACTAATTCAAATGAAACTTAAGTTAGCTCAAATACATTGGTTGATTGGCAGAAATTCAACACTCAGTCTAGACTGCAAACTTTTGATATACAAGTCGCTTTTGAAGCCAATATGGTGCTACGGAATTCAGCTATGGGGCACTGCTTCAGCTTCAAATGTGGATAGAATCCAACGACGCAAAATAAAATTTTACGTTTGATAACAGCGGCTCCATGGTACATCAAAAATTCAAATATACATCGAGATTTAAATATGCCACTAGTGACTGAAGAAATCGCAAAATACGAAGGTAAATATTTAACAAAACTCGAGTCACATCCTAATCCGCTTGCTCGTAATATCTTGAACTTTACTGGACACATCTGCTTAAAAAAGAGGGACACAAGGGCCCTAATACTCAGCACCCCAAATGATACTTCTTGAAAATAATTATTGTGCTTAATACGAAATTTATGTATTATTTATTACTATCACTAAGTTTATTTCCGATACTGGTCGGGCCTAATAATTATATTTAGATTTAAGATTTGAACACTTATTGTTAGTTCATATTTGAAGATACAATAAATAAATATATGTGTGTATAAAAAAAAAAAAAAACTTCCATATTTAAACGATGAAGTTTATTGCGCCCTTACCTCTATGACTGTATTTTAGTCTAAACTACGTAACAGAATGTCCTTACACTTGGTTAACACATTGCTTTATATACAAATCAGCCTGAAACGAGACAATTTTGTTGTGACTAGAGCTGCCGTTTGTGGTTAATTATAACCAAAATTGATAAATTGTTTTCCCAATGTCTAATATTTTTTAATTTCGGTTATTTTTTTGCTATAAATATTTTTGTATATATCTTTATAAACTTGCAAATCACTTTTTTTATTTTAACTTTGTTATTTATATTGCGTTTGCTACACAATATTTTTGACAGTTTTTTGATTTCGTTCAAAATTTATTACTTTTGTCACATAGTTCAGCTGCAGCAGATATAATGTGTTTACAGCATAATTTAATAACAACCAAATTTGGTAAGTCTTGATTTAAAAAAAATAAACTACTAAACCCATCGAGTTCAAAATGTAATCAGCTCTTAACCTAATAAATACTTGTCGATTACTGCCAACTTGACTAAGCTCGAGTGATACGTTTTTCCTTGGAAAAAATACATAACATTTTTTTTAATAATAACTTCAAAAGTTTTCGCCAATTGATTTTAGAGTACACTGATTCCTTTAATTAAAATGTTTATAGAATGCCTATATTTTGACGTTTTAGGAACGGGATGCAAGGTCAACAGATTCCTTTATTTTTTTATATAGGTACAAAAATAATAAAAATAAAAATTTTTTAAATTTAGTGCTTTTTACTTAAATTACGCGCTTTTTTCCTGATTTCAGTGCTTTTGAAAATTTGAAAGTTGACAACGCTGGTTATGACAAACAATAAACATCGCTAAGAAAGTCTTATTGCTTTATGACCTTTTTGTTTGAGCCACAACAAAAATTTTTTTAAACTATGTTAAAATGTTAAGATATTATGACACTTAGGACACTTACGACACTGTTGTGAATACCCCAAATATGTACTTTAATAATAATTGTGTGTTTATATTTTTAATGTAAGCGGTGCACATACATTATTAACGTTTGTGTGTGCAATGTTGTGCCGTACAGAACAGTAAAGTACTTTAAATAATGTTTATATTCGAACACTGCTTAATATGTACAGAACTGCAATTATAAAAAAAAAATAAGTAATAGTTTTCTTTTTTTTTAATGCTAGTAATTATTTATTGTATCTTCAAATATAAACTAACATTAAGTATTCAAATCTTAAATCTAAAATATAATTATTAAGCGCGAACAGTGTCGGACATAAATAATACATAAGTAGTGACAATCAAAAAGGAAAAAAAGTATTTTCAAGAAGTCCCATCTGGAGTGTTGAGAATAAGAGCCCTTGTGTCCCTCTTTTTTAGGCGGATGTGTCCAGTAATGTTCAGAATATTACGAGCAAGCGGATTAGGATGTGACTCGAGCTTAGTTTATTATTTGCCTGCGTATTTTGCAATTTCTTCAATCAATAGTGGCATATTTAAATCACGATGTAAACTGGAATTTTTAATGTACCATGGAGCCGATGTTATCAAACGTTAAATTTTGTTTTGCCTACGTCGGATTCTCTCGACATAAGAAGCTGAAGCAGTGCTCCATAACTGAATTCCGTAGCACCATATTGGCTTCAAAAGCGACTTGTATAGTAAAAGTTTGCAGATCAAGGTGTATACCAATGTATTTTACGTGTGAATGTTGAGGAACAACTTGATCGTTTATTAGAATTAGAGAACAAGTATCTGTTCGCAGGATAAAAGTTACCTGAACACACTTTTGCTCGTTTACTTTAATTATCCATAAGTTTAACCATAGTTCCAGTTGTGTAATATGTTCTTATAGATATCGGGAAGCCTGGTTAGGGTTTTCGTGCATACTTAGGCAGGCTGTATCATCGGCAAACGTAGATGTATGGATATTACTGCCCAAAGGCATATCACAAGTATAAATCAAATACAAAACTGGCCCCAGTATGCTCCCCTGTGGCACACCGGATGATATAGAATCGGGCACACTCATTAATTCTCCTTCCACAACCGTGAATTTCCGGATAGTAATGTAGCTTTCTAATAAATTCAGAAAATTTATTGGTAGTAATGATTTCAATTTTAAAATAAGGCCTTCATGCCACACTTTATCAAATGCCTGCGAAACGTCAATAAACAGAGCAGAACAGTACTTCTTTTCTTTAAATGTTCTTCTTATAAATTGAACCAATCTATGCGTTTGTTCAATAGTGCTATGCTGACTTCTAAAACCAAATTGATGGTCTGGGATATACCCACTACCAATTAGAATTGGGGCAATTTTGACATGAGCAGTTTTTCGAAAAGGTTTGACATTGTTGAGATCAGACTTATTGGCCTATATGATGCAGCTGTGGTAGGATCTTTGCCCGGCTTTGGAATCATTTTAACTTTGGCAAACTTCCAGCTATTTGGATAATACTGCAGTCGTAAAATGGCATTCAGAATAAATAACAGGATTCTAATTGCAATACGAGGCAACTTAATCAGCATCTGGTTACTAATTCTGGGTACATACGGATTTTAAATGCTTTGCAAACAAGTTACATTTTTCAGTATCACTCCTTGCCCAATCTCCGGTAGATGTGCGCAGAAGTGGTTTAAACTCAACGGGTGTTTTAATCCTTTTCGCAGCTCGCCACAAAGAGAAATTAGATTCTTTTGTGACATCGAGATTTTCCATATAGTTTTTAAGAGATGCTGTTTTTTCATATGCAAGCAGCTCTTGTTGTCTTTTAGTGCACTCTTTCAATTTAATTTAATTTGGGGGTGATCTTTGCTGTTACCATTCCCTTCTAGATCTTCTTTTTTCATGTACGAGATGGTCAATATCTCTAGAATATATTATATTAAACCCAGTTTGCGGATGGGAGGTAGTGGCATGTTCAGCAGCCTGTTTAATATTTTCGTTAAGATTGGCAATGTTAGCTTCAATATCTTCGGGTGTTCTTAACGTAATGTTTTCCGTACAATGACTACTGAGATATTTTTTGAATCGCAGCCAATTAACACGACCATCTTAACATATGAGTGAGCATTTCTCAGTGGGCTACATACCGTAACGATCGTAAGAGAGTGATCGGAATTTTATATATGTCAGTAGGCCAATAAGTAGGCTGCCCACTCGAAATGACGTTCATGCCCATTTTGGAAATTATATTGTACAACGCTCGACCTCTGGGTGTAATAAGACGCGAATCCCAGAACGTATGTTTAGCATTATAGTCGCCAGCTGCTACGAAACAACGGCCGAGTGATTTGTAGAAATCCTCGTATTGATCCTCAGTAATTGCAAATCAAGGAGGGGATGATATGACAAAATTAGTACAAACATTTTCGACACAAATATTCGTTGCTTGTAAATGTTCTTCACAAATGTTGTCAATAATATAATGCTTGAGTCTTGACTTTATTAAAATTGCTGATCCCCCGCAAGCTCTTTTCTTGGGTCCTTTGAATCATATAAATTGTAGCCACTAATTTTGAATAGACTTCTTGAGTCTCTGAGACCAACATTATATCAATATTTTTTCCCTGAGGAAGTGCTCAAGTTCATTTTTATGTTGGCGAATGCCGTTTACGTTCCAGAAACATTTTTTTAACGTGTTCATGGCGTGTTAACTAATGCTTGAAGCAAAGTATTCTGCATTCTAAGCATTTCTTGCATCATGCTAGTCATATTTGTTGTAAAAATATTTATAGTTAGCACCAGATTCTCAATAGTAGCTTAAAGGCGACTAAAGTTAAAGCTTGAGTTTGCATTCGTGGAATTTTTTGGAGGTGGAACATTTTGTGTGGGGCTAGAACTAGTCTTAGCTGCATCGGCATACGTTACACGTGAACTGACTGGTTGGCTCATTTGAGCAAAAGTGGCAGAGTAAGGGTAATAAGCGCTGTGATTAACTCCACAATTACTAAATTTTTTTTCTGCTAGATCTTTAGGTTTAGTACAACTAGCAGTACCGTGCAATTCACCGCATATAACACAAACTGAAGGTAAGTTGCCGTAAGTTTTTGTGTGGCCATATTATTGACAATTATGGCACTGTACGGGTCCAGAACGCTTGCGTAGTTCTTCAACTGTTATTTTTCGGTATAAGAGATATTTTAAATAAATTGGATAACTCTCATTTTTTTCAATTTTGTATAGTTTGGCTCAAGTTCGACGCGAAGTAGAGGTTGAGGATTCTTCTCCCTATGTTAGATACATTTTTTACCTTAAATCCCTGGATGACGTGTGCATCTTTTACTTCTTCGGGAACAACATAAGAATCTATGCCCTTCAATACGATCTGCAGGCTTTTGGCACTCTTAATCTGATATGTGTAGAAACTTTTTTTACTTTATTCAAATTCAGTAATAATTTTGCGAAAATCTTTTTCTTCATAAATTTGGATTTTAGTTTCATCAATATTACCACGTTTTATTGGAGCAATGTGAAATTTAGTCTCACCAATCAAAGAGATTAGTTTTTTTATAAGAGCGTTTGGATTTTTTTCTCTTAAATAGCTTGGTGGCGGCTTGAAGGTTTTGTTCGCAGACTCAACGGGTTTGTCATTGTCATCTTGCAATATTTTAAAACGGTTTTGCCGATTAGTAGAGGATGCGCTGTTATCTATAGACATCTTTGGAGCAGATGCAATTTTAGTATAATTTGGGCTTCGCCCGCGCTTTGAAACAATTTTCAATATTTTAAGTATAACACGAATGTAAAAAAAAATATTTTTAAAATAAATTTATTTTTTATTATTTTATTCAATAATTATTTTTTTAAGAAAATATAAATTGTTGTTTGTTGATCGTTATAAATCAGAATTATTAATAAAAAAATATTTGACAAAAATATAATAGGAATTCCAAAGTAAATATAATTAATTATATTAATACATATACATAAATACATAGAGAAGATAACAGTAACAAAGTATAATAACAATGGATAATGGTTACACATATAACTCCCCCACCCTTTGAATATACATTACTCCTGAAATGTGTTGATATGAAATTATTAAGGTTTTAAATACACAAAGATATTATTTTATTAATTAACAACTTTTATTTAATTTTAGAATAATTTCTGCCAGTTATTTTTCTTTCAAATTTAACATCCGGTATCTCATTCTGGTATTTAAAAACTCTTTTAACCAATTGCCTATCTCTTTTACAACCATTTTCATCTATAAAGTTTGTTTTATTTTTTTCTTTGACTTGTTTTATTATATGTTTGGGTTTTTGTTTAAAATTTTTAAATCCCAAATTCTTTACTAATTCTCTTTCATTGTAATCATGACAATCTTCCCTTTCATTGTTTATTTTTTGCATTCTATCGATTTTATTTTCACAAATTTTATTGTGCAACATATACCAAATATATTTGTCCACCTTATTATGGAGTAAGTCATTTGGTTTATAGCCTGTTGTATTATGTATTGAATCATTATATATTTGAACAGCTTTTAAAACAAGTGTTTTATCATCATAATCATGTTTCTGTTACAATTTGAAAAGTCTGATATGTTCATTAATAGCGTAGACAGACGACAGCGTTAATTTGCATTAAGAGCTCACTAATGCGAATTAAAAATGTACCCTGACAGACGACAGTATTTGCATTAAGTAAATCGTCGGTTGGTTATTGGTTTGCGACACAGTATATTCAAAATACATTATGATTGCAGAAAACCAATAACCAACCGATGATTTGTTTTATCCAAAACAAACCCCATTAACTGAATGTACTCGTAGCCAATTCGCACACCTTTTCAAGCAGTCCGTATATAATTCACTCATCAACGAACATTTGATTGATTGTTGACGGTGTTGCCATATTGAAATAGGTAAATTCAGTATTAATTCACTATCATTTAGTGCATTTACTTCAAATCAAATGCGCATTGGGATGGGGATAATTCACAAGTTAATTTGAATTAAGGCATTTAATGCAAATTAACGCTGTCGTCTGTCTATGCTATAAGTGTGAGATGAAATCTTTCTATATCTGCATTACCTGTATAGGTATTTGGTGCAGTAAAATGATAACTTACTTCTTCGTAGTTAAGAAAGTTTTTGATATAAACAGTATTGAATTCATTGTCAGCAATTATCTTTTCTGGTTTTCCCAAAATAGCGAATCTTTCTCTTAATTTCTCAACAATTGTTAGTGAATTCTTATCATTTAAATAATGGATTGAATCGTGTTTAGAGAGTTTATCAATACATGTTAAAAAGGTTGTTTGTTTGTTAAGAAACCATATATCAATGTGAATTATTTCGTTAGTTTGGATTGGAGTTTCTGTTACACATAATTTTGTTTTTATTGGTCGTCTATCGAACTTACACATATTGCATATAATACAATTATTAATGAATTTATGAATTTCCTTCCTTAAATTCGGATAATAGATTATGTCTTTTAATTCCATATATGTTTCTTCTATTCCTCTATGATTCTTGTCATTGTGAAACTTCTTGATAGGAAGAACTTGTTTCAAAAATTCTAATACTTTATCTTCAGAATATTCTGCTATTGTAATCAAATGTCTTATTTACTTTTGATATAAGTTGGTTTCGAAATATATTTACTGGTGAATCTGAGATAAAAATATGATCATTTAAATCTTCTTTTCCGCTGTGTATCGTACCTCTGTCAGAACAAACACTTTGATCATTTTCTTCCAGGTGGTGTATATCTAGGCGGCTAAAATAGTCTGCAACTTGATTAGCTTTCCCCTTAATGTATTCAATGTCAAAGTCGTATTCATTTAACTGAATTTTCCACCTTTGTAATTTCATATTGGGTTCCTTTAAAGAATTAAGCCATACAAGTGGTCTATGATCAGTCTGTATTTTAAATTTTCTGCCATACAAGTAAGGCCTAAAATATTTTGTTGACCATACAATAGCTAATAACTCTTTTTCAATTGCACTATAGTTACGTTCGTGTTGATTTAATGTTCTAGAAGAAAACGCGATTGGATGTCCATTTTGTGACAAAACTGAGCCTAAAGCATCATTGCTAGCATCTGTAGTCAGAACGAACAAAAAAATTTGGATATGTTAGAACTGGAGGTGAACACAAAATTCGCTTAAATTTGTTGAAGGCTATATTGAAGCCTTTGTGTTATTCACATTTATGTGTGATCCTTTTTTAAGATATGAAATTATTGGGATCGCAATTTTACTATAATCCCTAATAAACTTCCTATAAAATCCGGTTAACCCTAAGAATGATCTTATCTCTTTTGTTGTTTTTGGTAAAGAAATTTTTTGTATTACCTCAATTTTATTAGGATTTGGTTTAATACCATCAGGTGGTATAATATGTCCCAGGTATTCCGACTCATGTTTAAAAAAATTACATTTATCCACTTGTACTTTCATGTTATACTCAGATAATTTCTGAAGAATTTTTGTTAATGACAATATATGTTCTTTTAGAGAGGTTGAAAATACCAATATATCGTCTAAATAAACAACGCATATATTATTTATATAATCCTGTAGAACTTCATTCATCATTCTCTGGAAAGATGCTGGAGCGTTTTTCAAACCAAAAGGCATTCTGGTAAACTCATAATGTCCGAAGGAAGTTGAAAAAGCTGTTTTATGTCTATCTTCTGGTAGTAAAGGTATTTGGTGAAATCCTTTAGCTAAATCAATTGTACTAAAGTACTGAGAATTTCCCAGTTTTGACAAAAGATCTTCCATATTAGGAATAGGAAATTTGTCTTCTATAGTCACGTCGTTCAATTTTCTATAATCAATCACTACCCTAAATTTTGCTTTTCCAGAGTTGTCAATTTTTTTAGGAACAACCCAAATTGGTGCGTTATATGGGCTACATGATTTAGTTATGATTCCAGATTGAAGCATTTCATTTATTTGTTTTTTTACTTCATCTTTGTAAATTTCCGGAAATCGATAAGTTCTAGAATAAATTGGAATTTCGTTAATTGTTGGTATTTTATGTCTATATTTTGAAATGCATGATAAATCTTCACCTTCGATGTAAAAAATATTCTTATAGTTCGTAATTAATTTCGTTAATTCTTTAATTTCCTCATTGTTTAAATTTTCCGTCTTTAATTTCCTATTTAAATATTCTATTTTCGGTTCGTGGAAATTAATATCTATTACTATTGATTTCAAATATCCCAAATCATTCTCATCGTATTCTGCAATTGAATGTTCATATACTAAAGGAATTTTTGCATTGTCAGTTATTAATAAATTTTCTTTTAAATCAATTTTCGTTCCTAAAGGTTTTAGTATATTACATCCTAAAATTCCGTCAAAATCACTAAAAATTTCTGTCTCAAGCATTTCAATTTTTATATTAGGAGAGTTAAATTCTTTAAAAAGGGGTATCGTTATTTTTGTTGTAGTAACAGATTTAGAAGAAATGGTATTCAATATAACCGGTTTTTCAAGTTCGGTTCTAAAAGAATTATGAAATAAGCCTCTTTTCACAAGTGAAGTGCCTGACACTGAATCTATTAATAACTTGATAGGGACAGATCTTGTTTTTACTATTATACAGGGTAAAGCTCTTCTGTACGTTGTTGAAAATTTGATACTTGTATATTATCCACTTCCATTCTATTTGAGCTATTAGTAGTAGGTTGAGATTCATCTGAATTATTTTTATAATTACTATTTACAGTACTAAAATTTCCCGACATGTTTTGATTTTGATAATAGTTTGATTTATTTGGCTTTTTTTGAGCATCTGAAAAACCGTACCTATTCCTCCGGAAGTTTTCAAAATTATTTGGTCTATGTTGATTTGTATAATTCTGGTTAAAGTTACCTCGATAGGGATTTTTTTTACTATTGAAAGCATTTTCGGTATTATTTTGTGAAAATTTATTAGAATTACTATTAAGGGAAGTTTGAGAATTAGTAAGCCATTGATTAAATTATTATAGAATTTTTTATTCATGTTTTCTAAATTAGATGAATAAGGTATGTATTTTTTGTTATAAAAATAATCAGTTTCTATCAAAATTTCTTTTGCTTTTAAAAGTGTGTAAGGATTTCTTGCATTCAATACTAGTTTTGGTTCATTAGGCAATTTGGAAATAAAAATTTTTAATACCATAGTTTCATTATTTTTACAACTATACCACTGTTCATTTTCTCTATTTACACTAGTTTTTAAATTTAATTTGGTTAATAAGTTTAAAAGGTATTCATATAAATCATTAACATTGTTTCTAAACTCTGTTGTTTTAATTTTGTTTACAATGGATTCTACACTATCAGAAATATTAAAATTAATTCTTAAAATTACTTTTATCTCATCCCATTTAACAGGACTATTATTATTAATTAGTGTAATATTTGCCCTATTAATAATTTTATTTCTTACCCTTAAGTCAAATAAAGATATGTGAGTTGAATTAACATGCTTACGAATTTCCTCGACATGTTTCGTAAACATTTCCAGTTCTTCAGTCTTTCCATCAAATTCTGGCAAACCATCCAAAAGATTGAAGGCATCGAGAGACATTCTTGGTATTTGTTCAAATTTCTAATGCGTCAACACACTGTTATAAATTTGCCTTGAATTAGGGACTCTTGATTGTTGGTGTAGTAAGATTCGTTCTTTTCTTGTTGTGGTCGTAGAGTTGTGCAAATTTAATATTTCCTTTATTTTTCTTTGCTCAGTTGAAGATGATGTTAGTGCTTGCTATTTTTTTCGTGGCCTTCCGCTACAGTTTTATTTTCTATACTTTTTCAAATTTTATTTTGTAGTTTTATCTCACTTATTAGTTGATGCTTTTTTTTCTTCCAATTGGTATTTCTTTTAGCTTTACACTTCTTGTCTTTCGTATTTAATGGCTTCTTTTCTTAATTTCTTCAAGGATTCTTGAAATTTATTTTCAATTTACTTCAAATCTTAATTTTTTTAGAAAATTTTATCTTGATGCACTAATTTTCAGTTTTTCCACTTTTTTTGTTGGGAAAATTAAGACTTTTATTTGGTACGTAAACCGACTGCGCCAATTAATTGTTCTTGAAACAATTTTCAATATTTTGAGTATAACACGAATGTAAAAAAAATATTTTTAAAATAAATATATTTTTTATTATTTTATTCAATAATTATTTTTTTAAGAAAATATAAATTGTTGTTTGTTGATCGTTATAAATCAGAATTATTAATAAAAAAATATTTGACAAAAATATAATAGGAATTCCAAAGTAAATATAATTAATTATATTAATACATATACATAAATACATAGAGAAGATAACAGTAACAAAGTATAATAACAATGGATAATGGTTACACATATAACTCTTGCAATTGTGATGTATCTGTCCATTCCGACTTGGACCTTGGGTTTTGGGCTACTCTTATCTTCAGTACCAACTTGGTTAAGTGATGAACACGAGCCCGAAGCGGATGATATCGCTGCGTTAAATGTAGAAGTACTAGGCAACGGTAATTTCAACGATTCACTAGTTGGCGTTGGACAAAGCAAAGTTGATCGCTGACGAAACTGTGGTTTTGCCGTTACAAAAATTCTATCATCCGATTTATTATTTTTATTAAGAGCTTCAGAACTCGCAGTAAGTCTATCATCAGATTTTTTATAAGAATAGAATAAATGTGTACCAATTTTTTTATAATTACCTGCATCTACTTACAACATGTAAAGAGTTTTCCGAGAAGACAGAGGTTCTACACTAAGGAATGCTATCAAATTCGCATTTGTTAATATTTGCGGCTTATCTCCGTTAGGTTGATGCAATTAATACATAATGATGCAATTAATACATAAAAAGTAAAAACAAATAGAATTTCTTTTTAATTTCCCAGCAATTCCCAAAAAAAATTCATAAAATCACAAAAATGGGATTATTTTAGTATTTTTGCTGTATTTGTCTCATATTTCGCCGGGCGCAGATAATATTTAAGGAAATATTTAAAAACATATCATATCTCAAGTTGGAATAACGAATTTTTCGGTTCCAGCCTTGGAATTTGAGAGGAAAGGCCTTATATTTGACATTTATAGCAAAAATAGGTCTATTTGGAAACGATCTGGCACCTTTAATATCAAAAATTTTTAACACAAAATTTCTTTGTTATGTTTCCTATAGTATAACCTTTTGAATAAATAAAAACATTGGGGGTTGGTATTCTTGCAATATTTTTTAATAATAGCGAAATAATTAACCCACGTTTTTCCGGCAAAAAACGGCAAAAATCTACTTTTTTCAAATATTTAATTTAAATTGCGTATAAATTTTGACTTAGTTGTGCTATTCATATCAAATTTTTTTTCTAAATGCTAACAGCCGTATTCATAAAAAAAGTAGATTGAGATTTAAAAAGCTTATTAGTTAAAAAACATTTTAAGGCTAAATAAGGTTTTTTAAATATTGCTATTCATAATCAGTATTTTAACTAAAAATCAATTAACTTGATTTTCTATAAATATCGTGGCAACCCTGTATTCCTTATTTGTCACTTGCACAACAGCGATTATTAATTCACAAACTACTCGTGTTTTTAATTGTTTGTTTGTCGGTTTACAGAGAAATATAGTTTTTATAAAATAAAAAATGTGTTCCAACTTGTACTTAATAAAAAATAAAAGCAGTTCACAACGAATCTTACTAAAAATTGCTTTTTATATAAATTTTTTTTATTGCAAATTAAGAAGCACTAGAATAACGAGTTTTATTTTATTTGTTTTGAGTGTTTATACATCACTAGTTAATTTTCTATAATTATTATTATTTTTGTTAACACATAAAGTTAGAAAATAATGACTTTGAATGGAAAGTTAATCGCTCCTTTTTTTTTAAATATTCTTTTGGAGTCCATTTAATATTTCGGCAATACTTTCTATAAAATAATTAAATTGTTTTTCTAAACAACACTGACATATACATATGTAAGTACATACATACATACACACAAGCAAAGCAAAATTACAATAACAACATCTTAAAATTGGTTTAAACATGGGTGTTGTCAATTTTAAAATTTGCTGATTTACACAAGGTTTAAAAAACCTTTTTTAAGCTAAAAATCTATTATGAATACAATTTTAGCAAATATTGCTTAAACAACTTATGAAATGCTGTTTAAAAATTTTATGAATACGGCTGTAAACATTTTGACGCGTATTCATAGCCAAAACCCAGTGCACTTTAAGAAATTAAAATCAGTATTTTATATGGTAATACTGGTTTTAACTTCTTCAAGTGTACTTTGTTTTGACTATGACTACGCGCCTTTGTTTTTAACCCATACTAAGTGTCTTTTTTAAAATCGAACAAGATTTGACTTCTACATTAGCAAAACAGTGGACCAAGGTTGGTAAAAATGCCAAAATTTAAATTTTTTTTCTCGAATATTTTCTAAACTGTAAGCGGAACTGCATAAATATAGCAGACTTTTTTAGCTCGTGAATAGAGAAATCCACTTTCAAACAATCTTTTTTATCACATAAAAAACATCAGCTTGGCATCAGTTTGAAATTTTCATTAGCCCAAGGTTGCCCACTTTAGGGCTTTGTGGCTCCCCCTCCTTTTGAGATATATAGTCCAAACTCCAGACTTACGCTCGGTGATACCCTCTTTCCCGATACGGTGCAGCCTACTAAAGTTTTTCTTTTTAATAACGTTTTCCTTCATCAATAATTAAAGCTACAACACATCATGGATGCAGTGCAGCCAGATTAGGGGATTTGCCCCCAAAAATGGGGATTTTGCCTCTCTTTTGTGGACAGAATTTCGTAGGGAGGGATTTGGGGATTTTTTATTTTGAGTTCTAACATCACTTTTTCTTATTTTATATTAATACAAATTCAAACCAAAAACAGTATTGACAATACTATAGCAAAATATGTAAATCAAATTGGTACTAATTACAAAAGTAATTATATTTATATAAAGAGAAAAAAATTTAAATTCGCGAAAAGTTGTAAAATTAAAAAAACCCATACACAGAGAAAAAACTACCTAATAGAATCAAGAAGATTTTCTCTATGAAACGTTTTTAGGCTAAGGGGTATCCCAGCAGAAAGAAGCGAAGATTTTTTAATAGAGATTCCTTATTATTTTTATGTGGTAAATCTTATTAATTTTATCTAGAAGAAACCACACAAAATCAAGAAGAAATCTTATTATTCACAATTTTTTTAAACAATTTCCGTTATTTTTGGCACCAAAAAAACAATCCATTGAAAAAAACTTTTTGATTCTATTAGGTTTTCTTATAAATTATAAATTATAGGGATTTCTTATTGATTTCATTAGGTTGCCTTATTGATTTGTTCAAAAACGTATTCCTTATTCTTTTTATTAGGTTCCTATGTGATTATGTGTAAATCATCTTCTTAATTTTTTTAATAAGGAAATCTTGATTTTATTAGGTTATTTCATATCTATAAATAAACATAGAAACAAATTTGTTCATGATCTTTTTCGTTTTTGTATAAGCATGTTTGCACAATAATTTAAATGGTTTAGGCTGCTTGTTGGCATATTGGTTAGAGTGCTTGTCTATCAGTCTGATGGTTGCTGGTTTAACAGCATGTTTATAGAACACGTCACAATCAAGACACGCACGAATGGCACACTCACGAATACGTAAGAATTTGCATTTGTAGAACACGTTAATTTTTTTTTTCTTACTTAGCAATTTAGTGCCAAATCACAGTGTTGCCTTTCTGTGAATAATTTTTATTTGTTTACATTTTGTTATATCAAATTTGTATTTTTTCATTACAAAAGGTAACCCTTTTTGACGGCAACATGGAAGTATTTATGTAAATAAACATTTTTTATTTAAAAAAAAAATCCTTAACTTTATACCCTACAAGAACAATGACGGTCATTTGATGCATCATCTTTTTTTTTTTTTTTTTTTTTACACACATATATTTATTTATTGTATCTTCAAAAATGAACTAACAATAAGTATTCAAATCTTAAATATATATATAATTATTAGGCCCGACCAGTATCGGACATAAACTTAGTGATAGTAACTAATAATACATAAATTTCGTATTAAGCACAATAAATATTTTCAAGAAGTATCATTTGGGGTGCTGACTATTAGAGCCCTTGTGTCCCTCTTTTTTAGGCGGATATGTCCAGTAAAGTTCAAGATATTACGAGCAAGCGGATTAGGATGTGACTCGAGTTTTGTTAAATATTTACCTGCGTATTTTGCGATTTCTTCAGTCACTAGTGGCATATTTAAATCACGATGTATATTTGAATTTTTGATGTACCATGGAGCCGATGTTATTAACCGTAAAATTTTGTTTTGCTGTCGTTGGATTCTATCCACATTTGAAGCTGAAGCAGTGCCCCATAGCTGAATTCCGTAGCACCATATTGGCTTCAAAAGCGACTTGTATATCAAAAGTTTGCAGTCTAGACTGAGTGTTGAATTTCTGCCAATCAACCAATGTATTTGAGTTATCTTAAGTTTCATTTGAATTAGTTTAGCGTCAATATGATGTTGCCATGTAAGCCTTCGATCAAGGTGTATGCCAATGAGAATGTTGAGGAATATTTTGATTATTGATTCGAATGGGGGAACAGGTATCTTTTCTTAGGGTAAACATTATATATATATTTTTTTTTTTTTTAATACATATTTTTATTTATTGTATCTTCAAATATGAACTTACAATAAGTATTCAAATTTTAAATCTAAAATATAATTATTAGGCCCGACCACTGTCGGACATAAATTTAGAGATAGTTATAAATAATACACAAGTAGTGATAATCAAAAGGAAGAAAAAATAAAATAAAATAAAAAGTATTTTCAAGCAGTCCCATCTGGAGTGTTGAGTATAAGAGCACTTGTATCCCTCTTTTTTAGGCGGACGTGTCCAGTAAAGTTCAAAATATTACGAGCAAGCGGATTAGGATGTGACTCGAGTTTTGTTAAATATTTGCCTGCATATTTTGCAATTTCTTCAACCAATAGTGGCATATTCAAATCACGATGTATATTTGAGTTTTTTATATACCATGGAGCCGATGTTATTAATCGCAAAATTTTATTTTGCCTTCGTTGGATTCTCTCGACATTGGAAGCTGAAGCAGTGCCCCATAGTTGAATTCCGTAGCACCATATGGGTTTCAAAATAGACTTGTATATCAAAAGTTTGCAATCTAGACTGAGGGTTGAATTTCTACCAATCAGCTAATGTACCTGAGTTAATTTTAGTTTCATTTGGGTTAACTTAGAGTCAATATGGTGTTTCCAAGTAAGCCGTCGATCAAGGTGTATACCAAGATATTTCACATGAGTATGTTGAGGGACAACTTGATTGTTAATCCGAATGGGTAAACACGTATCTCTTCGTAATGTATATGTTACTTGAACACACTTTTGTTCGTTTACCTTAATTCTCCATAAGTTTAACCATAGTTCCAGCTGGGTAATGTGTTCTTGAAGATATCGGGATGCCTCGTAAGGATTTTCATGCATACTAAGGCAGGCTGTATCATCAGCAAATGTGGAAGTGTGGATATTGCTGCTCAGAGGCATATCACAAGTATAAATCAAATACAAAACTGGCCCCAGTATACTCCCCTGTGGCACACCGGATGAGATAGTTTCAGGCATGCTCATAAAGTCTCCTTCCACAACAGTGAACTTCCGGGCAGTAATGTAACTTTTCAAAAGACTTACAACGTTTATTGGCAGGTATGTTTTTAATTTTAAAATTAGGCCTTCATGCCACACTTTAATAAATGCCTGAGAAACGTCGATAAACAGCGCAGAACAATACTTCTTTTCTTCAAATGTTCTTCTTATAAATTGGACCAATGTATGAGTTTGTTCAATGGTGCTATGCTGACTTCTAAAACCAAATTGATGGTCCGGTATGCACCCACTATTAACTAGAATTGGGGACAATTTTGTCATGAGCAGTTTTTCGAAAAGCTTTGACATTGTTGATAGGAGACTTATTGGCCTGTATGACTCAGCCTTGGTAAGGTCTTTGCCCGGCTTTGGAATCATTTTAACTTTGGCAAGCTTCCAGCTATTTGGATAATACTGCAGTCGTAAAATGGCGTTAAAAATAAATAACAGTATTCTAATTGCAATACGAGGCAACTTTATTAGCATCTGGTTACTAATTCCATCAAAACCCGGAGCTTTCTTTGGGTTGAGTTCAGAAATTAGTTTTTGCACATCACGCGTCTTAAACTTTATTTGTTGAGGGGGTAGAGCGACTACATTTGGCAAATCAATTACACCAGTACATGTGTTTGGGGTAAATACGTATTTTAAATGGGCAGCAAATATGTTACCTTTTTCAGTATCGCTTCTTGCCCAACCTCCGGTAGATATGCGCAGAGGTGGTTTAAACTCAACGGGTGTTTTAAGCTTTCTAGCAGCACGCCATAAAGAGTAATCAGATGCTGGTGTGACATCAAGATTTTCCAGATAGTTTTTAAGAGATGCACTTTTTTCATGTGCAAGCAGCTCTTGGAGTCGTTTAGTGCACTCTTTAAATCTAATTTTATTCTGGGGTGATCTGTGCTGTTGCCATTCCCTTCTAGCTCTTCTTTTTTCACATACGAGACGTTCAATATCTGTAGAATATAGTCTATTAAACCCAGTCTGCGGATAGGAGGTAGTGGCATGTTTAGCGGCCTGCTTAATATTTTCGTTAAGATTGGCAATGTTAGATTCAACATCATCAGGTGTTCTTAGTGTAATGTTTTCCGTGCAATGACTACTAAGATATTTTTTGAATCGCAGCCAATTTACACGATTTATCAAATTGGCATATGGGTGAGGTAAATCACTTCTTAATGGGCTACAAATTGTAACGATCGTGGGAGATTGATCGGACGAGAGATCTAGAGAAGCTTCAATTTGAATTAAATCCCTAGAGATATTTTTCATAACGCCAAAGTCTATTACATCCGGAATTTTATGTATGTCAGTAGGCCAATAAGTGGGCTCCCCACTTGAAATGACATCCAAGCCCATTTTGGAAATTGTATTGAACAACGCTCGACCTCTGGGTGTAATAAGACGCGAACCCCAGAACGTGTGTTTAGCATTATAGTCGCCAGCTGCTACGAAACAAGGACCCAGAGATTTGTAAAAATCCTCGTATTGATGCTCAGTAATTGCGAATCTAGGAGGAGAGTAAATTGATGATATGACAAAATTATTGGAAAAATTTTCAATACAAATATTCGTTGCTTGTAAATGTTCTTCACAAATGTTATCAATAATATAATGCTTGAGTCTTGACTTTATTAAAATTGCTGATCCACCGCATGCTCTTCCTCTCGGGTCCTTTGAATCATATAAGGTGTATCCATAAATTTTAAAAAGGCTTCTCGAAGTCAAATGAGTCTCAGAGACCAACATTATATCAATATTTTTTTCCGTGAGGAAGTGCTCAAGTTCATTTTTATGTTGGCGAATGCCGTTTGCGTTCCAGAAACATATTTTTAACGTGTTCATGGTTTGTTAACTAAAGCTTGAAGCAGAGTATTCTGCATTCGCAACGTTTCTTGCATCATGCTAGTCATATTTGTTGTAAAATTGTTTATAGTTTGCACAAAATTTTCAATAGTGGCTTCAAAGCGATTATAATTAAAGTTTGAGTGTGTATTTGTAGAATTATTTTGCGGTGAAACATTTTGTGTCGGAATAGAACTAGCCTTAGCAGCATCTGCATACGATACACGGGAAGTAACTGGTTGGCTCATTTGCTGAAAAGTGGCAGAGTAAACGTTTGCTGATTGAGCTGGAGCTAATTTAGGTTTTTGCACCATAGTCTTCTTTACCAAAGAGTACACACGACAACCTCTGTAGTTAGCAGTGTGATTTTCTCCACAATTACTGCATTTTTTGTTACTTTGATCTTTCGGTTTATTGCAACTAGCAGTGCCGTGCAACTCGCCGCACACGACACAAACAGTAGGTAATTTGCAATAAATTTTAGAATGGCCATATTCCTGACAATTATGGCACTGTACGGGTCCTGAACGCTTGTGTGGTTCTTCAACGGTTATTTTTCGATATAAGAGATATCTTAAATTATATATTGGATGGGTCTCACTCTTTTTCAATTTTATATCATTTGGCTCAAGTTCAACGCGAAATAGAGGTTGAGGGATCTTTTCCCTATTTATTATGTTCGATACATTTTTTACTTTAAAGCCCTGGAGGACGAGAGCATCTTTTACTTCTTCGGGAGCAACATAGGAATCTATGCCCTTCAACACAATCTGCATACCTTTAGCACTCTTGAGCTGATATGTGTAGAAATTTGTTTTACTTTTTTCAAGTTCAGAAACCATTGTGCGAAAATCTTTTTCTTCATAAATTTGAATTTTCGTTTCATCAATATTACCACGTTTTATTGGAACAATGTGAAATTTATTCTCACCAATGACCGAAATTAATTTTTTAATTAGAGCGTTTGAGTTTTTTCTCTTAAATAGATTAATGGCGGCTTGGAGGTTTTATTCGCAGATTCAGCGGGTTTTTCATTATCATCTTGCAATATTTTAAAACGGTTTCGCCGATTAGTAGAGGATGCGCTGTTATCCCTGGACATCTTTGGAACAGATGCAATTTAAGTAGAATTTGGGCTGCGCCCGCGCTTTAAAATTGTAATGTATCTGTCCATTCCGACTTGGACCTTGGGCTTTGGGGTGCTCTTATCTTCAGTGACAACTTGTTTAAGTGATGACAACGAGCCCGAAGCGGATGATATCGCTGAGTTAAATTTAGAAGTACTAGGCAATAATGTCAACGATTCACTAGATGGCATTGGACAAAGCGAAGTTGATCGCTGACGAAACTGTGGTTTTGCCGTTAGAGAAAGTCTATTATCAGATTTTTGGTTTTTATTAAGAGCTTCAGAACTCACAGCAAGTCTATTATCAGATTTTTTATTTTTATTGTTATCATTATGAGCATCAAAACTCACAGTAAAATAGGAATTTCTGCCGTTAGAACTTACTTCACTATTTTTTTCCTTTGGGGTACTCATAAAGAGTATTCCTCAAGGGTACTTTGTATGTTTTTTTGTTTACGGTTCTTTTTTGATTTTGTTATTTCTATATGTAAAAAAATATTAGCAAAGCAAAAAAAAGCTTATTTATCAAAGTTAATATGTACTACGAATATTTTTTGTATGATTTTTTTTTTGTTTTGTTTGTATGTAAGAAAAATTCCGCTATTAGGTCTGTTCACTATGAAGGTACAACGAGAACTCGTAAACGTTATATGAACACACTTTTGTTCATTTACTTTAATTCTCCATAAGTTCAACCATCTTTCAAGCTGGGTAATGTGTGCTTGGAGATTGCGGGATGCCTCATCAGGGTTTTTGTGCATACTCATACAGGCTGTATGTCAAGTTCGTCAGCATTTTGTTACTAATTCCGTCAATACCTGGAGCTTTCTTCGGATTAAGTTCAGCAATTAGTTTATGTACATCGCGCATCTTAAACTTTATGGGTCGCGGGGGTAGAGCAACTACACTCGGCAAATCAGCAACACCAGTACATGTGTTTGGGGTAAATACGAATTTTAAATGATTTGCAAATATGTTAGCTTTTTCAGTATCACTTCTTGCCCAACCTCCGGTAGATGTGCGCAGAGGTGGTTTAAACTCAACGGGGGGTTTCAGCTTTCTAGCAGCGCGCCACAAAGAGTAATTAGATGCTGGAGTGACATCAAGACCTTCCAGATAATTTTTAAGAGATGCAGTTTTTTCAATTGCAAGTAACTCTTGGAGTCATTTAGTGCACTCTTTAAATCTGATTTTAAGTTGTGGTGATCTGTGCTGTTGCCATTCCCTTCTAGCTCTTCTTTTTTCACACACGACACGTTCAATATTGGTAGAATAAATTTTATTAAATCCAGTCTGCGGATGGGAGGTAGTAGCATGTTCAGCAGCCTGTGCAATCATTTCGTTAAGGTTGGCGATGTTAGCTTCAATATCCTCGGGTGTTCTTAGCGTAATGTTTTCCGTGCAATGACTACTAAGATATTTTTTGAATCGCAGCCAATTTACACGATTGATCATCTTCACATAGGAGTGAGGTAAATCACTTCTCTGTGGGCTACAGATTGTAACGATCGTGGGAGAGTGATCGGACGAGAGATCTAAAGAAGCTTCAATTTGAATTAAATCCCTAGAGATATTTTTCATAACGCCAAAATCTATTACATCCGGAATTTTATTTATGTCAGTTGGCCAGTAAGTAGGCTCCCCACTCGAAATGACGTCCAAGCCCATTTTTGAAATTGTGTTGAACAATGCTCGACCTCTGGGTGTAATATGACGCGAACCCCAGAAAGTATGTTTAGCATTATAGTCGCCAGCTGCCACGAAACAAGGGCCAAGAGATCTATAGAAATCCTCGTATTGATTCTCAGTAATTCCGAATCTGGGAGGGGAGTAAATTGATGATATCACAAAATTTGTGCAAAAAATTTCAACACAAATATTCGTTGCTTGTAGATGTTCCTCACAAATGTTGTCAATAATATAATGTTTGAGTCTAAACTTTATAAGAATTGCTGATCCACCGCACGCTCTACCTCTCGGGTTCTTTGAATCATATAAGGTGTAGCCAGAAATTTTAAGAAGGCTTCTCGAAGTCAAATGAGTCTCTGAGACCAACATTACATCAATATTTTTTTCCGTAAGGAAGTGCTCAAGTTCATTTTTATGTTGGCGAATGCCGTTTGCGTTCCAGAAACATAGTTTTAACGTGTTCATGGTTTGTTGACTAATGCTTGAGGCAGAGTATTCTGCATTCTCAGCATTTCTTGCATCATGCTAGTCATATTTGTAGTAAAGTTGTTTATAGTTAGCACCAAATTCTCAATAGTAGCTTCAAGGCGACTAAAGTTAAAGATTGAGTTTGCATTCGTTGAATTATTTGGCGGTGGAACATTTTGTATGGGAATAGAAATAGTCTTAGCAGTATCGGCATACGATACATGTGAACTAACTGGTTGGCTTGTTTGAGGAAGAGTGGCGGAGTAAGCGTTTGCTGATTGAGCTGGAGGTAGTTTAGGTTTTTGACCCATAGCCTGTTTAACAAAAGAATATACAGGGCATCCTCTGTAGTTAGCGGTGTGGTTACCTCCACAATTACTGCATTTTTTTTCTGCTTGATCTTTTGGCTTCGTGCAGCTAGCAGTACCGTGCAATTCACCGCAGAAAACACAAACTGTAGGTAAATTGCAGTAAGTTTTTGTATGACCATATTCTTGGCAATTGTGGCACTGTACGGGACCTGAACGCTTATGTGGCTCTTCAACTGTAATTTTTCGGTATAAAAGGTATTTTAGGCTATAAATTGGATGTGTCTCGTTTTTTTTTCAACTGCATATCATTTGGCTCCAGTTCAACACGAAATAGAGGCTGGGGGATCTTCTCTCTATTGATTATATTAGTAACACTTTTTACTTTAAATCCTTGTATGATGAGTGCATCTTTTATTTCGTCGGGATTAACATAAGCATCAATGCCATTCAATACGATCTGCATACCTTTAGCACTTTTAAGCTGATAAGTATAAAAATTAGTTTTATTTTTTTCGAAATCAGTAATAATTTTGCGGAAATCTTTTTCTTCGTATATTTGAATTTTTGTTTCATCAATTTTACCACGTTTTATTGGAATAACGTGAAATGCGTTCTCACCAACTGCCGAGACTAATTTTTTAATAAGGGCGTTCGAATTTTTTTCTCTCAGGTATATTGGTGGTGGCTTGGAAGTTTTTTTGGATGAAACAGCGGGTTGGTCGTTATTTGCTTGCAATATTGAAAAACGATTTTGAATGTTAACTGCTGCGGCGTCGTTATCCCTGGATATCTTGGGAACCGATAAAATTTTTGATGAATTTGGGCTTCGCCCGCGCTTTAAAATTGTGATATATCTGTCCATTCCGACTTGGACTTTGGGTTTTGGGCTAATCTTATCTTCAGTGACAACTTGGTTAAGTGATGACCTCGAGCCCGAAGCGGGTGATATCGCTGAGTTAAATGTGGAAGTACTAGGCAATAATATCAACGATTCACTAGTTGGCATTGTACAAAGCGAAGTTGATCGCTGACGAAACTGTGGTTTTGCCGTTAGAGAAAGTCTATTATCAGATTTTTGGTTTTTATTAAGAGCTTCAGAACTCACAGCAAGTCTATTATCAGATTTTTTATTTTTATTGTTATCATTATGAGCATCAAAACTCACAGTAAAATAGGAATTTCTGCCGTTAGAACTTACTTCACTATTTTTTTCCTTTGGGGTACTCATAAAGAGTATTCCTCAAGGGCACTTTGTTTGCTTTTTTTTTTTTTTTTTTTTTTTTTCATATACATTTTTATTTATTGTATCTTCAAAAATGAAGTAACAATAAGTAATCAAATCTTAAATCTAAATATAATTATTAGGCCCGACCAATATCGGACATAAGCTTAGTGATAGTTATAAATAATACATAAGTAGTGATAATCAAAAAGAAGTATTTTTAAGCAGTCCCATCTGGAGTGTTGGGTATAAGAGCCCTTGTGTCCCTTTTTTTTAAGCGGATGTGTCCAGTAAAGCTCAAAATATTACGGGCAAGCGGATTAGGATGTGACTCGAGTTTAGTTAAATATTTGCCTGCGTATTTTGCAATTTCTTCACTCACTAGTGGCATATTTAAATCACGATGAATATTTGAATTTTTAACGTACCATGGAGCAGATGTTATCAAACGTAAAATTTTGTTTTGCCTTCGTTGGATTCTCTCGACATTTGAAGCTGAAGCAGTGCCCCACAGCTGAATTCCATAGCACCATATTGGCTTCAAAAGCGACTTGTATATCAAAAGTTTGCAGTCTAGGCTGAGTGTTGAATTTCTGCCAATTAACCAATATATTTGAGTCAATTTAAGTTTCATTTGGGTTAACTTAGAGTCAATATGATATTTCCATGTAAGCCTTCGATCAAGGTGTATGCCAAGGTATTTGACTTGAGAATGTTGAGGAATATTTTGATTGTTGATTCGAATGGGGGAACAGGTATCTTTTCTTAGGGTAAACGTTATATGAACACACTTTTGTTCATTGACTTTAATTCTCCATAAGTTCAACCATATTTCAAGCTGGGTAATGTGTGCTTGGAGATTGCGGGATGCCTCATCAGGATTTTTGTGAATACTCAAACAGGCTGTATCATCGGCAAATGTAGAAGTGTGGATGTTATTGCTCACAGGCATATCACAAGTATATATTAGATACAAGACTGGCCCCAGAATACTACCCTGTGGCACACCAGAAGATATAGATTCGGGTACACTCATGAAGTCTCCTTCCACAACGGTAAATGTCCTATCAACAATATAACTTTCCAAAAGCTTTTGTATATTTATTGGTAGGTATGTCTTCAATTTTAAAACTAGGCCTTTGTGCCATACTTTGTCAAATGCCTGAGAAACATCAATAAAAAGGGCAGAACAATACTTCTTTTCTTCAAAAGTCCTCCTTATAATTTGAACCAATCTATGCGTTTGCTCAATAGTGCTATGCTGACTTCTAAAGCCAAATTGATGGTCCGGGATGCACCCAGTGTCAGCTAAAATTGTGGACAATTTAGTCATGAGCAGCTTTTCGAAAAGCTTTGAAATTGTTGAAAGTAAGCTTATAGGCCTATATGACTCAGCCTTGGTAAGATCTTTGCCTGGCTTTGGAATCATTTTAATCTTGGCAAGTTTCCAGTTATGTGGAAAATACTGCATTCGTAAAATGGCATTAAAAATAAATATCAAAATTCTTATTGCAATATGAGGCAAGTTCATCAGCATCTTGTTACTAATGCCATCAATACCTGGAGCTTTCTTAGGGTCGAGTTCAGCAACTATTTTTTGTAGTTCACGCATCTTAAACCTTAAGGGACGAGGGGGTAGAGAGACTACACTCGGTAAATCGGCAGCACCCGTACATGAATTGGGAGTGAATACAGATTTTAAATGCTCAGAAAATAAGTTACCTTTCTCACTATCGCGTCTTGCCCAGCCTCCGGTCGAAGTACGCAGTGGTGATTTGACATCAACGGGTTTTTTAAGATTTCTAGTAGCGCGCCATAAAGAGTAATTAGATGTTGACGTTACATCAAGACCTTCTAAATACTTTTCCAGTAATGCAGTCTTTTCCGACGATAGCAGCTCTTTGAGTCGTTTAGTACATTCTTTAAAGGCCCTATTATGAGTTGCATTCGATTTTCGACATTCGCTGGATATCGAGCATCGAAATTCAAATGTTAAATTAATATTATGAGCACCGAAAATTTCGCTGAGCAACGAATTTTCTATCGAACAGAATTTAGCTTTCGATGAAGTATTTTAATGGGAAAAATTTGTAAAAAGTCCAAGTTTTAAGCTATGTTTATTTTTAAGTACACAAACTCAAATTCTTAGCTATTTTTTGCCTGTTTCATTCACAACGTTCTTTGTGGAATGATCGTTATAATACCAAATGAAAATTCGTTCGATCGGTACTTTCGACTACAGTCGAATATCGAAAGTTGCTCATAATAGGGGCCTAAGTCTGATTTTATTTAGGGGTGATCGGTGTTGTTGCCATTCTCTTCTAGCTCTCCTTTTTTCACATACAAGACGTTCAATTTCCGTAGAATAAATTCTATTAAAGCCAGTCTGCGGATAGGAAGTAGTGGCATGTTCAGCAGCATGTTTAATATATTCGTTAAGATTGGCAATATTAAATTCAATATCATCAGGTGATCTTAGCTGAATGTTTTCTACGCAGTGACTACTAATATATTTTTTGAATCCTAGCCAGTTGACCCTGTTAATCGTTTTCGCATATGAGTTAGTTAAATCACTCCTTAGTGGGTTGAAAATTGTAACTATTGTGGGAGAGTGATTGGAGGACAGATCTACAGAGCCCTCTACGTGAATTAAGTCCCTATGGATATTTTTCGTGACGCCAAAATCTATAACATCTGGAATTTTTCTTACGTCAGTAGGCCAGTAAGTAGGCTCCCCACTCGAAATGACATCTAAGCCCATTTTTGAAATTGTATTAAACAACGCTCTACCTCTAGGTGTAACAAGACGCGAGCCCCAGTACGTATGTTTGCATTGTAGTCACCAGCTGCCACGAAACAAGATCCAAGCGATTTGTAGAACTTCTCATACTGATCTTCGGTAACTGAAAATCTGGGAGGTGAGTAAATTGATGATATCACGAAGTTCGCACAAAAATTTTCTACGAAAATATTCGTAGCTTGCATATATTCTTCACTAACGTTCTCAAGGATATAGTGCTTGAGTCTTGACTTAATTAGAATTGCTGATCCACCGCATGCTCTCCCTCTCGGGTCCTTTGAATCATATAGAGTGTAACCATTTATTTTAAAGCAGCTTCTCGAAGTCAAGTGAGTCTCAGAGACCATCATTATATCAATATTTTTTTCCGTGAGGAAGTGCTCAAGTTCATTTGTATGTTGGCGAATGCCGTTTGCGTTCCAGAAACATAGTTTTAACGTGTTCATGGTTTGTTGACTAATGCTTGAAGCAGAGTATTCTGCATTCTCAGCATTTCTTGCATCATGCTAGTCATATTTGTTGTAAAGTTGTTTATAGTTAGCACCAGATTCTCAATAGTAGCTTCAAGACGACTAAAGTTAAAGCTAGAGTTTGCATTCGTTGAATTACTTGGCGGTGGAACATTTTGTGTGGGAATAGAACTAGTCTTAGCAGCATCGGCATACGATACACGTGAATTAACTAGTTGGCTAGTTTGAGGCAGAGTGGCGGAGTAAGCATTTGCTGATTGAACTGGAGCTAATTTAGATTTTTGACCCATAGCCTGTTTAACGAGAGAATATACACGGCATCCTTTGTAATTAGCGGTGTGATTTTCTCCACAATTACTGCATTTTTTTTCAGCTTGTACTTTTGGCTTGGTACAGTTAGCAGTACCATGCAATTCACCGCAGATAACACAAACTGTAGGTAATTTGCAGTAGGTTTTTGTGTGGCCATATTCTTGGCAATTATGGCACTGTACGGGATTTTTCGGTGTAAAAGGTATTTTAGACTATAAATTGGGTGCGTCTCATTTTTCTTTAACTGTATATCATTCGGCTCCAGTTCAACACGAAATAGAGGCTGGGGAATCTTCTCTCTATTGATTATATTGGTAACAATTTTTACTTTAAATCCTTGTTCGATAAGTGCACATTTTACTTCTTCAGGCTCAACATATGAATCTATGCCCTTTAATACTATTTGTAGACCTTTAGCACTCTTAAGTTGATATGTATAAAAATTTGTTTTATTTTTTTCAAACTCACTAACAATTTTTCGGAAATCTTTTTCATCATATATTTGGATTTTAGTTTCATCAATATTACCTCGTTTAATTGGAATGATGTGAAAAGTATTTTCACCAATGGTCGACAGTAGATTTTTTAGAAGCGCGTTTGAATTTTTTTCTCTCAGATAAATAGGTGGTGGCTTAAAAGACTTTTGCGATGATGCAGCGGGCTTGTCGTTTTTGTCTTGCAATAATGAAAAACGATTTTGACGATTGATAGAAGATGTACTGTTATCCCTAGACATCTTTGGGGCGGATCCAATTTTAGTAGAATTTGGGCTTCGCCCGCGCTTTAAAATGGTTATATATCTGTCCATTCCTACTTGTACCTTTGGTTTTGTACTACTGTTGTCTTCAGTAACAACTTGTTTAATTGTTGACCACGAGCCCGAAGCGGATGATATCGCTGAGTTAAATGTAGAAGTACTAGGCAATAATGTCAACGATTCACTAGTTGGCATTGGACAAAGCGAAGTTGATCGCTGACGAAACTGTGGTTTTGCCGTTAGTAAAAGTCTATTATCAGATTTTTGATTTTTATTAAGAGCTTCAGAACTCACAGCAAGTATATTATCAGATTTTTTATTTTTATTGTTATCATTATGAGCATCAAAACTCACAGTAAAATAGGCATTTCTGCCGTTAGAACTCACTTCACTATTTTTTTCCTCTGGGGTACTCATAAAGAGTATTCCTCAAGGGTATTTTGTATGTTTTTTTGTTTACGGTTTTTTTTTTTATTTTTGTTATTTCTATATGTAAAAATATTATCAAAGCAAAAAAAATGCTTATTTATCAAAGTTAATATGTACTACGAATATTTTTTGTATGTTTTTTTTTTGTTTAGTTTGTATATAAGAAAAATTCCGCTATTACGTCTGTTCACTATGAAGGTACAACGAGAATCCTTTTTGCTTTTTTTGTTTACGGTTTTTTTTTGTTTTTGTTGTTTCTATATGTAAAAAATATTTGCAAAGCAAATAAAGCTTATTTATTAAAGTCAATATGTACTACGAATATTTCTTGTATTTTTTTTTTGTTTAGTTTGTATGTAAGAAAAATTCCGCTATTACGTCTCTTCCATCAGATGCATCATCTGATGGAAATTCGTGATGGGTTTATACATCAGAAGTTTCTATCATTTTGTTAAGGGCAATATGAAAAACTGATGTAAACATTGGTGTACGTGTGATTTTGTTTCTCTCTCATACTTGTGAACTTCATGAACTAGTAAAACATATATCTGAACTGCTCACTCCACAGTATATTACTAATCAGTACTGATGTAAACATCGTCAGAGCTGATTAATTAGTACTGATGTAAAAATCGTCAGAACTGACTAATCAGTACTGATGTAAATTGTCATACCTCTCAACTCAAACGAAGTGATATACTAATAATAAATATAATTTTTATATTAATTTAACATTTTTTTATTATCAAAAGTGTTTTAAAATATCTATAATAAATAATTAATCACAAAGCGTAGAAAATAATTAGCAAAAACAAACAATAAGACATATGTATGGATATTTTAAATTAAACTTTATAAAATTTCTTTTTTAAATTGTTCTTATCTTACTTTTTCACAAACATCATTCTGAGTATTTTCACATCACTTTTATAACTTTTAATTTTACAAACCGAACGAACTTCAAAATAATTTCAGTAAAATTCATTATTTTAGAATTTTTGACATATGTACATTAGATGTCCCACTCTAGCATATATATTAGAGTAGAGCAACTATAATCGCTGTTGAATTGAATGTAAAATTGTTGCAAATGTGTTAGTAAAAAAATGTTGTTTGTGTTAGTTAAAGTCATTCATTTCTTGTAGGGTACACATGTACAAATAATGAAATAGCATAAAATGAGTTATTATCTTGCAAGAAAAGAAAATGAATTTCCAAAAATAATAACTGCACGGCTGTTGTCAACTTCATGCTGTAATTACCACTTACTATAATAAAAAAACAAATAAAAATTACTATTCGGAGCAACACTCATTTTTTTTGCGGAAATATCAATTTTATTTTATTTATTTTTTATAAAATTTGTAATTTTTTCCACCGACGAATGTAATTTTGCATTCGTGCACTTTTTTTGTTTTGACAGCAGAAAACACGTTACACAAACCCAAACAAACTGTCACTTGTTACGTTTTTTAGAAAAATAAAATGACATTCGCGTTATACAACCGCAAACTTGATAAACGTCAGGTTTTATACGCGTATTTTAGACATATTGGATTCTATAAACAAGTAATAATATGTATGTATGGTGAGTTAGTTAATTAAGAATATAATATAATATGTATGTATGTAATGTATAAATAAATAACATCTACACATATACTACGTATATATACATATATGGTATGAAATTTAAATGAAAATACATAAAAAAATTTTAGGTTGCTAATAAAAACCCGAAAACGTTTTGAAAAAAACAATAAGTTAACCTAATAAAAAATACAAGATTACTTCTTGATTTTTCAAAATGGTTTTTCTTATTAAATTAATAAAGGTATTCACGTCACGTGCACTGTTGCGGAAAAGCAAAATTGCAAAATTTAAAAAAAATATAACAACAACCACATAGAAAATTATTTTGCACAAATGATGCAAAATTGTCAGGGTCTGAGTAAGTGCAAGACTATCAGAGTAAATTTGCAAAGGTGTGCAAATTTTTATGGCATTGCCAATCCAAAAAATGGTCAAAAATTTCTTATAAAATCAACCATACACCAAATTACAACGCAGAAATACCTAAATGTTTTTCTTTTAAATGAAAAAAACAAGTGGTTGAAGATATTTTCGATACAAATAAGTTATTTAAAAAGTTATAAAATTAAATTTTTTTTTTAATTTTTAACTAGAAATTATAAAGAATTCAAATTCGATTTTAAGACAACAAATACATAATTTTGTTATTTTCAAAAGACCTATGGTTCAAATTGTTATTAGAATAATAACAATAATACCAATTTTATTAATATTGATATTTTTATTAGTGAATTAATTACAGAATTAAACAGCGAAGATCTAACACTTCGTTTCAGCATTTAAACAAACTTTTTTAGCAATTAAGAGACATACGAGTACAATATATGTATCTATGCACATATTGTGTTTTGTTGTCTTTATAGACAACTAAACAAAATGGGTTGCTCACGTCAGAAAGTGCAATTATGCATTTTTACACAGGTGCAACAGTTGACGTGAATACTTTTAATAAGATTTTCTTCTTGAAAAAAAAACATAGAGATATCTCATTAATTTTGTTCTATTTTTTTTAGGTATTTATTAGGCACTGTTTTCTCTGTGTAGTATTGATTAAGAATCGTTTAAACTGTATGGAATGCCAAAAATTTGCAAAAATTACGAAAATTCGCAAAAGATTACTAACAGCGGGATGATAACAAAGCCTAATATTGTTAAAAAACCGCAAAACAGTTTGCAAAAATTCGCGAGAAGTTGCAAAATCGGAAGCAAGCCCTAAAATTTATTACAAATCGCCAAAGCCGTTAAAAATAAAAAAAGTTTGGTAAAAACGCGAAAAAAGCAAGTTAGCGAAAAAATTACTAAATGTTTTAAATAAATTGCTTAACCTGTAAATAGTAAAAAAAATAAAAAAAAATTTGTTTTTATATTTTTGAATGAACTATTATATTTTTATAAATGTGAAATATATGAAAGTGGCACTACTGAAATATATTTATACTTTAATATCAGGTTCCTATGGTGCTGTTGCCGTTTTCAAAATAATTAAGTAGCTGGCTACCAGGCAACATTTGTTGCCAGCGGCACTTGTAGTCGTGTAGCCATGTAACCTGCTGTGGTCTATTTGTTTAATATATAAGTTTTAATTACTTAATTTCCATTGGAACAGATGGTCCAAGCAATATGTGCGGTTCAAAAAAATCTCGTTTTGGAGAAATGAATTGAGTTACAGCATCATTTTAATATGATATCAGATAACAATATTAACAATATATTTTTGAGAACAAAAATTTGGATTTTTCTTTTGAAATGGGGATTTTTGGGGACATGACAAACTTGGGGACAAGATGCAAAATTTTTCTGGCAGCACTGCCTGGATGTGATGTACATACATCCAGATCACAACTTACTATTTGCTAAATTAAAAATAAAACGTTCCTCCATCAAAAAACAAAAACTACGGTCTAATATTGATCTCGAGAAATTAAAAAACGTACAATTTAAAAATAAAATAATTCATGATATAAATCAGGAAATACAAAATATAAATATACATATATAGAATCCAACCCAATAGATCTATGGAACACAACAGCGAACATTCTAACTAACATAGCTAAAACAAAAATCGAAAAATAATTAAATTAACTAAAATTAATAGTCATTGGCTTGTGGCAAAAATTAAAATTAAAAATATACTTAATAGTAACAAACCAAAAAAGGTTGTCTTAAGTAGAACAAAAATAAGCAAATTAACAAAACATGTGCATAGTTAGTAAGGAACAAAACGACAATGGTAAGACTGTTGTAATATATATGGAAGATGGTAAATTTTGAGCCTTCATGACCTAACATATATATGAGCAAATTGAAAAATGCAATGAATCAAACCAATTCACATATTCCATTTGCAATAAAGTTTCGTTATAAGGCAGACATCTACATCAACTGACACCACACACAGTGGACCAAAACACAGAAGAACGCTGATGAGGAAGGTTTAGTGGCCTTCGAAAACGGCTGGCTGTTCCGTTCAACTATGTGTTGTTGTCAGAATATTTACAACTAACTTTGATGTTATTTGTTCATTAATAATTATCACATGTAATTTGGCTTAAAAAGCTTTACAAACATTAGCCTATTCAATTCATAAGAATATAGAAACAAACACAGTTTGAAAAATAATTAAATTAACTAAAATTAATAGTCATTGGCTTGTGGCAAAAATTAAAATTAAAAATATACTTAATAGTAACAAACCAAAAAAGTTTGTCTTAAGTAGAACAAAAATAAGCAAATTAACAAAACATGTGCATAGTTAGTAAGGAACAAAACGACAATGGTAAGACTGTTGTAATATATATGGAAGATGGTAAATTTTGAGCCTTCATGACCTAACATATATATGAGCAAATTGAAAAATGCAATGAATCAAACCAATTCACATATTCCATTTGCAATAAAGTTTCGTTATAAGGCAGACATCTACATCAACTGACACCACACACAGTGGACCAAAACACAGAAGAACGCTGATGAGGAAGGTTTAGTGGCCTTCGAAAACGGCTGGCTGTTCCGTTCAACTATGTGTTGTTGTCAGAATATTTACAACTAACTTTGATGTTATTTGTTCATTAATAATTATCACATGTAATTTGGCTTAAAAAGTGTTACGAACATTAGCCTATTCAATTCATAAGAATATAGAAACAAATACAGTTCGAAAAATAATTAAATTAACTAAAATTAATAGTCATTGGCTTGTGGCAAAAATTAAAATTAAAAATATACTTAATAGTAACAAACCAAAAAAGTTTGTCTTAAGTAGAACAAAAATAAGCAAATTAACAAGACATGTGCATAGTTAGTAAGGAACAAAACGACAATGGTAAGACTGTTGTAATATATATGGAAGATGGTAAATTTTGAGCCTTCATGACCTAACATATATATGAGCAAATTGAAAAATGCAATGAATCAAACCAATTCACATATTCCATTTGCAATAAAGTTTCGTTATAAGGCAGACATCTACATCAACTGACACCACACACAGTGGACCAAAACACAGAAGAACGCTGATGAGGAAGGTTTAGTGGCCTTCGAAAACGGCTGGCTGTTCCGTTCAACTATGTGCTGTTGTCAGAATATTTACAACTAACTTTGATGTTATTTGTTCATTAATAATTATCACATGTAATTTGGCTTAAAAAGCGTTACGAACATTAGCCTATTCAATTCATAAGAATATAGAAACAAATACAGTTCGAAAAATAATTAAATTAACTAAAATTAATAGTCATTGGCTTGTGGCAAAAATTAAAATTAAAAATATACTTAATAGTAACAAACCAAAAAAGTTTGTCTTAAGTAGAACAAAAATAAGCAAATTAAAAAAACATGTGCATAGTTAGTAAGGAACAAAACAACAATGGTAAGACTGTTGTAATATATATGAAAGATGGTAAATTTTGAGCCTTCATGACCTAACATATATATGAGCAAATTGAAAAATACAATGAATCAAACCAATTCACATATTCCATTTGCAATAAAGTTTCGTTATAAGGCAGACATCTACATCAACTGACACCACACACAGTGGACCAAACCACAGAAGAACGCTGATGAGGAAGGTTTAGTGGCCTTCGAAAACGGCTGGCTGTTCCGTTCAAGTATGTGTTGTTGTCAGAATATTTACAACTAACTTTGATGTTATTTGTTCATTAATAATTATCACATGTAATTTGGCTTAAAAAGCGTTACGAACATTAGCCTATTCAATTCATAAGAATATAGAAACAAATACAGTTCGAAAAATAATTAAATTAACTAAAATTAATAGTCATTGGCTTGTGGCAAAAATTAAAATTAAAAATATACTTAATAGTAACAAACCAAAAAAGTTTGTCTTAAGTAGAACAAAAATAAGCAAATTAACAAAACATGTGCATAGTTAGTAAGGAACAAAACGACAATGGTAAGACTGTTGTAATATATATGGAAGATGGTAAATTTTGAGCCTTCATGACCTCACATATATATGAGCAAATTGAAAAATACAATGAATCAAACCAATTCACATATTCCATTTGCAATAAAGTTTCGTTATAAGGCAGACATCTACATCAACTGACACCACACACAGTGGACCAAAACACAGAAGAACGCTGATGAGGAAGGTTTAGTGGCCTTCGAAAACGGCTGGCTGTTCCGTTCAACTATGTGTTGTTGTCAGAATATTTACAACTAACTTTGATGTTATTTGTTCATTAATAATTATCACATTTAATTTGGCTTAAAAAGCGTTACGAACATTAGCCTATTCAATTCATAAGAATATAGAAACAAATACAGTTCGAAAAATAATTAAATTAACTAAAATTAATAGTCATTGGCTTGTGGCAAAAATTAAAATTAAAAATATACTTAATAGTAACAAACCAAAAAAGTTTGTCTTAAGTAGAAAAAAAATAAGCAAATTAAAAAAACATGTGCATAGTTAGTAAGGAACAAAACAACAATGGTAAGACTGTTGTAATATATATGGAAGATGGTAAATTTTGAGCCTTCATGACCTAACATATATATGAGCAAATTGAAAAATACAATGAATCAAACCAATTCACATATTCCATTTGCAATAAAGTTTCGTTATAAGGCAGACATCTACATCAACTGACACCACACACAGTGGACCAGACCACAGAAGAACGCTGATGAGGAAGGTTTAGTGGCCTTCGAAAACGGCTGGCTGTTCCGTTCAAGTATGTGTTGTTGTCAGAATATTTACAACTAACTTTGATGTTATTTGTTCATTAATAATTATCACATGTAATTTGGCTTAAAAAGCGTTACGAACATTAGCCTATTAAATTCATAAGAATATAGAAACAAATACAGTTCGAAAAATAATTAAATTAACTAAAATTAATAGTCATTGGCTTGTGGCAAAAATTAAAATTAAAAATATACTTAATAGTAACAAACCAAAAAAGTTTGTCTTAAGTAGAACAAAAATAAGCAAATTAAAAAAACATGTGCATAGTTAGTAAGGAACAAAACAACAATGGTAAGACTGTTGTAATATATATGGAAGATGGTAAATTTTGAGCCTTCATGACCTAACATATATATGAGCATATTGAAAAATACAATGAATCAAACCAATTCACATATTCCATTTGCAATAAAGTTTCGTTATAAGGCAGACATCTACATCAACTGACACCACACACAGTGGACCAAAACACAGAAGAACGCTGATGAGGAAGGTTTAGTGGCCTTCGAAAACGGCTGGCTGTTCCGTTCAACTATGTGTTGTTGTCAGAATATTTACAACTAACTTTGATGTTATTTGTTCATTAATAATTATCACATGTAATTTGGCTTAAAAAGCGTTACGAACATTAGCCTATTCAATTCATAAGAATATAGAAACAAATACAGTTCGAAAAATAATTAAATTAACAAAAATTAAGGGCCATTATTATGACTTCACGATAAAGTTCCGGATAGTAAATCCTAAGTTTAGCAATACTGAACTATAAAGTGACTTTTAAATTTTTCCATTATTACAACTGTCCGATAAAATAAATACTAAAATTTGTGTTTGATGGCAACGTTTCTGTGGAACCTCTGGATATTGATTGTTAAAAACACTAAGTGGCAACTTGCTTTTGTTTATTTGTCAAATTACAAACATAATGAAACCATTTTTCTCAATTCTTTTCTTTTTTTTATATTATTATGTGTTTTGTGTTATATTGCTTTTGTTTGCTGTCATATGTGAAAATAAATTTATCTGTAATGTATAAAATAGAAAGTGTGGCAACTTATGAAAATGTGGCAGCTCCAAATTACTAAACCTCACGATAAAAGTTACAGGTAGGGTGAACTTGACTTTAACTTATTGCTCACTTTTGGTTACAGAGAAGTTATAATAATGAAAATGTGTTTATCCATCCAATAAAGTTCTATCTTTTACTAATGGCAAGTTATAATATTGGCCCTAATAGTCATTGGCTTGTGGCAAAAATTAAAATTAAAAATATACTTAATAGTAACAAACCAAAAAAGTTTGTCTTAAGTAGAACAAAAATAAGCAAATTAACAAAACATGTGCATAGTTAGTAAGGAACAAAACGACAATGGTAAGACTGTTGTAATATATATGGAAGATGGTAAATTTTTAGCCTTCATGACCTAACATATATGTATATGAGCAAATTGAAAAATGCAATGAATCAAACCAATTCACATATTCCATTTGCAATAAAGTTTCGTTATAAGGCAGACATCTACATCAACTGACACCTAGCCTATTCAATTCATAAGAATATTAAAACAAAAATCGTTTATAAACCCAAAACAAGAAATGAGAATTGGATCACGGATGAAATTCTTGATTTAATGGATGAGAGAAGAAAATATAAAAACCGAAATGAACATGAAAACAACCGTGTAAATACGCTTATAAGAAGAAAAATTCTGGCAGCGAAGAACCAATGGATGAAAGCACAATGCATAGAAATTGAACAGCTGCAAGCTAACCATGATGATTTGAATCTACATAAAAAGATTAACGGTACAGATATGTATGCAAAATCCGCTGAAATGTTAATTCAAACATTCTGCTGAACAGACTTTTATAGCACTTCCAAAAAAACAAAGCAAAAAGGTGCAAACATTTTAGATTAATAAGCTTAATGTGTCATACACTAAATATATTTTTGAAAATTATACATCAACGTACATATAAAAAATGCGAAATTTGTATGGGAAAATCCAGTTTGGATTTAGGGGTGCTATGGGCACCCGAGAAGCTCTGTTTAGCATACAAGGGATATAAAATTGCAAGGATGTACAGAAGAACATGTTCCTCTGCTTTATTGATTACGAAAAGGCTTTCGACAGAGGACAGCACGACAAACTTATAGACGTTTTGAGACTTATTAACATTGACAGTAAAGATATCAATTGTATTAAATCATTGTATTGGAACCAAAATGCTGAAGTTCGTTTTGGAGATATTGTGAAGGAAAGTATTCCCTTCAACAGAGGTGTTCGTCGGGGATGCATCCTTTCCTCAATGCTGTTCAATGTCTATTCAGAATGTATATTCCAAGAAGCTATAAAAAATTTAAATATCGGAATAAAAGTCAGTGAGCAATATATAAACAATATACGTCACGCTGATGACACAACATTATTGGCCGATAACCTTAATGACTTACAAAGACTTGTCAACGCTCTTAATTTTCAAAACAACAAATTTGGTCTCAATGTGAATGTAGAAAACACAAAATATACATCTGATTATAAGCAGAAACAAGAATCCTTATAATGAATGTAATGTATACGTAAACAGGGAACCTATCGAGCGGGTCCCAAAGTTTAAATATCTTGGTTGTTGGTTACAAGAATGTGATAAAGAAATTAATGTACGTGTAGAAACGGCAAGAAATCCATTTTGTAAGCTGAAAAAATTATTAACAAGTCGGGATATAAACATCAATCTCCGTATAAGATTTTTAAAATGCTACGTTTGGTCAATACTTTTGTATGGGGTCGAAGCATGGACACAAAGCTGCAGATTTAAACATATAAGAAGCTTTTGAAATATGGTGCTATCGTCGAATGGGAATTCATGATTGGAGAAATTTTTCTCGAGAAAATTATTTTCCGTAAGAAATAAATTCGGAGAGAATATTCATGATTGGGATGTGTACGTCCCACATGCAAGTAAGTTTACATAATGCAAGATAGTTTTTTTTTACCCGACTGAGCGACGCAAATAATTGTATTTTGCTTGTCAGTCTCTCTATGTATGTATGTATGTATGTGTGTTCCTTTGCGGCACTATACATATAAACCGAACGCGTAGACCGATTTTGATGATTCTTACATCAATCGATATGTATTAGTCCTGAGAGTTAAATAACATATAACAGTACACAGTGGGGACTTTTGCAAAATAAATGGTAATAAATCTGGAACTTCTAAGCTACTGATTGGATTTATATGAAACTTTGAACATCCAACGCTTTATCGCATACAAATAGGATAATTTTTTAAACCGTTTCAAGCCTCAGAAGGTTTTTTAGTCCCAGGTGGTCAACTTAGGCCTACTGTAACTCCTGTCCAGCTTTAGCCCGAAGGCTGACAAGGTGCTCCTTTGTGGATGTTCGAAGTTTCATATAAATCCAAGCAGTAGTTTAGAAATTCCAGATTTATTACCATTTATTTAGGTGCTCCTTTATGGATGTTCGAAGTTTCATATAAATCCAAGCAGTAGTTTAGAAATTCCAGATTTATTACCATTTATTTTGCAAAAGTCCTCACTGTGCAGTAGTCAAAACTAAATATGGCAGCAACAGACGCTATTTTGTAAATACAAAAAATGTGTATAATTTGACAAGTATTTAGGATATTTAACGGTTTTTTTAATTACTACTTGTTAAAATTTTTCAACATTTTTGATTTACCCCGTTTTTGACTGGCTAATCAAACTGTAACTATTTTTAAGTTCTAATTAAATACCAAATTGTGTTTTTGAGTGCATAATTAAATAATAATTTAATACCCAACCTTGTATAATTAAATACTACTTAAGTTTTATGAACGTACCATATGTTTTTATGCGTGTATGTGTTTATTGAAAACATACACATGACATAATGTGGTCGGGTTGAAAACATCATGTGGTCGGGTTAAGAAGAATTTCGTTTAAATTTCATAAATATATAACATATACAATACAAAGTTACGTATTATGGAATAAAGTAGTAGAAAAATGTATTATAATGTTCGTTTGATTTCATAAAATGAGTTTTATGCAATTTTTATTTTCTACATGTTTATAACCTAACTTTTTTGTTTATGCTAAACAGCTGTTCTTTAGAAGTTTTGCAGTGGTGCCGTACTTTCAACGTAATTTAATAAGAACTTTAATTAACCACTGAAAAAATGAAATCGTATTTAATGACAACTTTATTTTAAATAAAAATTAGCTAATTACGTACTTAATTATTAAGTTAAAAACTGCGGGTTAGTGTCACTTTATTTTATATATCTAAGTATAGTAAAACAAACTAAATCGTTTTTTTCCATCACGTCACAATTTTTTTATGAGCTTACCTAATATTTTGACGAGGTATACCAGTATAATACACCATAACTGGAAGGTAGTATGTCTGACGTTGACCAATAAAAGACCACCGGTTAACTGACAAAATTTGCTTTGAATCATTTAAATATAGTAAACGAAGAAAAATATTTTTTTTAATTTAAAAATTTTTTTCTTTAAAGGCAAATGTGTTAAAAATAAAATAATTTAAATATTATGAAAATCGGCTAAAAATTATAGTGGAATAGCTTGTGAAAATATTAGGTAGGCTCATAAAAAAATTCTGGCGTGATGGAATTTTTTAAATAATTTTTCTGAAGCCTAGTCCTAATACATATCCGAATTGTTATTATTTTCTTAAGGAGGTGGTATTATCTATTAACAAAATAAAATTTAAATTTTTTTCATTTACGTACTTTAGTTAAATAATAAAAATAAATTTTATTTTTTTTACAGATTGTTACAAAAGGCGAAAATTCTATGAACAGAAAGATCATACAGCAAATAAAACACAAATATCATTGCAACATAATATCCCAAGTAATTCTAGGAATAAAATTAAATACAACTGTCCAAAATGTTATAAAGAACTTTTTATAAGTCAAATTGATGTTTTAAAACACAATAAAGTCTGTAAATAAGTAAAATGAAAGAGTGTTTTAATCCTGAACTTTAAGGTATGTGATGGAAATGCGTTCGGTTCGAAATGAGATCGTAAGCTGAAAACGTAGAAATTGTTTTGGTGTGATATAAAACGCATTTATTTCTTATTCCAAATTGATTTAATTAACGTGTATATGTGTTCGGCTTGAGGTCCGTTTTAATAAATAAATAAAATTACTTTTATATTAGGTTTTGTTTATTTATTTTCCGATATTTCGACCAATTTTGTTGGCCATCTTCAAGGTTCGATTATACTACAAAACAATAATGATTTAATATAATTAACAAATATTTTCAATTTTTACACTATAAATTATAATTACTTTTTATTTATAAAATTTTTGATCTTAGCTACATATATATCTATCCTTTTAAATTCTATATCCTTTTAAATTCTGTCACCTACTGTTGATATGTTTTTCTTTAGTCCTCTGTGTTTTTGTAATGTGGGTGTAAATGTGTGCACAATTATCAGTATCTGTCTTATAGTTAATTCTTTTTTCATTAGGTATATTTATTCACCCTTATCGTGTTTGGCGTAGGCGTATTTCGACGACTGGCGTATTTGTAGTAGATTTTTTATTATAGTGGTAAAATTTTCGCCTAAATCTATTTTGTAAAAGAGGCATATTGTAATAGATGGCTCTATTTTATTTGATTTTGAAACATCCTGTTATGAAAATTGTCAAAAAGATCCCCTGTCGTAGAAGGTTCATAACAATAAATAAATTAATTATTTGTTGATTTTTGAAAATAGTTCGTTTTTATAATTAATAATATTAAGTGTGGGCTTTAATTCATCCTCTAAAGACGTAGGAATGTGTGATACAAAAGAATTTAATCTTTTAAGAAAACAATATACATACATACATATTTTTCCTATCAAACAGAAAGTAAGTTTACATTATTTTTTTAATTTAGTACATACAAAAATACTTTTTCCCAGATTCTTTACTTATATTAGATTAAATAAGAGTGATTTTAATTATGTATTAAAAAAATATCATCCAAATTAAAAAACGCCCAAAGAAGCACTGGTCTATCCAAATTGTTAAAACTAACAGCAACAATGAGGATACTTGCCGAAGGCAGTTACCAAAAAAGTGCTGGATATGATATTTTGGTAAATATTTGTCAGTCCTTGGTGAGTGATGCGTTTCACGGATGTATTGAAGCCATGTATAGTGAGCTTAGTCCGAGATGAATTTCCCAAACTTTCATCCAACCCTCATCATTGCGGAATGGAGGTCCAATACTATTTAAATCATCAGCAATTTCGTTCCATTTTTTTTCATATACATATATATTTATTTATTGTATCTTCAAAAATGAACTAACAATAAGTAATCAAATCTTAAATCTAAATATAATTATTAGGCCCGACCAGTATCTGACATAAACTTAGTGATAGTTATAAATAATACATAAGTAGTGATAATCAAAAAGGAAAAAAAAAGCAGTATTTTTAAGCAGTCTCATCTGGAGTGTTGAGTATAAGAGCCCTTGTGTCCCTCTTTTTTATGCGGATGTGTCCAGAAAAGCTCAAAATATTACGGGCAAGCGGATTAGGATGTGACTCGAGTTTTGTTAAATATTTGCCTGCATATTTTACAATTTCTTCACTCACTAGTGGCATATTTAAATCACGATGTATATTTGAATTTTTAATGTACCATGGAGCCGATGTTATCAAACGTAAAATTTTGTTTTGCTTTCGTTGGATTTTCTCAATATTTGAAGCTGAAGCAGTGCCCCATAGCTGAATTCCATAGCACCATATTGGCTTCAAAAGCGACTTGTATATCAAAAGTTTGCAGTCTAGGCTGAGTGTTGAATTTCTACCAATTAACCAATATATTTGAGTTAATTTAAGTTTCATTTGAATTAACTTAGAGTCAATATGATATTTCCATGTAAGCCTTCGATCAAGGTGTATGCCAAGGTATTTCACTTGAGAATGTTGAGGAATATTTTGATTGTTGATTCGAATGGGGGAACAGGTATCTTTTCTTAGGGTAAACGTTATATGAACACAGTATTGTTCATTTGCTTTAATTCTCGACAAGTTCAACCATATTTCAAGCTGAGTAATGTGTGCTTGGAGATTGCGGGATACCTCATCAGGGTTTTTGTGAATACTCAAACAGGCTGTATCATCGGCAAATGTAGAAGTGTGGATGTTATTGCTCACAGGCATATCACAAGTATATATTAGATACAATACTGGCCCCAGAATACTACCCTGTGGCACACCAGAAGATATAGATTCGGGCACACTCATGAAGTCTCCTTCCACAACAGTAAACTTCCTATCAACAATATAACTTTCCAAAAGCTTTTGTATGTTTATTAGTAGGTATGTCTTCAATTTTAAAACTAGGCCTTCGTGCCATACTTTATCAAATGACTGAGAAACATCAATAAAAAGCGAAGAACAATACTTTATTTCTATATTCTTATGAATTGAATAGGCTAAAGTTCGTAACGCTTTTTAAGCCAAATTACATGTGATAATCATTAATGAACAAATAACATCAAAGTTAGTTGTAAATATTCTGACAACAACACATAGTTGAACGGAACAGCCAGCCGTTTTCGAAGGCCACTAAACCTTCCTCATCAGCGTTCTTCTGTGTTTTGGTCCACTGTGTGTGGTGTCAGTTGATGTAGATGTCTGCCTTATATACGTAACTTTATTGCAAATGGAATATGTGAATTGGTTTGATTCATTGCATTTCAATTTGCTAATGTGTTTCGTAATGTATACGCAAGTTACCATCTATATATATATATACCATCTTCTATATATATTACCATCTTCTATATATATTACAACAGTCTTACCATTGTCGTTTTGTTCCTTACTAACTATACACATTAATTTGCTTATTTTTGTTCTACTTAAGACAAACTTTTTTGGTTTGTTACTATTAAGTATATTTTTATTTAATTTTTGCCACAAGCCAATGACTATTAATTAGTTAATTTAATTATTATTTTTCGAACTGTATTTGTTTCTATATTCTTATGAATTGAATAGGCTAAAGTTCGTAACGCTTTTTAAGCTAAATTACATGTGATAATTATTAATGAACAACTACAACTAACTTTGATGTTATTTGTTCATTAATAATTATCACATGTAATTTGGCTTAAAAAGCGTTACGAACTTTAGCCTATTCAATTCATAAGAATATAGAAACAAATACAGTTCGAAAAATAATAATTAAATTAACTAATTAATAGTCATTGGCTTGTGGCAAAAATTAAATAAAAAGTGGGTTGAAAATTGTAACTATTGTGGGAGAGTGATCGGAGGACAGATCTAGAAAGCCCTCTACGTGAATTAAGTCCCTATGGATATTTTTCGTGACGCCAAAATCTATACCATCTGGAGTTTTTCTTACGTCAGTAGGCCAGTAAGTAGGCTCCCCACTCGAAATGACATCTAAGCCCATTTTTGAAATTGTATTAAACAACGCTCTACCTCTAGGTGTAACAAGACGCGAGCCCCAGTACGTATGTTTTGCATTGTAGTCACCAGCTGCCACGAAACAAGATCCAAGCGATTTGTAGAACTTCTCATACTGATCTTCGGTAACTGAAAATCTGGGAGGTGAGTAAATTCATGATATCACGAAATTCGCACAAAAATTTTCTACGAAAATATTCGTAGCTTGCATATATTCTTCACTAACGTTCTCAAGGATATAGTGCTTGAGTCTTGACTTAATTAGAATTGCTGATCCACCGCATGCTCTCCCTCTCGGGTCCTTTGAATCATATAGAGTGTAACCATTTATTTTAAAGCAGCTTCTCGAAGTCAAGTGAGTCTCAGAGATCAACATTATATCAATATTTTTTTCCGTGAGGAAGTGCTCAAGTTAATTTTTATGTTGGCGAATGCCGTTTGCGTTCGAGAAACATAGTTTTAACGTGTTCATGGTTTGTTGACTAATGCTTGAAGCAGAGTATTCTGCATTCTCAGCATTTCTTGCATCATGCTAGTCATATTTGTTGTAAAGTTGTTTATAGTTAGCACCAGATTCTCAATAGTAGCTTTAAGACGACTAAAGTTAAAGCTAGAGTTTGCATTCGTTGAATTACTTGGCGGTGGAACATTTTGTATGGGAATAGAACTAGTCTTAGCAGCATCGGCATACGATACACGTGAAGTAACTAGTTGGCTAGTTTGAGGCAGAGTGGCGGAGTAAGCATTTGCTGATTGAACTGGAGCTAATTTAGATTTTTGACCCATAGCCTGTTTAACGAAAGAATATACAGGGCATCCTCTGTAGTTAGCGGTGTGATTACCTCCACAATTACTGCGGTTTTTTCTGCTTGTACTTTTGGCTTGGTACAGTTAGAAGTACCATGCAATTCACCGCAGATAACACAAACTGTAGGTAATTTGCAGTAAGTTTTTGTGTGGCCATATTCTTGGCAATTATGGCACTGTACGGGACCTGAACGCTTACGTGGCTCTTCAACTGTGATTTTTCGGTGTAAAAGGTATTTTAGACTATAAATTGGGTGCGTCTCGTTTTTTTTTTAACTGTATATCATTCCGCTCCAGTTCAACACGAAATAGAGGCTGGGGAATCTTTTCTCTATTGATTATATTGGTAACATTTTTTACCTTAAATCCTTGTTCGATAAGTGCACATTTTACTTCTTCGGGCTCAACATATGAATCTATGCCCTTTAATACTATTTGTAGGCCTTTAGCACTCTTAAGTTGATATGTGTAAAAATTTGTTTCATTTGTTTCAAACTCATTAACAATTTTTCGGAAATCTTTTTCATCATATATTTGGATTTTAGTTTCATCAATACCTCGTTTAATTGGAATGATGTGAAAAGTATTTTCACCAATGGTCGACAGTAGATTTTGTAGAAGCGCGTTAGAATTTTTTTATCGCAGATAAATAGGTGGTGGCTTAAAAGACTTTTGCGATGATGCAGCGGGCTTGTCGTTTTTGTCTTGCAATAATGAAAAACGATTTTGACGATTGATAGAAGGTGTGCTGTTATCCCTAGACATCTTTGGGGCGGATCCAATGTTAGTAGAATTTGGGCTTCGCCCGTGCTTTAAAAAAGTTATATATCTGTCTATTCCTACTTGTACCTTTGGTTTTGAACTACTGTTATCTTCAGTGACAACTTGTTTAAGTGATGACCACGAGCCCGAAGCGGATGATATCGCTGAGTTAAATGTAGAAGTACTAGGCAATAATGTCAACGATTCACTAGTTGGCATCGGACAAAGCGAAATTGATCGCTGACGAAACTTTGGTTTTGCCGTTAGAAAAAGTCTATTATCAGATTTTTGATTTTTAATAAGAGCTTCAGAACTCACAGCAAGTCTATTATCAGATTTTTTATTTTTATTGTTATCATTATGAGCGTCAAAACTCACAGTAAAATAGGCATTTCTGCCGTTAGAACTCAGTTCACTATTTTTTTCCTTTAGGGTACTCATATAGAGTATTCCTCAAGGGTACTTTTTATGTTTTTTTGTTTACGGTTTTTTTTTGTTTTTGTTATTTCTATATGTAAAAATATTAGCAAAGCAAAAAAAAAAAGCTTATTTATCAAAGTTAATATGTACTACGAATATTTTCTGTATGAATTTTTTTTTTTGTTTAGTTTGTATGTAAGAAAAATTCCGCTATTGCGTCTGTTCACTATGAAGGTACAACGAGAACTCTTTCTATTCTTGTTCCACGTTTATTTTATTTAAACTAAAGTTATTTTTATACCAAAATGTATTTTATAAACGACAAAATACGCAAATAATTTTTTGATTTTGTTTATTTTTTCTGTAATGGCGGTAACAAAAATCTTAACGACTGTTTTCGCCACTTTTGACAGGCAAAAACGCCAAACGCGGTACTATTATTTAATCGACTTGTTTGTAATAGATTTCATAAAAGTGTCGCATTTACGAGTACTGGCGTTTTTGCCAACCACGATACCATTTCATAAAAACGCCTAATTTTCGCACCGAAAACGCCAACCACGATAAGGGTGATTATATGTAACATCTCTTGCATGTATCGCTTAGTATAGTTTTTCTCTCTAATATTTTAATTTTATTAAGTTCTGGTTTATGTCCAGTTTTTGCACAGCGGGCAGCAATTGCAGTTTTTTGTGTCAGCGGTTTGTTGCTTGCTTTTAAGTCTGATTTATGCGATGCTAATTTGTTTTTGTCGTACCGACATATACTTTTTGGCATATATCAGTCTGGTCACCATTACACCTTATTTCATATATCACATTAGATTCATCCATAATATCTACCTTTGATTTCATATTATTAAATAATATGTTAGTTGTATTGTTGGATTTCATTGCTAGAATGTATTTGTCTTTATTATAAATGTCTGAATATTTTAACCTTTCCGATAATCCTTCGATGTAGCTGATGGCTTTGTAGACCTTTGTACTATTCTCTGTGGTGTTATTAATTTGTCTTATTTTTGTATTAGTTTTTCCTATAAGTTTATCCACTAATTTTTCAGGGAAATCATTTTTAATTAAAATATTTTTTGAGACATTTTTAGATTTAATTGAACTGTATTGAATTTTAATCAGAAATAATTTCTTAATCAGGCTTGATTTCAGTAATTTCAATTCTTATTGAATGAAATATTTTTATTAATTAATGTGAGTATCTAAAGAAGAGAAGAAAAATTAAACTAGACTTTATTAGCTGGGGGATATTTTTCTGTGCAGCCACGCACTTCATCAGCACCCATGTCTATCTACTGGGGTAGAGATTATTTTTAACATCAGCTATTAAACTTAAATTTCTAAGAAATGGAATATGAGAATTGATTGTGTATACAATTATTTATTTACCCTTGGTAAACACATTTGTAAGTATCACTATTAATTTCCTGTTTTTCCATTTTCTATTTAGGTTAGCACGAAGTTATATCACTCTACCTAAGTATGTTTAACTATTCTTTACTTATCTTTTACGATCATCACATTAATTACACTAGTTTACAAAATAAAATTTTTTTCATGTACATTTGATGAAATATAGAATTCCTTATGTATTTTTTCCGCTGAATTCGAAAATCAATGTTAATTTTTTTTTTATGGACCATTTTTTGAGATATTGTCAGTTTTTCAGTTTTTCGACCTTTTTCCACTTGAGCCATCATATCTCGAGCTGGAACTGTCCGATTGGGTCATTCTTGGTATTCTTGAGATGACAAATAAATATGTATAATCTAATTGGTATAGCGGTTCAAAATATATTTTACATATATATATATATATATATATATATATATATATATATATATATATATATATATATATATTCGGATGCAATTTGTTGACGGCTTGGTACCGAAAATCACAGAATTTTCAAACAAGTTGACGACCTCGAACATTTTGCACGTATTTTTTCATGTATTTTATACCTGTATGTAGACTTTTTTCCTATGGATTTTGAATATTTTTGCTTTTATTGTTGTTATTATAATTATATTTTCATTTTTTATTTTTTGTATAAACATATTTATTAGCACCCTAAATATTGACATAATTAATTTTTTTAATTTCTTCCCAAGTTTCCTCAAATCCCAAAAATTATGGGTGTATATAGAGTTAATTCCTTAACCGTATATTATTATATTTTACAGAATCAAATAATAATAAAATAAATAAAAATTAAAAAATTCCGTAAAATATACTCGTATGCTAGCACTTAATTGTGAATAAATTCAGAATTAATGGAATGATTTTTAATAAATTTGGCTCGTTTTATTTATAACATATGAATGTATTACAATTAGCAATAAAATATAAAATTTTCTTCAGTTTAACATTTTAATGAGTATTTTAAGAAACAAACGATTTTCTAAATTTTTTTGAAAAAATTTATTTTTTTGTATAAAACTTTCGGAATATCTCTGAAACTGTTAAAAAATTCATGAAGACGTAATTAAAGGTCAATTTGTTTCCTAGCCTTCTGTGTAATTTTTTATTGAATCGAAGAACTGGTTCTCGATTTAATGCCAATTATGTGATACAGCATCCTCTTTTTTTATAATGGAAAATCTCGAGATATAGAGTCAATTCAAAAAAACTAATTTAAAGGGATTGATACATAGTACTTAGTATATACAAATTGGCTATGAAACCTTTGACCTTACATAATAAATTTAATTTTGTTGACCTGTGTTATTTCTTATTTTTATGTATTTTTACTTTGGATTTATTCAATCCATTGCTTATAACTTTGTAATTTTTCGGTCGATTTTCTTCTTGTTGGTCTTAGTTCTTACGTAAAAGTATTATCTTTACGTACATGAACAGAAACCAGACGTTTTTTTTAACGATTTGTACTTTTCTGTCAGCATATAATCACTGTAAAATATGATTTTTTTTAAAATGTGCCCTATTTTCATCGATATATTTTGAACCGTTATACCAATTAAAGATCCGATTATACATACATATTTATTTGTCAACTCAATACCTTTCATTTGAATACCAAGAACTACCCAATCGGACAGTTCTAGCTCGAGATATTTTCAAGTAAAAAGTGCAAAAAACTGAAAAAATCACAATATCTCAAAAACTGCTCCATAAAAAAAATTTTACCTTGATTTTCGAATTCAGTGGAAAAAAATACATAAGGAATTCTATATGTCATCAAATGTACATGAAGAAAATTTTATTTTGTAAACTAGTGTAATTGATGACTATCGTTTGAAACACATACTAATATAATCAGCTCACTTTTTTCTATATATAGATCCACATATGAAGAGCTTCATAATTAAATTTCCATATATGTGCTCATATATTATAATACATTTCATATATTAGTCCATATATCAATTCATATATAATAGTTTTACCATGTAGAACCCCATACATTTCCATATATGAATTCATACATATTCATATATGTGACCTGCTCCACGAAAAGGGACCTCTGCGCCGAAAAGAAGTTATTGAGAAAAACGCGTTTAAAAAAAGCGCTTCGTTTTTCCGTGTTTTACGCATGGTTATGCAACTCTTCCTTTTTTCGGCGCAGAGGTCCCTTTTCGTGGAGCAGGTCACATATGTTTATATATATTCACTAGGGTGGAAATTAAATGTATGGAATTTTTTTTTTTTATTTAAACATACAAATTGAGCTTTTCTTGAGAGCTCTAGTGGTCAAGCCTTACAGTTGTCTGATTCGGCCCAAATTTTGGCACACGCTCACTGAAGTATTGTTTTATGTAAATTGAGCTTAATTTTGGTAAATTTTTAAAAATTTTAAATGTTATCCCTTAGAGGGGTCAAGCCTCGCAGTTGTCCGATTTGGCCCAAATTTTGGGATCCGCTAACTGAAATATCGCTTTATGTAAATTGAGACTTATTTTGGTAAATTTTATAAAATTGCAATTTTGACCTATGTAAGTGTGGCACGCCAAGGAGCTACCCGATTTGACCCAGATTTTCACTACGTGAATTTAATACCTAGTACTATAATAATGCGCACAGCTTTTGACAGAATTCCAAAACGGGTTTTCATTGCCACCCTAATGAGTATATAACATTGGAAGTGTGTACATTTCATAACTTTCTAGCCTTAAAATCTGCATTGTTGTGTCGTTATTAAATCACTTTTTCCTGTGTTTTCTTTCATATACGTTCACTGCTTCTTAACAACCTAATATTTTATTGGCTTATTGCTTCAAAAAACATGAAAATATTTTGCTGGTATACATTGTAACTAATGATCGTCGATTCGATGTCTTTTTTAACCAGATTGCTACAGGATATAATAAAAAATTTTTGAATATTATTAGATTTAATATGTTAAAAAAAGGATAGGATCAAACTCCGCATTGAAATAAATATTTCTTGTTTAGTACAATAACCTTGTCCTGATTTACATTAACTTCCGATAATTCCAGCAATAAAAACCAATTTAAATTTTCTTGCTAACTAAAACAAAATTTCCATTTATAACTGATTTTTATAGCAAGAAAATATTTCATGAATAAATTTTTAAAGTATATTTGCCTTCATTAAAAATTTCTACTTGCTAACTTTTATTGCCACATAATCTAACTGGCAGTGAGGTCGTCCTTAAAAGAAACACCCTGGCAGGGATATAAAAAAGTAATAACAATTTGGAATGTTATTTTCTAATTAAGTATTGGGTGTATCTATTTGTTATGTTTTATTCACCTCAAACAACACTAACAACCTCATTATTATAACTTAACCTTTCGCCGACATAAGAAACTCAAAAGGGGAAGAGCAAGTAGTGAGTCAGGAGTTTAATGAAAAAAGGGAGTTAAGCTTTGCATCATGCGAGGCAAGAATATCAAAATCAAATTCATAACAACAAATAAATTTGAACCTTTTTGGGTTAGAACTAAAAATAATGAAATTGTCAAAAAATATTAACGCATTGTGGCGTAAAAAGGGATTTCATTGTTAGGGAAATAAAAACTTCATAAATAAAACACAACAAATAAACAAGTAAGAGTGCTATATTCGGCTGTGCCGAATTTTATATACCCTTTACCAACGATTTTGTTCAGCAGAAAGGAATGGCTTCAGGGAAATAAAATGGAACATGCCCTTAATTTATTTTAAAGCTATGACTGTTCTTTAGCGATTAATTTAATTTTTATTTCCATTTACCAAACATTAATAAGAAGTCGTTACCAAGAATGATAAAATAAAGATTACGCCTTGCGCATGATTTACCGCTTGATGACGTAGGTAGTCCCTTCGCAAAGGTTACCGAGTCTGTATCACGTGTGAAATTTATAATTTCTTGCAAAATATTCATTTGTTTTATTGTAGTTGGCAGCCCTTTAAATAATTTACTCAGAGAAATCTCCAAGAAATATATTAAATATTGTTGTTTGAAAGCTGCAAAACTAAAAAAATAAAAAATAGCAAATATGAAATGTGCGTGTTTGTGTGTGTAATAGTTCTACAGCTGAATTTTACTAGCCAATGAGAACACAGGGTGAGTGACGTCAGGGTTCCATCATGCGCAGAAAAGTTTTTTTATTCTTGCCCATGGCGTAATCTTTATTTTATCATTCTTCGACGTTACAAGGTATCAACTAAAGACTATCGATTTTAAACATAACTGTTCTGAGAGCATAACAAACAACATGGCAAAAACCTTCGTATATACTTAAATTAGAGATCCATATAAAAATTAAGCATGTGTATATAAAATATATCTTGAGTAAAGATCTTCTTAAACATGAAATATGTTTAACTGAAAAAAAAATATTATATCTGGTTATTTTTTTACCCAAATATTTTTTTCTATTTCCAACCCTGGAACCATAATTTTGTTCTGGTTTGAATACTAATTTATTTCTTTCTAAAATATAGAATATATTTAATAACCAAGGAAATAACTAGTTTTATTAAATTGGTTTATATATCAGAAAAAGTGTACGTTTCCCAACCCTGGAATCACCTTTTAGATTATTCTGGTTCCTTATACCAATCTTGTTCTTTAATAATTACATAAAATATGTTAAGCGAACAAAGAAAATAAGAAATTAAGAAAAAAAATTAGTTTTATTAACTTACTCTAATATACAAAAAATCAAATTCTCCAGCTCTGGAGGTTTTATTTTTCGAATTGCCGATACCAAAATTTTCTTTTCAAAACATCAAATAATTTAATTTATAAAGAAGAAGAAAAATTAATTAGACCTAGTTAATTTTATATGTCACAAAAAGTGTAAGTCTCCCAACCCTGGAATCATTCTTTTAGATTTTTCTGACTTCTTACACCAATATTTTTTTTAAGATATGTTTAACTTATAGAGAAAAATGTATAATTCGTTTTAGTAAGTTATTTTTATATAACAAAAAAATTAAAGTTTTCCAACCCTGGAAACGTCTTTTTTATTTTTTTTATTTTTGAAATTTTTAATACCAATTTTATTTGTTCTGAAATATAAGATAAGATAAGATTTAACAAAAGAACATAAAAATTAGTTTTAGATAGTTACTTTTATATGGCAAAATCCAGTTTAAGTTTTCCAGCTCTGAAACCGTCCGTTAGATTTTGCTGAGTTTCAATACCAATCGGAAGTTGATGGGATATCGAAATAAAAGGACCTGATTCCAGAACAATTTATACAAGAAGGAAAAAACGTGACTTTATTAATTAAGGTTATAAACGGAAGTAAGTGTAACAAAAAGGAGTGTAATTAAAGAAAGAATCAAATAGAGTTGCATAAAATGCACTACAGTTTAGAGCGTCCATGGTATGCATCACTCTTAGCCAAGCTTAAAGCACTTTTGTTGTCGCAGAAAAGAGTAATGTTTATTTCAGAAGCGTTCCATATATCATTATGCAATTGACGTAGCCATTCTGCTTCTTGGACGGCTGAAGACATCGCCATATACTCGGCTTCGGTGGTTGAAAGAGCCACAGTCGATTGACGTTTACTGCACCAACTAATTGCACCATTTTGTAAAAATACGTACCCTGTGCACGATCGCCGATCTGTTGTATCGCTAGCGTAGTCTGCATCACAAAAACCATAAATTTTAAATTCTTCACGATTTGAGTACGTAATTCCCACATTTATAGTGCCTTTGAGATAACGAAAAACTCGTTTAACTGCCATCCAGTGAGAGTTGTCAAAATTTTTGTTGAATTTGCTGAGTTAGTTGACAGCGTACGCAATATCGGGACGAGTTCCTTGCACCAAAAAAATCAAACTGCCTATGGCTTCTTGATATGGTATATTCTCCAAATTCTTCACATTTCTTTCGGATGAAGGAGTTGTCAGCTTTACGTTGGTATCAAAGGGGGTTGATACTGGATTGCAATCCAACATATTAAATTTTCTTAGAATTTCCGTTGCATATACAGATTGGTCAATATATATTTCACCCTTTTCACGGTTTCTTCTTATACGAATACCAACGCAGCTTCTAGCCTCTCCCAAATCCTTCATTAAGAATTGCTTCTGTAGACTGTTTTTGACATTGGATTTTAATTCATTGTTGTTTGAGAAGATCAACAGATCATCAACATACACTGCAATAAAAAAAATTGTTGTATCAGATGCGTGAAAATAAATACACGAGTCCAGTTTAGACTGTTGTAAGCCAATTTTCTTTAGTGCGTAATTAAGCTTTCGGTTCCATTCACGGCTTGCCTGCTTTAACCCGTAAATCGCTTTATTGAGTTTGCAGACTTTACTATTTGTATTGATTTTAACTCCCTCTGGAGGTTCCATATAAATATCTTCGGACAAATCACCTTGCAAAAAGGCAGATACAGCATCCATTTGTTCGATGTCGAGATCAAAATGAGCTGCAATAGACAACAAATATCTTATCGAAGTATACCTAACGACCGGAGAGTAAGTTTCTTGATAATCAATTCCCGGTTTCTGCGAGCAACCCTTTATTACAAGACGTGCTTTGTGTCTTTCTGTTTCACCGTTTTCACTGTACTTTGTTTTAAATACCCATTTGCTTTTCAAGGGTTTTTTTCAGCAGGCAAATCTACCAGTGTCCAAGTTCGATTATCTATTAACGACTTGATTTCACTTTCCATGGTTTCTTTCCATTTCGCCGCATCACTTCTATTCAGGGCATCATGTACTGTTAGCGGATCTTCACTTGCGTCTGCCTCCACTAAATAAGTATGAAAATCGTGTATATTAACAGGTTTACGGGGTCGTTCGGAACGGCGTACTATATTTTCTGTGGGCTGAATATCGCTTTGACTTTCAAGAGTTTCATCCGGTACATAGTCTGGAGAGACATCATCATCATCATCTGGTACATAATCCGAAATAACATCTTCTTCGGGATTGAACGAATCTTCATTGAAATTATTGATAACGTTGTGATTACTAGCCTCCACTGAATCGAAAAAATGTATTTGCTCATTGGTATTGTTTTTAAAGTGATTAAACTCATTTTCAAAAAATGATACGTCGCGGCTTTTAACAACTCGCCAGCCTTTTGGGTTCAAGAGCCGATAACCCTTTGTATCTTCGCAGTAACCCACAAATATTAAATCTTGTGACTTAGGATCCCACTTTTTACGTTTTTCATGTGGTATATAGGCAATAGCACGAGACCCAAATACACGCAGATGACTCAAATCAAGTTTGATTCCCGACCAGATTTCTTCAGGTATGCCTTTACTTATTGCAGAACAAACGGATCTATTTATGATATATACGGCATTACTAACGGCTTCAGCCCAAAACTTCTTTGGTAAATTAGCGTTTATTAACATGCATCGAGCACGTTCTACTATGGTGCGATTCATTCGCTCAGCGACGCCGTTTTGCTGTGGGCTATATGGCACAGTGGTTTGGTGTTGTATGCCACTTTTCATTAGTATTCTTGTAAAGTTCTTGTTACAGTATTCTGTGCCGTTGTCTGTACGCAAGCATTTTATTCTCCGACCAGTTTCGTTTTCTACTCTGGCCCTAAATTGTTCGAAATATGCTGGTACATCCGTTTTGTTCTGCAAAATATAAATAAAAGGGCTTTTTCTCCATCTTTCCTTTAATACATGCCACACAGCTATCAGTTGTTTTCTGTTGAAATTGCATTCCATTTACTAAATCTCTTGTCTTCGCCAAGTCGGTATAGTTAAGATGACCCATTCTTGCATGCCACAACTGAATGTCGCAAATTGCCGCCATCATACACATTTGATTTGTACCATTTAATTTAAACATGTTGTTTTGAAGATACGCAGTCGCAACGATTATACCTTCTTTTGAAATCGTGCATTTTTCACCAGCAAATTTTACAGCTAGACCTCTCTTCATCATTTGGCTTACTGACAAAAGATTTACTGTCAAGTCTGGAATATATAAAACGTTGTGTATTGTTATATTCATCATATCCCCACTTTCGTCTTCAACAACCACTGTGACGTTGCCAACTCCTTCAACTTTAAGGGTTTGCTTATTAGCGACGAAAATTTCTTTAACATTTGATTCTTTTATTTCGCCAAACCAATCCTTGCGCATCTTGCGCATTGACATGTGCAAACTGGCACCAGAATCAAAAAACCCATCAATTTTATTTATGTCACCTGCTGCGAACACTGTGCAAAAACCAACTTCTTTGTTTTCTTTTCTTTTATTGGAATTAATACGGCAATCGCTTGCTTTGTGTCCGTATTGATTACAATTAAAACAACGAAAACCTTTTTTTACTTGAGCCTTCTTTTTTACTTTAGAAAACAATGCAGCACCTGATGTTGTTTCCTTAATGTCTTGCAAAAGTTTTGTTTTAATCGAGTCGCATGTAATTTTTACACCAGAACTTTCTATCCCCATAATCATGGGTGCATATTCTTCTGGAAGACCAGCCAACAAAAGCGTCCCGACCCATTCGTCGCTTACTGGCATATCTAATTACTTCTTTCAATTTGTGTGCAGTTGATACAAATTTGCTTACATAATCTTCAATGCTGTCGGAAGTCGAAAAACTTGTTGTAATCAACTGACGCAAAAGTCAAACTCTTCTTGTAAGACCGGAATCTTGAAAAGCGGCTTTCAGTTTGTTCCAAACCTCTTGAGAAGTATTGGCATCTTCTATGTGGACATAGTTTATTTTGTCAACCAACAAAATAATCTTTGTTTTGGCTTTGGTGTCGAGCTTCGAATCAATTCCAGTCGATGGATATTTGCCTTGCACTGTGTCCCACAGTTCTTCGTGCTGTAGCAAGTTTTTAACCGCAAACGACCATATGCCATAATTCTCCCGGCCAATTAATTTTTCAATATTAAAACTTGTTGCAATTGACATATTTAAAAGAAAAAAAAACTAAAATATTTTACTTGTATGTATAATTGTTTAATCAGTCGCTGGGCCCATAACCTGTTGGGATATCGAAATAAAAGGACCTGATTCCAGAACAATTTATACAAGAAGGAAAAAACGTGACTTTATTAATTAAGGTTATAAACGGAAGTAAGTGTAACAAAAAGGAGTGTAATTAAAGAAAGAATTAAATAGAGTTGCATAAAATGCACTACAGTAGCATAACAGATGATGCCAGATTTTCTTATTTCAACAGAAGTCAATAGCTTCGGAAAACCGATTTCACGTACACCAGACGGAAGGTCGGACGGACGGGCGGTGGGACTCAGAATTTATATATTTTATGTGTCACATGTTAATATTATGGAAATTACACACGGAATGACAAACCTATGTATATATACCCTTTTTCATTTTTTGGTGAAGGGTATAACAACAAATAAATGAAAACATCATTGCGGAAGTATTTCAGAAGAAGCAGCAAATCATTACAGAAGTATTTCCAGCAGCAGACAGATATTTAGAAAATTTGTTTGTAAACCTTAAATAAACATATAAATTTCAAGAATTTCTTAAAATAATATTTTCTTTTTTGATACTTCTGAAACAACCCCAAAAAATTCAAAATAAAACTCATTGAAGAATGCCAGTGAGTACAAATTCAAAGCAAATATTTATACTTAATAAGTACAAACAATTTTTTTTTGATACAATATAATTCTTCAACTTGAGTGCATTCAATTCAATTGCTTAAGCAGTATATATTTCTTACTCGTATCAGGACAAAGGGATGACATGAAGATTTGGATTTGAATGTTAGTAAATATTTCAAAAATGTATTTGAACAGTAAATATCCCATTATTTTCAAGAAGAGCATGTCTAAAAAATAAATTTCGTAATTTTAACTTTAATTTGACAATAATGAATTCGTTTGTTAAACCTCAAACAAATCTTAGAACATCCTTGGGGTAAAATTATTGAAGCTGGTACTGTTATTCTAGCAGTCTATTCGTTGCAGAATCCATTTCCACCAAATACCGTGGTTTGATTCACTGTAATGGGAGAAAGACATTAGTGGTAATTTGTGAGATAGTTAAGTTAAAACAAATGCCAAATTTTCTGTACTATGAGCGAATTTAGTTTTATAGAAATTTCAAACTCCCAAGCAAAAACTTAGCATACTGAAATGCAAAATAAATTCAGTAAAGTGCGACTTTGACTCGCGCACGAAGTCTTCCGTACGTTGGGCTTTGAGCATTTTTTTAATAGTGTTTTTTTACGTTTTTTCAGCTGAAATAATTTTTTTTTATTATTTTTCGCTTTTTTCTCGTTTTGGCGATTTTTTTAATTTTGGCGATTTTTTTTCATTTTTTTTTTTTTCATATACATATTTATTTGTTGTATCTTCAAAAATGAACTAACAATAAGTAATCAAATCTTTAATCTAAATATAATTATTAGGCCCGACCAATATCGGACATAAGCTTAGTGCTAGTTATAAATAATACATAAGTAGTGATAATCAAAAAGAAGTATTTTTAAGCAGTCCCATCTGGAGTGTTGGGTATAAGAGCCCTTGTGTCCCTCTTTTTTAAGCGGATGTGTCCAGTAAAGCTCAAAATATTACGGGCAAGCGGATTAGGATGTGACTCGAGTTTAGTTAAATATTTGCCTGCGTATTTTGCAATTTCTTCACTCACTAGTGGCATATTTAAATCACGATGAATATATGAATTTTTAACGTACCATGGAGCAGATGTTATCAAACGTAAAATTTTGTTTTGCCTTCGTTGGATTCTATCGACATTTGAAGTTGAAGCAGTGCCCCACAGCTGAATTCCATAGCACCATATTGGCTTCAAAAGCGACTTGTATATCAAAAGTTTGCAGTCTAGGCTGAGTGTTGAATTTCTGACAATTAACCAATATATTTGAGTCAATTTAAGTTTCATTTGGGTTAACTTAGAGTCAATATGATATTTCCAGCCTTCGATCAAGGTGTATGCCAAGGTATTTGACTTGAGAATGTTGAGGAATATTTTGATTGTTGATTCGAATGGGGGAACAGGTATCTTTTCTTAGGGTAAACGTTATATGAACACACTTTTGTTCATTGACTTTAATTCTCCATAAGTTCAACCATATTTCAAGCTGGGTAATATGTGCTTGGAGATTGCGGGATGCCTCATCAGGATTTTTGTGAATACTCAAACAGGCTGTGTCATCGGCAAATGTAGAAGTGTGGATGTTATTGCTCACAGGCATATCACAAGTATATATTAGATACAAGACTGGCCCCAGAATACTACCCTGTGGCACACCAGAAGATATAGATTCGGGTACACTCATGAAGTCTCCTTCCACAACAGTAAACTTTCTATCAAGAATATAACTTTCGAAAAGCTTTTGTATATTTATTGGTAGGTATGTCTTCAATTTTAAAACTAGGCCTTTGTGCCATACTTTGTCAAATGCCTGAGAAACATCAATAAAAAGGGCAGAACAATACTTCTTTTCTTCAAAAGTCCTCCTTATAATTTGAACCAATCTATGCGTTTGCTCAATAGTGCTCTGCTGACTTCTAAAGCCAAATTGATGGTCCGGGATGCACCCACTATCAGCTAAAATTGTGGACAATTTAGTCATGAGCAGCTTTTCGAAAAGCTTTGAAATTGTTGAAAGTAAGCTTATAGGCCTATATGACTCAGCCTTGGTAAGATCTTTGCCTGGCTTTGGAATCATTTTAATCTTGGCAAGTTTCCAGTTATGTGGAAAATACTGCATTCGTAAAATGGCATTAAAAATAAAAAGCAAAATTCTTATTGCAATATGAGGCAAGTTCATCAGCATCTTGTTACTAATGCCATCAATACCTGGAGCTTTCTTAGGGTCGAGTTCAGCAACTATTTTTTGTAGTTCACGCATCTTAAACCTTAAGGGACGAGGGGGTAGAGAGACTACACTCGGTAAATCGGCAGCACCCGTACATGAATTGGGAGTGAATACAGATTTTAAATGCTCAGAAAATAAGTTACCTTTCTCACTATCGCTTCTTGCCCAGCCTCCAGTCGAAGTACGCAATGGTGATTTGAGATCAACGGGTCTTTTAAGATTTCTAGTAGCGCGCCATAAAGAGTAATTAGATGTTGACGTTACATCAAGACCTTCTAAATACTTTTCCAGTAATGCAGTCTTTTCCGACGATAGCAGCTCTTTGAGTCGTTTAGTACATTCTTTAAGTCTGATTTTATATAGGGGTGATCGGTGTTGTTGCCATTCTCTTCTAGCTCTCCTTTTTTTCACATACAAGACGTTCAATTTCCGTAGAATAAATTCTATTAAAGCCAGTCTGCGGATAGGAAGTAGTGGCATGTTCAGCAGCCTGTTTAATATATTCGTTAAGATTGGAAATATTAAATTCAATATCATCAGGTGATCTTAGCTGAATGTTTTCTACGCAGTGACTACTAATACATTTTTTGAATCCTAGCCAGTTGATCGTTTTCGCATATGAGTTAGTTAAATCACTCCTTAGTGGGTTGAAAATTGTAACTATTGTGGGAGAGTGATCGGAGGACAGATCTACAGAGCCCTCTACGTGAATTAAGTCCCTATGGATATTTTTCGTGACGCCAAAATCTATAACATCTGGAATTTTTCTTACGTCAGTAGGCCAGTAAGTAGGCTCCCCACTCGAAATGACATCTAAGCCCATTTTTGAAATTGTATTAAACAACGCTCTACCTCTAGGTGTAACAAGACGCGAGCCCCAGTACGTATGTTTTGCATTGTAGTCACCAGCTGCCACGAAACAAGATCCAAGCGATTTGTAGAACTTCTCATACTGATCTTCGGTAACTGAAAATCTGGGAGGTGAGTAAATTGATGATATCACGAAGTTCGCACAAAAATTTTCTACGAAAATATTCGTAGCTTGCATATATTCTTCACTAACGTTCTCAAGGATATAGTGCTTGAGTCTTGACTTAATTAGAATTGCTGATCCACCGCATGCTCTCCCTCTCGGGTCCTTTGAACCATATAGAGTGTAACCATTTATTTTAAAGCAGCTTCTCGAAGTCAAATGAGTCTCTGAGACCATCATTATATTAATATTTTTTTCCGTGAGGAAGTGCTCAAGTTCATTTTTATGTTGGCGAATGCCGTTTGCGTTCCAGAAACATAGTTTTAACGTGTTCATGGTTTGTTGACTAATGCTTGAAGCAGAGTACTCTGCATTCTCAGCATTTCTTGCATCATGCTAGTCATATTTGTTGTAAAGTTGTTTATAGTTAGCACCAGATTCTCAATAGTAGCTTCAAGACGACTAAAGTTAAAAGTAGAGTTTGCATTCGTTGAATTACTTGGCGGTGGAACATTTTGTGTGGGAATAGAACTAGTCTTAGCAGCATCGGCATACAATACACGTGAAGTAACTAGTTGGATAGTTGGAGGAAGAGTGGCGGAGTAAGCATTTGCTGATTGAACTGGAGCTAATTTAGATTTTTGACCCATAGCCTGTTTAACGAAAGAATATACAGGGCATCCTCTGTAGTTAGCAGTGTGATTACGTCCACAATTACTGCATTTCTTTTCTGCTTGTACTTTTGGCTTGGTACAGTTAGCAGTACCAAGCAATTCACCGCAGATAACACAAACTGTAGGTAATTTGCAGTAGGTTTTTGTGTGGCCATTTTCTTGGCAATTATGGCACTGTACGGGACCTGAACGCTTACGTGGCTCTTCAACTGTGATTTTTCGGTGTAAAAGGTATTTTAGACTATAAATTGGGTGCGTCTCATTTTTCTTTTAACTGTATATCATTCGGCTCCAGTTCAACACGAAATAGAGGCTGGGGAATCTTTTCTCTATTGATTATATTGGTAACATTTTTTACCTTAAATCCTTGTTCGATACGTGCACATTTTACTTCTTCAGGCTCAACATATGAATCTATGCCCTTTAATACTATTTGTAGGCCTTTAGCACTCTTAAGTTGATATGTATAAAAATTTTTTTTATTTTTTTCAAACTCACTAACAATTTTTCGGAAATCTTTTTCATCATATATTTGGATTTTAGTTTCATCAATATTACCTCGTTTAATTGGAATGATGTGAAAAGTATTTTCACCAATGGTCGACAGTAGATTTTTTAGAAGCGCGTTTGAATTTTTTTCTCTCAGATAAATAGGTGGTGGCTTAAAAGACTTTTGCGATGATGCAGCGGGCTTGTCGTTTTTGTCTTGCAATAATGAAAAACGATTTTGACGATTGATAGAAGATGTGCTGTTATCCCTAGACATCTTTGGGGCGGATCCAATTTTAGTAGAATTTGGGCTTCGCCCGCGCTTTAAAATGGTTATATATCTGTCCATTCCTACTTGTACCTTTGGTTTTGTACTACTGTTGTCTTCAGTAACAACTTTGTGCCATACTTTGTCAAATGCCTGAGAAACATCAATAAAAAGGGCAGAACAATACTTCTTTTCTTCAAAAGTCATCCTCATAATTTGAACCAATCTATGCGTTTGCTCAATAGTGCTATGCTGACTTATAAAGCCAAATTGATGGTCCGGGATGCACCCACTATCAGCTAAAATTGTGGACAATTTAGTCATGAGCAGCTTTTCGAAAAGCTTTGAAATTGTTGAAAGTAAGCTTATAGGCCTATATGACTCAGCCTTGGTAAGATCTTTGCCTGGCTTTGGAATCATTTTAATCTTGGCAAGTTTCCAGTTATGTGGAAAATACTGCATTCGTAAAATGGCATTTAAAATAAATAGCAAAATTCTTATTGCAATATGAGGCAAGTTCATCAGCATCTTGTTACTAATGCCATCAATACCTGGAGCTTTCTTAGGGTCGAGTTCAGCAACTATTTTTTGTAGTTCACGCATCTTAAACCTTAAGGGACGAGGGGGTAGAGAGACTACACTCGGTAAATCGGCAGCACCCGTACATGAATTGGGAGTGAATACAGATTTTAAATGCTCAGAAAATAAGTTACCTTTCTCACTATCGCTTCTTGCCCAGCCTCCAGTCGAAGTACGCAATGGTGATTTGAGATCAACGGGTCTTTCAAGATTTCTAGTAGCGCGCCATAAAGAGTAATTAGATGTTGACGTTACATCAAGACCTTCTAAATACTTTTCCAGTAATGCAGTCTTTTCCGACGATAGCAGCTCTTTGAGTCGTTTAGTACATTCTTTAAGTCTGATTTTATATAGGGGTGATCGGTGTTTTTGCCATTCTCTTCTAGCTCTCCTTTTTTTCACATACAAGACGTTCAATTTCCGTAGAATAAATTCTATTAAAGCCAGTCTGCGGATAGGAAGTAGTGGCATGTTCAGCAGCCTGTTTAATATATTCGTTAAGATTGGCAATATTAAATTCAATATCATCAGGTGATCTTAGCTGAATGTTTTCTACGCAGTGACTACTAATATATTTTTTGAGTCCTAGCCAGTTGATCGTTTTCGCATATGAGTTAGTTAAATCACTCCTTAGTGGGTTGAAAATTGTAACTATTGTGGGAGAGTGATCGGAGGACAGATCTACAGAGCCCTCTACGTGAATTAAGTCCCTATGGATATTTTTCGTGACGCCAAAATCTATAACATCTGGAATTTTTCTTACGTCAGTAGGCCAGTAAGTAGGCTCCCCACTCGAAATGACATCTAAGCCCATTTTTGAAATTGTATTAAACAACGCTCTACCTCTAGGTGTAACAAGACGCGAGCCCCAGTACGTATGTTTTGCATTGTAGTCACCAGCTGCCACGAAACAAGATCCAAGCGATTTGTAGAACTTCTCATACTGATCTTCGGTAACTGAAAATCTGGGAGGTGAGTAAATTGATGATATCACGAAGTTCGCACAAAAATTTTCTACGAAAATATTCGTAGCTTGCATATATTCTTCACTAACATTCTCAAGGATATAGTGCTTGAGTCTTGACTTAATTAGAATTGCTGATCCACCGCATGCTCTCCCTCTCGGGTCCTTTGAACCATATAGAGTGTAACCATTTATTTTAAAGCAGCTTCTCGAAGTCAAATGAGTCTCTGAGTCCATCATTATATTAATATTTTTTTCCGTGAGGAAGTGCTCAAGTTCATTTTTATGTTGGCGAATGCCGTTTGCGTTCCAGAAACATAGTTTTAACGTGTTCATGGTTTGTTGACTAATGCTTGAAGCAGAGTATTCTGCATTCTCAGCATTTCTTGCATCATGCTAGTCATATTTGTTGTAAAGTTGTTTATAGTTAGCACCAGATTCTCAATAGTAGCTTCAAGACGACTAAAGTTAAAAGTAGAGTTTGCATTCGTTGAATTACTTGGCGGTGGAACATTTTGTGTGGGAATAGAACTAGTCTTAGCAGCATCGGCATACAATACACGTGAAGTAACTAGTTGGATAGTTGGAGGAAGAGTGGCGGAGTAAGCATTTGCTGATTGAACTGGAGCTAATTTAGATTTTTGACCCATAGCCTGTTTAACAAAAGAATATACAGGGCATCCTCTGTAGTTAGCGGTGTGGTTACCTCCACAATTACTGCATTTTTTTTCTGCTTGATCTTTTGGCTTCGTGCAGCTAGCAGTACCGTGCAATTCACCGCAGAAAACACAAACTGTAGGTAAATTGCAGTAAGTTTTTGTATGACCATATTCTTGGCAATTGTGGCACTGTACGGGACCTGAACGCTTACGTGGCTCTTCAACTGTGATTTTTCGGTGTAAAAGGTATTTTAGACTATAAATTGGGTGCGTCTCATTTTTCTTTAACTGTATATCATTCGGCTCCAGTTCAACACGAAATAGAGGCTGGGGAATCTTCTCTCTATTGATTATATTGGTAACATTTTTTACCTTAAATCCTTGTTCGATAAGTGCACATTTTACTTCTTCAGGCTCAACATATGAATCTATGCCCTTTAATACTATTTGTAGGCCTTTAGCACTCTTAAGTTGATATGTATAAAAATTTGTTTTATTTTTTTCAAACTCACTAACAATTTTTCGGAAATCTTTTTCATCATATATTTGGATTTTAGTTTCATCAATATTACCTCGTTTAATTGGAATGATGTGAAAAGTATTTTCATCAATGGTCGACAGTAGATTTTTTAGAAGCGCGTTTGAATTTTTTTCTCTCAGATAAATAGGTGGTGGCTTAAAAGACTTTTGCGATGATGCAGCGGGCTTGTCGTTTTTGTCTTGCAATAATGAAAAACGATTTTGACGATTGATAGAAGATGTGCTGTTATCCCTAGACATCTTTGGGGCGGATCCAATTTTAGTAGAATTTGGGCTTCGCCCGCGCTTTAAAATGGTTATATATCTGTCCATTCCTACTTGTACCTTTGGTTTTGTACTACTGTTGTCTTCAGTAACAACTTTGTGCCATACTTTGTCAAATGCAGATTTCTAGTAGCGCGCCATAAAGAGTAATTAGATGTTGACGTTACATCAAGACCTTCTAAATACTTTTCCAGTAATGCAGTCTTTTCCGACGATAGCAGCTCTTTGAGTCGTTTAGTACATTCTTTAAGTCTGATTTTATATAGGGGTGATCGGTGTTTTTGCCATTCTCTTCTAGCTCTCCTTTTTTTCACATACAAGACGTTCAATTTCCGTAGAATAAATTCTATTAAAGCCAGTCTGCGGATAGGAAGTAGTGGCATGTTCAGCAGCCTGTTTAATATATTCGTTAAGATTGGCAATATTAAATTCAATATCATCAGGTGATCTTAGCTGAATGTTTTCTACGCAGTGACTACTAATATATTTTTTGAGTCCTAGCCAGTTGATCGTTTTCGCATATGAGTTAGTTAAATCACTCCTTAGTGGGTTGAAAATTGTAACTATTGTGGGAGAGTGATCGGAGGACAGATCTACAGAGCCCTCTACGTGAATTAAGTCCCTATGGATATTTTTCGTGACGCCAAAATCTATAACATCTGGAATTTTTCTTACGTCAGTAGGCCAGTAAGTAGGCTCCCCACTCGAAATGACATCTAAGCCCATTTTTGAAATTGTATTAAACAACGCTCTACCTCTAGGTGTAACAAGACGCGAGCCCCAGTACGTATGTTTTGCATTGTAGTCACCAGCTGCCACGAAACAAGATCCAAGCGATTTGTAGAACTTCTCATACTGATCTTCGGTAACTGAAAATCTGCGAGGTGAGTAAATTGATGATATCACGAAGTTCGCACAAAAATTTTCTACGAAAATATTCGTAGCTTGCATATATTCTTCACTAACGTTCTCAAGGATATAGTGCTTGAGTCTTGACTTAATTAGAATTGCTGATCCACCGCATGCTCTCCCTCTCGGGTCCTTTGAACCATATAGAGTGTAACCATTTATTTTAAAGCAGCTTCTCGAAGTCAAATGAGTCTCTGAGACCATCATTATATTAATATTTTTTTCCGTGAGGAAGTGCTCAAGTTCATTTTTATGTTGGCGAATGCCGTTTGCGTTCCAGAAACATAGTTTTAACGTGTTCATGGTTTGTTGACTAATGCTTGAAGCAGAGTATTCTGCATTCTCAGCATTTCTTGCATCATGCTAGTCATATTTGTTGTAAAGTTGTTTATAGTTAGCACCAGATTCTCAATAGTAGCTTCAAGACGACTAAAGTTAAAAGTAGAGTTTGCATTCGTTGAATTACTTGGCGGTGGAACATTTTGTGTGGGAATAGAACTAGTCTTAGCAGCATCGGCATACAATACACGTGAAGTAACTAGTTGGATAGTTGGAGGAAGAGTGGCGGAGTAAGCATTTGCTGATTGAACTGGAGCTAATTTAGATTTTTGACCCATAGCCTGTTTAACGAAAGAATATACAGGGCATCCCCTGTAGTTAGCGGTGTGATTACCTCCACAATTACTGCATTTCTTTTCTGCTTGTACTTTTGGCTTGGTACAGTTAGCAGTACCATGCAATTCACCGCAGATAACACAGACTGTAGGTAATTTGCAGTAGGTTTTTGTGTGGCCATTTTCTTGGCAATTATGGCACTGTACGGCACCTGAACGCTTACGTGGCTCTTCAACTGTGATTTTTCGGTGTAAAAGGTATTTTAGACTATAAATTGGGTGCGTCTCATTTTTCTTTAACTGTATATCATTCGGCTCCAGTTCAACACGAAATAGAGGCTGGGGAATCTTCTCTCTATTGATTTTATTGGTAACATTTTTTACCTTAAATCCTTGTTCGATAAGTGCACATTTTACTTCTTCAGGCTCAACATATGAATCTATGCCCTTTAATACTATTTGTAGGCCTTTAGCACTCTTAAGTTGATATGTATAAAAATTTGTTTTATTTTTTTCAAACTCACTAACAATTTTTCGGAAATCTTTTTCATCATATATTTGGATTTTAGTTTCATCAATATTACCTCGTTTAATTGGAATGATGTGAAAAGTATTTTCACCAATGGTCGACAGTAGATTTTTTAGAAGCACGTTTGAATTTTTTTCTCTCAGATAAATAGGTGGTGGCTTAAAAGACTTGCGATGATGCAGCGGGCTTGTCGTTTTTGTCTTGCAATAATGAAAAACGATTTTGACGATTGATAGAAGATGTGCTGTTATCCCTAGACATCTTTGGGGCGGATCCAATTTTAGTAGAATTTGGGCTTCGCCCGCGCTTTAAAATGGTTATATATCTGTCCATTCCTACTTGTACCTTTGGTTTTGTACTACTGTTGTCTTCAGTAACAACTTGTTTAATTGTTGACCACGAGCCCGAAGCGGATGATATCGCTGAGTTAAATGTAGAAGTACTAGGCAATAATGTCAACGATTCACTAGTTGGCATTGGACAAAGCGAAGTTGATCGCTGACGAAACTGTGGTTTTGCCGTTAGAAAAAGTCTATTATCAGATTTTTGATTTTTATTAAGAGCTTCAGAACTCACAGCAAGTCTATTATCAGATTTTTTATTTTTATTGTTATCATTATGAGCATCAAAACTCACAGTAAAATAGGCATTTCTGCCGTTAGAACTCACTTCATTATTTTTTTCCTCTGGGGTACTCATAAAGAGTATTCCTCAAGGGTATCTTGTATGTTTTTTTGTTTATGGTTTTTTTTATTTTTGTTATTTGTATATGTAAAAATATTATCAAAGCAAAAAAAAATGCTTATTTATCAAGTTAATATGTACTACGAATATTTCTTGTATGCTTTTTTTTGTTTAATTTGTATATAAGAAAAATTCCGCTATTACGTCTGTTCACTATGAAGGTACAACGAGGAACATTTTGGCGATTTTTTTTATTTTGGCGATTTTTTTTCATTTTGGCGATTTTTTTCATTTTGGCGATTTTTTCATTTTGGCGACTTTTTTTCATTTTGGCGATTTTTTCATTTTGGCGATTTTTCCGGTTTTTCGCGATTTATTTTCTATTTAGAATTTTTTTTAATTTGGTGCTTTTTTTTTTGTTTTGGCGATTTTTTTTTTACTTTGGCGATTTTTTTTCGGTTTGGCGATTTTATAATTTTGAAATTTTTTTGTTTTACCGGTTTTGAAAATTTCAAGAAGTTTGCTCTTACGGTTTCCAAGATAGAGCAAGTTGTCAAAATTATATAGTCAAGATTACATTAACTGATGGTACACCCTCTAATTAAAATTTTTTTAATTTTTGTAGTCTGTATAAAAATACACTAACCCCCTGTTTGTGTAAGACGTTTGAGTTAAAAATCTTGGCGTTTCTGTAATAGATTAAAGAAAAGTTGTACAAGTTTCCTTTAATCTATTACAAAAACGCCAAGATTTCTAACTCAAACGTCTTACACAAACATGGGGTTACTTTACAAATTTCAAGTGCATTTGTATGTATATTACATGGGATTTTAACATTTTTCGTTGCTTGTTTTGGCACACCCTTTAATTTCCAACTCTCATGTATTTGTTGTTGTAGCGGCCAAGGGTCTACACACTGTGTCCAAATTTCAGGTCCGTAGCTCTTACGGTTCTCGAGAAAATACCCTGTGACGGACAGACGGACAGCGTAGCGAAAACAATAGGGTTTCTTTTCACCTTTGGTGTACGAAACCCTAAAAAAGTATATGTACTCTCCAGTCATAAGTACTTGCGATTTGACTGAATAACCCATTATTATACCCTCTACCAAAAAAATGGTAAAGGGGTATATATAGGTTTGTCATTCCGTTTGAAATTTCTATAATATCAATAAGCGACCCATAAAATATATATATTCTGGATCCTTATGCATAGGACATTTTAGCGATCGAATTTAGCTTTAGCGACCTATGGAATACGGGGGCAAGCTTTATGTTCCAACAGTAGTAAGTCTAATCCAGGCTATACCTATTTGTATATTTGTACATATGTGTTGCTTTTTTTGTAAATGAATTTCTTATAATTTTTTGTTAATAAAATTTACCCCCTGTTTGTGTAAGACGTTTGAGTTAAAAATCTTGGCGTTTCTGTAATAGATTAAAGAAAAGTTGTACAAGTTTCCTTTAATCTATTAAAAAAACGCCAAGATTTCTAACTCAAACGTCTTACACAAACAGCGGCTAAATAAACAACAACAATTGCATATGACCGCGTTGAGTCAATCAACAAGCAAAATAAACACCAACACAAACAAATTAAACTAACCCCCTGTTTGTGTAAGACGTTTGAGTTAGATATCTTAGCGTTTTTGTAATAGATTAAAGGAAACTGGTACAACTTTTCTTTAATCTATTACAGAAACGCCAAGATTTTTAACTCAAACGTCTTACACAAACAGGGGGTAAATCTGAACTGCCTAAAGTAGCACCAGAGTGTCGAACATTAAATATACAAATAAATACACATACGCAAATACATTTCTATCGTGTTTCCCTCGATGGCCAGTACTGAATTAAATGATATTTTAAAATGCACGTTATTGACAAATACAATATTAAAAGTTAATGACAAATATTATTGAAATTAAAAATTTTATTCAATAACATGGTTTAGTTGAAAATAATTATTGCCTATTTTTTTCTGTATCACAAATAAATTTCTCTTGTTGGCCAGCATCGTTCTAGATACAATTAAATTGTTTGGAACAAAATTTTTAACAATACCTTTGGTGTGGGTGGTCTCATCTGATTTTAAATCGAAAACCATCATGCTTGTTTTCTTTTCAGCTTATAATGCATATACATTAGGGTGTCCCTTATTTTTTTGACGTCACTTTTGTTGCGCATACCCACTAAAAAGTTTCGAAATGACCCAACAAGCCACCAAAAAAAATTTTTACTTTGATCTAAGAAAGGTTACCTGTGGCGACTTGCGATTTAGTTCAGTGTTATTAATATGTGCCAGTAAGACGCATAACACAGTGTGACAAAACAAAAATACCTGCAAAGTGTTACTATTTTTCTGGTAGGCATTGTCGAGTATAACAACAATCTGTATTTTAAATTTTCCAAACACCTCCCAAATCTTGAGTTACGGCTAAAAACCGGTTTTTCGTACACGTAAGCACTTATCAACCTCTAACTAAGCTAAATATCGACCGAGTGGAGTGAGTGTGAGTGGATACAGAGAAACTGAGTAATGCTATGAACACAACTGTGCACGTGACTAGTTTCTATTCTATAGAGCACTCAAGTGTTCATTCCAGTTGTTAAAACGCGAAAACTTATAGATTAACATCAAACGTTTGCTTGCAAATGAAATCGTCTACGACTGCACTATATGGGACCATGTTGCAATTATACCATTTCTCCTAAAAATGGACCGCGTAGTCAAATAATATCTGCAGGGATGCTACAACCAATACAATAATTTCATCCGAATAATGTAAGGCGTATACGTCCAAACACACATACTCTGATATTTGCATTTGAGGTAAACAGCTTTGAAAGGTTTTAGATTTGTTCCTGATTCTTAGCAAATTAAGAGCAAGCATTGCTGTCGCCGAGATCTGATTGGCTGTTTTTTGTTGGCACTTATCAACCTCTAACTGAGTTTGGCGACCACTGTTGTGAAATTATGTACTCTTTGTTGATATATGTCTATTAAATTGTACTTTCATCATCCTGGAAGCGTAAATACACCGAAAGTGTATAAATAGAACGCGAAATACATCATATAGGTAGTTTTTTTTAAACAAAAAGTCTTCTAATAAAATGTTTAATGGGTCTTATTACGACTTCGACGATTTTGTACTGGAATAAAGAACATTGAAACATGTTTTCTTTAATCCAGCACAAAATCGTCGTAGGCGTAGTCGAAATACGACACTCGTAATTAAGCCCAATAACTCAGTCAATTTCGAGGAAATTTTTTTAAAACACATTATGTTTTATAAATAAAGTTATAAACAGTATGCTTTCAGACAAAAATACTGCCTAAAAATTAGTCCAAAGTAGAAAAATGTCGAAAAAAGCCGAAAAAATTATATTTGGTGAAAAAAATACAGACATACATCTGAAATTTACTGAAACGAAATGTATATGGTTCGAAAGGTTTTAGTGTCTTCTTTCCGTTTATGCATTTAAAATCGGTTGATATTTAGCTTAGTTAGAGGTTGATAAGTGCTTACGGGTACGAAAAACCGGGTTTTAACCGTAACTTAAGATTTGCGAGGTGTTTGGAAAATTTAAAATACAGATTGTTGTTATACTCGACAATACCTACCAGAAAAATAGTAACACTTTGCAGGTATTTTTGTTTTGTCACACTGTGTTATGCGTCTTACTGGCACATATTAATAACACTGAACTAAATCGCAAGTCGCCACAGGTTACCTTTCTTAGATCAAAGTAAAATTTTTTTGGTGGCTTTTTATGTCATTTCGAAACTTTTTAGTGGGTATGCGCAAAAAAAAGTGACGTCAAAAAAATAAGGGCCATCCTAATATACATATATTACATAAGTTGCCATTTATTAAATAGTAGTTCACAAGAAGATAATGTAAAAAATGTAGCTTATTTACTTAAAAAGCGTCACAGTTTTACAGAAAAAAGTTTAAAGTTTTTAATTTAGATACAATTTAATGGATAAACTGAATTTTGTTTTTTTCTCAAGACTCGAGTATACAAGATATTTGTATAACATTTTTAAACAGTGTGAATAAAGATATGTAGATTAACTCTGCAGTATTAACTCAAAAACAAATTTTTGGAAATATGATGTCAAAGTAAACGAGCGATATTGTAATTTAAAATTAACTTAATCTAACGTCCCAAATAGTGATGATAACTTCAAACATGCATTCAAGTTATGGATATTTCATTGCGCATTATCAAACTTGGCTCCAATTTTAGGGATACGTGGCGGTTTCTTTCGTCCGTAGATGGGCTGAAATAAAATAATAACTTTTTATTAGTTCCAAAAATTTTATTGTTTTACAAACATCACTATAATCGGAGTTTAAAACTGCCAATTATTGTGAGATGCGAGTATGTTCAGGAATGCCAATTAAATTAAACTAGATTACACCAAACGGACAATATAATCGTCCGCATTCTAGATGTAAATAGTTTAATTAAGAATCAAAGAAAAATTATCAAAACGTCATAAAAAATTCATTAAAGCAGAGTCACATAGTATACATAAAGGGTGTTTTTTTAGAGGTATAGAACTTCGAATTGAAATAAAACACAAGAAAATCGTTTTAATGTCCATCAATTTGGCTTTATTGGAAGGATAATTTTATGCCATTAATGTTTAAATATGATTTCGGGCATGTGTCCGCCGCGGCTGGCTCGAATAAAGCCAATTCGGCTTTATTAAAGCCAATTCGGCTGGCTCGAATAAAGCAAATTTGAACGATTTTTTTAGAGGTATAGAACTTCGAATTGAAATAAAACACAAGAAAATCGTTTTAATGTCCATCCATTTGGCTTCAATTGGCATCAATTGGCATCAATTGGAAGGATAATTTTATGCCATTAATGTTTAAATATGATTTAGGGCATGTGGCCGCCGCGGCTGGCTCGAATAAAGCCAATTCGGCTTTTTTAAAGCCAATTCGGCTGGCTCGAATAAAGCAAATTTGCACGATTTGCAAGCGTTGTTCTTTTGTCAACCTGTTCATGATGAAATGGCAAACCAAACTAAATATTAATCACTTGACAGCTGACAAAATGGCCGCCAGTTAAAAAAGTGATGCCAACTTAAAGTTCTATACCTCAATAAAAAACACCCTATACATATGTATGTACATTATGTCCTAGTAACCACGAAAATTATAATATTTTGTACATTTTCTCAAAAAAGTTCACGCACCAATTGGATTGGAAACTTTTCTTGAAAGACATTTTGGAACACTTAAAGAACGGACTTGAACTAACAAACATATTATTTTATATAATCTAAAATTATTTCGAGGCCTTATTAATGCAATATTGAATATTCATAATTTTATACGGTGTTTTTTATTTATTTTTTGTTTTAAATAAACATATTCAGGCTTATCATAAAAAATTTTCACATAGAAATTTCCGAACGTGTGAACAATTGGTATCAAAAAACTTCGTACTATGGCAAAATATTTTGACAATTTATGAAGAAAATTATTCACAAAGATTTCTCTATTGGAAAAAGTGGAAATATGTAAGTTTTTAATTTCATGGGAATTGATGATACGAACCTAACATCCATGTGAACAAAAATTTTCATTCGGAAATTTTCACATGTGGAATTCATGATAAGGCTGATTGTTAATTTTCCTTAACCAAAAAGCAAATTAAAAACTTTCAAAACTCCATCGCGGTTGGTGTGTGAACTTTTTCGACCTTAGCGAAAAAAATAAATATACGTTCCCTTATAGTTTTTTATGCTCTATCGGACTGTGATATGCCAATTTTGATATTAAAATAAAATAAAATGATACATAACATTACAAAAAAACAGAAAACAAATCTCTTTAACTAAGCTAATTCAATTTATTGGACTCTCTTACAATAAAGAATAAGAGAGAAACAATTTTTAAAAGCCAGAGAAAATCCCTATAGGAAATTTAGCTAACTTTAAACTAACTTTAAGCTAACTATTTCGCAACTAGTACTGACTGACACTTGGATTACTTTGCAATGTAATCAACTGACTATTTTAACATTGCGATATCCTAGACGGTAGTCAATTGTCTCACTCTGCACTACTTTCAGCTAACTTAAAGTTGACTTTTTTAAATCACTTGGTAGTCAGTAAATTAAAAAAAATTTCTGGGGTTCGAACATGTAACGGCACACGTTGTATACTCAACGCGCTACCACTCGGCTAAGCTGCCATCTAAGATAACAACAGCAAAATGTTAAAATAAAACTGAAATGAGTTTTAAAGTAGCTGAGAATAAATTTGTTGGCTCTCATCAAATTCGATTGCGTACTCAACTTAAGAATTAATTTTGGGTTTGTTCTGGATGACTTTGCAGCTAGCTTTTAGTCAACCACACATTCTCCGACAGGGATATTACAAACACACACACACAAACACACTCGTTTTGTTTATCTTATAAGTGTAAGCTAATAAATGCGTGTGTAGTATGTTTGCATGTAGTAGTAGGACTACGTGAAACAGACTAGTTACAACATGGTCCCATGTAATGCAGCCATGGATCATGTCGTGTTCGCACAAGCATTCAATGTTTTAAAAGGCCCATACACTACAACAGCATGCATGCGCAATCAAGTGTTTGTGCCAGCGGTTTGGTCGTGTATGGGGTTTTTGTGCGATTCTACGGTTTGCCGTAGCGATGTCAAGTAGAGTTTGATATTTTGCTTATGGTACCAGCTTGTTGGTGTGGAATATGGTGAAATTAGCTCAGTTGAACAAAGTTGTCATGTAGTAAACATGCATTTAAGAAATATATTTGTTGAAACATAATTTGTTTCAATGGAAAACATAATTTAAGCACTTTAGTTATAAATAGCTGCTAAGTTTAACAACATACCAATTACACAATTAGAGATGCTAAACGGGAAATCCCGAGCCCGGAAATCCCGGAATTTTCGGGACTATGCACATCCCGGAGCCCGGGATTTTTTAATTTAAAAGCCCGGGATTTTCGGGATTACCTGAATCCCGTTTTTTTTTTTGTATAAATGTTTTTGACTGTCATCTTCTATATTAAAAATTATTAGAAACTCCCTTTTATAAAAAGTTAAAATAAAAAATTTGCTTCGAATAAATATTTTAGTAGATAATATTATATTTTATATATCGATGACTTAATATAAAAAGGGCGTCTATCTAATTTTTTTTTGAAATCGCGTTTTTAATGTTTTCTGGGCGGCAACGTATAATTGCATCCTCCTTGAAGATCTTAGTACGTTACAGTTCAAAATCAAGGACTTATGGCAACTTAAAAACTATTTCTGCATGTAAATGCTTTATTTTTTCTTCAGTTTTTTTCTTCTCCTGTAAAATATCGAAAATTTTAGTTAGGCCTTTTTTATATTAACCCATCGATATGTACATAATATATCTTATGGCGTTTTATTTTCTGGGAAAACATTTTACATACATTGCACTTTTCAATGAAAATTTACAATGAAATGTGCGTATGTATCTACCTTTTAAATATGAAAAAAAAATAATTGTAAAATTAAAAAATTATTTTTAATATAAAGACGCACTTTTGTGCACAATGTTTTCGGGATTTTGTCCCGAAAATCCCGGGGTCCCGGTTCGGGATTTCGAGACTCCATCACAAAATCCCGAAGCCCGGGATTTCAAAAAACCTGTCCCGATTAGCACCTCTAGTCACAATTCACCCTTCCCGCAATTTTGTAAGAAATGAATATTGTACCAGCTTGCTGGTATATTGTGTGGTTCGGGTATGAATGCTCAATCGCTTGATTGTGCGTGCATGCTGTTGTAGTGTATGGGCCGCTTTACGATATGAGTTCGTGTTTAAACGATTATGCTCGTTCTTCTTAGGCACTTACAAATTGTATGCGAGTAATCTATAACTATTCCATATGGGCAGCGTTGCCTTTGTGACACTAAAGTATCACTTTTGACCCTTTTTCATGCCAAAGACACTTTTTATGACCCTTTTGATGTGTAAACATCTATACGCTGGGGGGTAAAAATCTTTTTCACAATACAATCACAAATTTTGAGTGAGCTGAGATGAGATGCACACCGCGTTATGAAATCGGTGTGAGATATGTATGAGTGTATTAGTGTTTGAAAGCAGCAATACAAATTTATATAAAATAATGTAAATACATAGGAATTTGCTTGTTTTTGTTTGTTTTATTTAACTTGATAATTGCTTTATTAGGGTTCCTTACACCAAAGGTGAAAAGGAACCCTATTGTTTTCGCTACGCTGTCCGTCTGTCCGTCCGTCGGTCACAGGGTGTTTTCTCGAGTTCTGTAAGAGCTACGGACATGAAATTTGGACATAGTGTGAGCAACGAAAAATGTTAAAATTCCATGTAATATACATACATAATTGTATGTATATACACTTGAAATTTGTAAAGCTAGTGTATTTTTATACAGACTACAACAATTAACACTAAAATTTAAAAAAACAATTACATTAAAGGGTGTTCCATCAGTTAATGAAATTTTGACTATGTGCCAAAACGAAAAAAATCGCCAAAAACAAAAAAAAATCGCCAAAACGAAAAAAGCACCATATTAAAAAAATTTCTTGGACTAAAATAAATCGCGAAAAACAGGAAAAATCCAAAAAAAAATCGCAAAAATGGAAAAAATCGCTAAAATGAAAAAACCCCAAAAAACAAAAACATCGCCAAAATGAAAAAAACCCCAAAAACAGGAAAAAATCGCCAAAATTAAACAACCCCAAAAACAGAAAAAAATCGCCAAAATGAAAAAAAAAATCGCCAAAATGACAAAAAATCGCCAAAATTAAAAAAAAATCGCCAAAATGAAAAAAAAATCGCGAAAATTAAAAAAAACTCAAAACCAGAAAAAAAACTCCAAAACGGGAAAAAAGCGACAAAACGGAAAAAAGCGTTTAAACTGAAAAAAAAATCAGAAAAGCCACATTAAAAAAATGCTCAAACCGAATGTGCGGAACCCTTCGTGCGCGACTCAAAGTCACGCTTTACTGAATTTATTTTAATTGCAATGCGTACACAATAACAAGAACAAAAAAAGTTTGCCACTTGCTACAATTTTATTATGAATACGGCCCTACGATTTTACTGATAATGCAAATTAAATTGCATTATCAGTAAAATTTTTTGAATTTTTTCAGTAATCAGTAAATTTACTGCTTACTGCAATTTTTAATGCAACACATATATACTGCAGTGTACTAACCAAAATAGTTAAATAAAACAAACAAAAACTAGCAAATTCATGTACTCGTATATATATAGAATATACAATATTGAAAGTTTTGATACTTTTAATTGATTAATTAAACAAATATACTAAAAGCATAAGTACTTCCAACTAAAAAAAATTTTTCATTACTAGATGTTTACACATCTCCCCTGTGATCGGACTCACATTGCTTTTTTTTATTTATCCCTTTGTATCGTTTTAATGAAAATGAGTTAAATTTGATTTTTAAGCCCATTTTTCAATGTAATTTTTTGCATGTGCCTTTTTTAAGCATGTACAATAAGATCTTATATATATTAAATTATTTCATACATATACATATAGTAAAAATAAACTAAACAAAAAAAAAAACAAATTACATTGAATATATGGGCTTGAGGGCCAACTGTGAGGGTCCGGACGCACCCCTTAAAACACAACTTATCGGTATGAATTTTTTTGTATTTTTTTTACATAAAACTTAACAGATTTGGGGGGACGAAATAAAAAAAAAATAACGGCCACCCTAATGTACATACTTCTATACATGAGTTTTGTGAACGTGCATATAAAAATTGCATGCGATATTATTATTACAACAACTGACTTTTATGCAACTTTCATATTTCATGCATACCTAGTTTTTCATATAAAGTTTGTGTAAAATGAGCTTATGATCAACTTTATATCAAAAAGTTAATATGTATTTTGAAATATTTTTACCCGGTTTTCGTAAAATCCAAACAAGACATAAATTATTTTGAAATTTTTTCTGAGTTCAAAAACATAATTGTCGAACCAGAGACTTTCGTCCATGAGTTTAAACTGCTAGAAAGAAAATTTACGTAAGATCACTAACGCAGAAAAGTTTTGGTTCGAGATTGGAAATTTGAAAAAAAAGTTTGATAAAAATATATATTCAAATTTATATGAATTCGTTACATATACATATAATTACTTTGCCTCTGATGAATGTGCTTCTGATGAATGAATTTTTTCAAAACTATCACAGATTTAAAATAAACTTACAAACAAACTTAAAATAGAAACTTGTGAGTCCATGCTTTCCTCTCTCAATTTACCCGAATGAGATCTGGAAGAATGGACTACAAATGAAGAATTAATTACAAAATATAGAATAACTATTTCTAAAAAGTAATTAATTACAAAATATAGAATAACTTTTTCTAAAAAGTGATCAACATTATCAAAAGTTTTTGTTAAAGTAACTTCTTTTTTGATAATATGACTTAAATTGGATGTACCTGTGAATCGCTTTTTAGTTTTAAAATTAATTTATAATTAAAGTATTATTATTTTAGTCGAATGTATAGAATTAATTGGTAAAATTCGTGTTTTTTTAATTGAAATAAATGGTATTTTTTTGTTCACAAAAAACTTCACCCTTTTTACCTCAAAAGACCCTTTTTACCTTTTTTTTTTCTTAAATACCATTTTTTATGACCAATTTTCGAAATTTTCAACGGCAACCCTGCATATGATGTAGTTTTGGGAGTGGTCCGATGTAGTGCAAATTTGGACCATTTGGTCCATGCCTAGGACATCGCAATGTTTAATCGACCATGTTTTATCGATACATTTGGACTAGTTTTGTAATAGTCGTGGTGTTTTATGAAGTAGTCCTTACATGCATGTATGGACTAGTCACGTTATTTGCAGGGTTATAGCTCCCAAAATACTGAACCGATTTCAATAAAATATAGATTGCGCTCATCTGCGCAGAAAATCCTTTAAAAACATGCACTCAGAAAAAAGCATCCTATTAATTTGCGAAAAGGGTCTCTATTAAATTAATAGGGACAAAATTTAGTCCAAATCACATTAAAACAATAGGAATTTAATACTGTACTATTGAAACAATTATTTTGAAGCTATTATATATCAATATGAAAAACTATCAAAGTAATGTGATCACCATATTAAAAATCAGCGAAAACGCAGTATCAAATTAATGTGGTGTCCCTATTAATTTTCAATGGGACATTTCACATTATATTTTCTATAAGATATACAATTATTTTAATAGTTTACACAAAAACCAATGTTAATCCCATTGATTTAATATAAACATATTAAGTTTAAATATCAATGTGAAAAACTATTAAAATAATGTGACCACCGGTTAACGTTATGCGCCAGCCGTGTACAGATGCTTCTTACTGCTGACTTTCTTTTTTTATGCATTCTCATTTTCAACGCGAAGAGTGAAGTCGAATTTTGTGATGCTCCAAACACAAAGTCTTTATTTTATATACTTTGTGTTGTTCCAAAAACTAACAGCCTTATTTATAAAACTTATTAAGGCTTTATAAAGGTTTTTTTAAACAAATTTTCATACAAAACTTTTCTTAAAAAGCCATTATAAATCCTTAATAATTGTTATAAATAAGGCTGTAAATGTTTATTGTATGAATTTTGCTCCAAAAAATAACAACAATTGAGGTACTTTTTGAAGCAAGTGAAAGAGAAAGCTTCAATTGACTTAATAAAAGAATTGGAAAGCAATATTGATGAAAGTAAGTTCATACACACTTATTTTAAAAACACATATTTTTTAAATTTTGGTCCATAGATTCGGAAGATTATAAATTATTTTTACTTCTTCATGCTGTACTGAAACCTCCAATACTTGCAATCGGAAAAAAAGACACTAAAAGAACAAAATGGAAACTATCAATAATTGATTCTCAGGAAGACTGCATCATTTATTGTCTGTCTACCAGTCAGTACATGTCGAAAATTTACCAAATAAAAAAAGGTATCATCAAAAAGTATTAACTTTTCAGTCGGTGATGATTGTCATTAGAGATGAAAGTGCTGACTTTAAAAGTTTTTTTTTGTTACTATGATGGTATATTATATAAATTTAATTCTTTTTTGAAATCCTTGGGTGTTACTTTCAAACTGTTTCACGTAATGAACTTTGAATATCCTAAAGAAGCACAAAATTTATACAATTTCATAGAAACTTTTGTTTTGTCTACCTTTTGTTTTTTTGTCTACATTAAAATTATGTAATTTTAAACTGACCGTGCGTGAAACTATGACTTTTGTAAATTATTTACCATTAATGATCGGAGATTTAATACCCAAAAATTATAAAATGTGGGAGCTTTTAATAATTTGGATTAAGATTATTGACTTAGTTATGATGCCGCATATAAATGAAATTGATATAAAATCTCTAGAACATTTAGTATCAAAGTATAATTCACTATACATTAAATTATTCAACGAGACATTGAAACCAAAGTTTAATTTCTTATTACATTACCCATCTGTGATTTGCAGGCGTGGACCATTGAAAAATGTGTGGTGCATGCGCTTTGAAACGTTGCACAAGCATAACAAAAATGCAGCCAAGGCTACCAATTCCACAGTTAATCTTCCATATTCACTTGCTGTTAAAGCTGGACTTAAATTTTGTCATTTACTTGTAACTCAAAACTTTTTTGAAACTGATTTAATATACGAAGAAAAAGATACATACATTTGTAATCTGCAATTAATATATAAGGATATATTAAATATAAATCTAACAAATTATACTTGTGTGGAAAAAGTTAAATTCAGAGGAAAATTATATAGAAAACGTTTTTAGTTAATTTTAATTACACTGTGCTACAAAAGTTGAGAAAAAAAATATTCAGGGATTCTAATGTACCAATTCTGTTTTGTTGGAGTCCATGGACAACGAAAATACCGTTGGTTTTTTTAGGTCACTTCATAAAGTGATTTTATAACGGTAAATGTAGTGAAAAACAGGGTTTCTTAGCTTTTCAGTTTTAAACAGTTGTAACTTCTTTGTTTCCCAACGGATTTCTTTTAACTTTTCGTTGGTTAAAAGGCTCGAATATTATCTTTCAATAAAGATATATGTTTTGTAAATCGACTAAGAAATGGCTAAGTTACAGTCGTTGAAGTGTACAAAAAACCAATTAAAAAAGTATTCTTTTGTTTTCCTCAGGCTATAAGTTGCTTATGAGTTACAAAAGAATACTTTTTAATGGATTTTTTGTACACTTCAACGACTGTAACTTAGCCATTTCTTAGTCGATTTACAAAAAATATATCTTTATTGAAAGATAATATTCGATTCTTTTCACCAACGAAAAGTTAAAAGAAATCCGTTGGGACACAAAGAAGTTACAACTGAAAATCTAAGAAACCCCGTTTTTCACTACATTTACCGTTATAAAATCAGTTTATGAAGTGACCAAAAAAAACCAACGGTATTTTCGTCGTCCATGGACTCCAACAAAACAGAATTGGTACATTAGAATCCCTGAATATTTTTTGTGTATCACAGTGTTATTATGCGAACTCCATTTGTTTCTATATTTATAATTTGAACGGGCTAAGGTTCCTATCGCTTTTTAAGACAAATTACATGTGATAATTATTAATGAACAAATAAGATCAAAGTTAGTTGTAAATATTCTGACAACACATAGTTGAACTAAACATCAACTGACACCACCAGTGATGCCAATTTAGCCATTTTCTGGCTAAATTTAGCCATTTTTCATCCCATTTAGCCGGAACAAAATTGAGTTTAGCTATTAGCTATTTTTTAGCCATTTTTATTTAAATCTAGCTATTTTTTTGCTATTTTTCCAAACATGAAATTTGTTTGTGATTTTTCATAAAAAATTTAAACTCGCAACAAAGGAACATTTATTTACTACCAAAAAAAAAAACACAACAGAGTAATACATATTATTGATATATATGTTACTGTTTTTTTGATGTGTAAACATCTATACGCTGGGGGGTAAAAATCTTTTTCACAATACAATCACAAATTTTGAGTAAGATCGTCATCACACCGCATTATGAAGTATGAGTGCATTAGTGTTTGAAAGAAGCAACACAAACTTATTTAAAATATTTTTAAATACATAAGAATTTGCTGGTTGTTGTTTGTTTTATTTAACTTGATAATTGCTTTATTTTAATTGCAATGCGTAAACAACAACAAGAACAGCAACAACTAAACGATGAACAACAGGAGTTAAAAATTAAAAAGTAAAAGTAAAGGCATTTACCATAGATGGGGACTTTGCAATACTACTAAAATTTCAGTAAAAATAATTTTTTAATCAGTAAATTTTTACTTTTAAGAAATTTATTAATCGACTTATTGTCATAAGTTTATTTTAATTTGAAATTTATTTGCTGGTGGTTCAGCAAATAGAATAGATTCATATCGAATATAAATTATTTGCTGGGTTTTGTATAAGTTTCTAAGCCTACTATGGTTATTTTTCTTTTGTGATTTTCAAAAATATTATTATTTGTGAATTCTCAAATAGTTTTTGAAAGTCTGTGCATAAGATAAGAGGTTTGTGACTGTTCAAAATGTGTGGTTGAAGTCTACTGACGATTTGTTACAGCAACAATGAAATGCATATAGACATCGCTGAACCACCAGCAAATAAATTTCAAAGTAAATTTTTACGTTTAAAATTTTTAAACGCACTAATAATCCCAAATTATTATTTTACTTATTAAGTAAAATATTTTTTATTAAAAATACATTATTTAGCTGGATCCAGCTAAACCCCTCAATAATCAATTTCAATGTATTTTTAATAAAAAATATTTTAGTTTAAAATAAAAAATAAACAAAAAATATTTTACTTAAGTAAAATAATAATTTGGGATTATTAGTGCGTTTAAAAATTTTAAATTTAAATTTTAACAATTCCGATAAAAACACTAATTGTAAATTTTTACTGATTACTAAATTTTTTTTCTACAATTTTTATAAAGTGCCTAAATGATTTATGATATGATGAGGTGCATTAAATTTTCAGTAATCAGTAATACCCGTATTCATAATGAAATTTTACCAAGTGGCTAAATTTTTTTCATACAAAAATTAAAAAATTTGAATAAAAAAAACTTTGCCACTATTCTATAACAGAATCTTTGAAATTTTACACATTACTAATTAATTAAACATCTAAGCGTTGTTTATTATATAACGTAGTATAAATTAGGGATGTAACGAATGTTCGCATTCGCTTTCGCATTCGCAAATAATTCGCTTACTTTTGCTATTTGCATTCGCTAAAATGTATGCGAATATTTAAAGCGAATACTAAAGACAAAAATATTGGAAATATTTTCCAGTTTTTGAATTGCGCGAAAATATTTTCTACTTAAGACTAGTCTGTTAAAACTTTTGAAAAATGGTAAGCACGTCATTACTTCGTTCAAAAAATTTTAAATGCAAATGATTATTAACTAATCCTTCTTTGTTGTTAATTTTTTTGCGAAACAAGTGCCATACTATTTCGCATGAAGACTTAAAATGTTAAAGATATATTTCATATGTTTTTCCCAAGATGAACAAAGTACTACTTCTGGAAAAATTTTTCATGAACAATTCATTCCAATTTTTTTAATGTGTATTTTGGTCAGGGACCGTAACTGTTATAACTTTTATCGTAAAAGTCAGAAAATAAAAGTTATTTTTTTACTTTTATTTTTTCGAGCAGAAATAAAAGTTATTTTTTGACATTTATTTTTTCGATAAAAAATAAAAGTTATTTTTGACTTTTATTTTTTCAAGCAAAAATAAAAGTTATTTTTTGACTTTTATTTTTTTGAGCAAAAATAACAGTTATTTTTGACTTTTATTTTTTCGAGCAGAAATAAAAGTTATTTTTTGACTTTTATTTTTTCGAAAAAAATAACAGTTATTTTTGACTTTTATTTTTTCAAGCAAAATTAAGTTATTTTTTGACTTTAATTTTTTTGAGCAGAAATAAAAGTTATTTTGTGATAAATTCATTATATTTATTATAAATTTTGGCGTGTTTGCAATAGTGAATCGTTAAATTTACTTATTTAGAAAATAATATTTAGAATATTAAATAATAATTTCGTTGTCAAAGGGGTTGAAAACACAAAAATAACTTTTATTTCTGCTCAAAAAAATAAAAATCAAAAAATAACTTTTATTGCTACTCGAAAAAATAAAAGTCATAAATAACTTTTATTTCTGCTCGAAAAAATAAAAGTCAAAAAATAACTTTTATTCATGCTCGAAATAATAAAAGTCAAAAATAACTGTTATTTTTGCTAGAAAAAATAAAAGTTAAAAAATAACTTTTATTTTTGCTCAAAAAAATAAAAGTTAAAAAATAACTGTTATTTTTGCTCAAAAAAAATTAAAATCAAAAAATAACTGTTATTTTTGCCTGAAAAAATAAAAATCAGATTTTTAAAAAGCATCGCATTTTCTGACAATTTGGTCCAAGACTTTCAAAATGGTATACTTGGTTTCATTCTCCGACATTTCCTTGAGGTTGCTTTTTTTAATCAAAAATTCAAAATTAACAGTTATTTTCGGTCCCTGATTTTGGTAGCATTTTACAGGAAATGTTGAACTTAGTACAAGGTCTTAGGGACAAAGTACGAATATTTTTAATTATTATCTATACTTATTGTAATATGATTTCATATATCTTTCAGTTTAACAATTTTTATTTCTAATAAATTAATAAATATTTTGTGAATTCAAGACTCAAGTAGATCTATGTATACAACACAACTTCATGTTCTTATACAAAGTTAGTTTCATGTGATTTTTTAACGTATTGAAATATTTGCATTCGCTTTCGCATTCGAATTCGCTTTCGCAAAAATTAAAATGTATTATTCGTTTTCGCATTCGCATTCGCTAAACTGGTATTCGTTACATCCCAAGTATAAATAACAATGATTATTATTTTAAGAAAATCAAATTTTTTTATATTCTATTAAAAAATATAACGCAGATTTTGTCCCCCGTATTTCAAGTCTACTCTCCAGCACTTTTTTCGTCTGTTTAAAAATGCAGCCAAAATGCGTAGACGCTGCAAACTTTAATAGCAGGACATTTGTTTTCAACTGAATTTAGCAATAAACATCGCACGAACCAAAAGCGTGCTCTCATTGCGCCGATAATTCGACCACGCTACTCATCTCGCTCGAACGTTTCAGGATTGATGTATCTCCCCTGGTTAGTTTTATTTACTCGTTATTTATCATTTAAGATTGTTTGTGAGATTAATTTATTTCAATTTCAGCATAGTTTATTTATTTATTTATTTATTGTAGTTCAGTCAATGGACAAATAATCCTTACAGACTAAGATAACATTCAAAGATAAGGAACTAATACTAAGGTTGTTTATAAAATTTGTATTAAAAAGAAAAAAGAAATCTATCACGGATATATATATATATATATATATATATATATATATATATATATAAGAAATTTATTATTCGACACATTGTCAAGTTTATTTTAATTTGAAATTTATTTGCTGGTGGTTCAGCGATGTCTATATGCATTTCATTGTTGCTGTAACAAATCGTCAGTAGACTTCAACCACACATCTTGAACAGTCACAAACCTCTTATCTTATGTACAGACTTTCAAAAACTATTTGAGAATTCTCAAATAATAATATTTTTGAAAATCACAAAAGAAAAATAAGCATAGTAGGCTTAGAAACTTATACAAAACCCAGCAAATAATTTATATTCGATATGAATCTATTCTATTTTTCTACACCTTTATACAATTAGAAATCCTTTGGATAACAATAAAAGTAATTATAAGGTAAAATGAAAAATAAAATCTAAATTTAACATTTAAGAAATTTATTATTCGACATATTGTCAAGTTTATTTTAATTTGAAATTTATTTGCTGGTGGTTCAGCGATGTCTATATGCATTTCATTGTTGCTGTAACAAATCGTCAGTAGTAGTATATATGTATATACATATATATACAATATGACTTTGAAAAGTTTACAATTAAATTAAATAATTAAATAGTTTTGATATCACAGTTATTTCAATAAGCTAAAAAGTAGCAATTTAAACTCTGATTTTTCAGTGCTAAATTCGATAAAAGATTTTGAATCTTTTTGAATATTATAATTTATTTCGTTCAAGAAAGAGAATGTACGTGATAAGGTACCATTACGAGAATAATCTGTACGATGAAATGGAACATCGAAAAGTTTAGCGAACCTCATATTCCTGGTATTAAACCGTATGGCATAAAGCAAATCAGGGCAATCAATAGAACCATTGATAATATCATATAACAGCAAGGCAGATTGAACTTTTCTACGAGACGCCAAAGTACGTAGACCAATAAACAAGCATTTAGATTCATATGGAACGGATGATAAATAAAGTAACGAGCTCGTAGCATATTTGACGAAAATGCGTTGAACTCTCTCTATACGAGCAATACGATTAGAGATATGGGGATTCCAAATAACAGCAGCATATTCTGGTTTAGACCTAACAAGAGACGTATAGATATATTTCAGAGTGTAATGTTATTAGTAGGATTTGCTCAGTATGGCCCTATCTCAGTATGGATGTATGTAAGTGTGGCCCTGTAGTCCCTTGTTTTGTTTATACAGCTGTCAGGGAGACCAGCTTATCAGTAGGCGCTCAAAAGAGGTGCCAAAAGATTTTGAGAATTTAATTGAAACAAGGCAAGTTGTTGCCAGTTTATGTTCACAAATTAAAGTCTGATTTATTGAATGTTTAACTCTACTTATATACTATTTTACATTTTATTATTTTTGTTTTTCTTTATGTCTTTACTTTTTACTAATTTTGTAATGAAAGCAAAAGTGTATCATTTAAATTTAATAAAGTAAGCGTTTTGTTAATTAATACAATAAACTGTGTTGCAATGCAATTATATTATGATACAGTGTATTACAGTAAGTGAGGTACACTACACCCTCACCCTTAAGAGAAAAATTATGTAAATAATTTTTTGGTTTTTATCATTGTCATTGTAAGTTATAAATCTGTTTTAAGTTACAATGTAAATAGTGTCATTATGTAATTATAAATAAATCATAAAATATACATTTTTTTTACAATGTAGAAAATTTTCTTAAATTTAAATATATTCTTATTATGTTAATGATTTTTTTTTATTTTTAGCTTTAAACAGGTTTATATGGTTTTTTTTATTATGAACTTATTTTATTGTTAAATTAAATTCTTTTATATTCTATTAATGTTTGTTTTTTTTTTCTATCTTCTACCTTAACTAATGCTAAGTCTTGATATAGGAGTAATATTTAATTTATTGTAATAATAATTGTTTAATATTAATTTTCTTTTGCTTTTATAGTTAGTTCATTATGTTCAGTGTAAATTGTAACGTGAGTCGTGGTTCTTGTACGTAGTTATGATAATTATTAAATTTCTTCTAATTGTGGAAAACATTGGATGGTAATTTTGCATATAATAATTCATATGACGAATGGTCTGTATCTACATGTGCCTTTCGACCATTAGTTTGTATTGAAATATGTCATCAGTTATCTTTGTTGGGGCATTGTTTATTAGTATTTTTAGTTGAGGACGTTTATTATTTATATTTATCTTGGCATATGCTTCTTTTATTTATTTTTAATTTTAATTTTTTTTGTTGTATATACTTTAAATATTTCATCCTTATTTCATTGCGCTAATTCTCTTATATTTTCTTTATTAATTTTAGATATCAGTTTCCTCAGAATCGAATCTAGTTTCGCTGAGTTATCGCTGAATCTTGCTAGCTTATTAATTTAATTATTCATATTTTAGGTATGTAACTTCTTCATAATCGAATCTGGTTTCGATGAATTATCATTACGTCCTATGTGCACAATATTATCTTCAATAATTATATCTTTTTCTTCTATATTTTCGCTTTTATTAAATTGCAATTTTTTCATATTTTGACGTCATTAATGGATATGCATTCCCATATTTGAAGTTGATCAGACTTCTGAGAATTACATTTTTCCATATTTCTTTCTGTTGCGCGCACATTATTTTCATTTATATTATTGTTAGTTGCCTCATTATTTTCTTTTATAATTGCCTCATTAGTTTTATTTTTCATTGCCCTTGTAGTTACTATTAATTTTCTTTTTTTTCATTGTTTTCTTACGGTATCATCTGTTTTAGTATGTCCAAATATATTTTTTTTATATACATTCGAAAAGTCTTAATTTATTTAGTGGAAATTTGACGTTTACAATTCTGTTGTTCAGATTCCTAAAGTCTATTACTATTCTTAATTTCGTTAGTCTTCCATGTTTTTCTTGGGTACCAAATAGGAGTGGAGCGTTGTACAGGCTAATTTATGGTTATATTATGTCGTCCGTGGTTATTAATTATTTCGCTACGTGTATGTCGTATTCTGTAGTTTTTTTATGTACATTGTAGTGTTGTCTGACGTCATGTTTTTTGAATCTAAAATTATTTTTCATTATTCTTTTCCCATAATACATGAGTGAAATGCACTTTGTTTGTCAATTCTATTTTTGCATAGTCGTCATTAATATTTATTTGCAAGTCATTTAGTATTTCTTTAAAACCTTTGGGGTTATTAACATTATTGTAATTTAATATTTCATAGTTTTTTAGTGGGTCAGTTTGGAGTTTAATGCCTTTTAAAATTATTTCATCATTTGTTGTATTTAATATTTTTAAATGAGTCATTGTTTATGTTTTTGTAATTTAATATCTCATAGTTTTTAACTATGTTAGTGTAAAAGTGAATGTGTTTAAAATTTAATATATTTAACATTTGAAGATAAACATATGAATATTTTTTTTGGCATATTAATATTTTTAGTTAATTTATAAGAGTTAAAAATGTTTTTGTTTAAAAAATAATAATTTATTCTAATGTTAAGAAAAGTTAAGTATATGTGCAATTGAATAAAAATTGTTAAAAAAATTTTGTTTTCATCTACATGAACGTTTTTAATTGGAGTGCTGTTTTTACTGAAGTTCTTTTCCGTTTGGCCTTTAGAAAGTGTGATTTTGTTGGTAATTTCAAAAACTTATTTCGAATGCGAAATTCTGCATTTATTGAAGATATCATGTTGTTTTGTGTTGCAAAGATATTGCAAAGCTTTTGTAGGTATTTTGTGTATGTGAAAGACATCTTGTAAATCATTTGCTTATAGTCACAAGTTTTAGGTAAATTTTTTTTTTATTTAAAGTATATAAGTGTTTTAGGGCTGCGATAAAATTTGCTTGTACTTCTTTCTATTAGTTGTAGTTTTTGGTCTTAGGATCGTAGTTGCAGTATCGTGGTTGCAGTGGTCGCAGGATCTCAGGATCGTGGTTGCAGCTTTTAATTTATTGTAAAAAGGTTATTTTTGTCCGCAGGATTGTAGTTGTAATTTTTAATTTATTGTAGGAAGGTTCTTTTTGTCCGCAGGATCGCCATGTAATGTTATTAGTAGGATTTGCTCAGTATGGCCCTATCTCAGTATGGATGTATGTAAGTGTGGCCCTGTAGTCCCTTGTTTTGTTTATACAGCTGTCAGGGAGACCAGCTTATCAGTAGGCGCTCAAAAGAGGTGCCAAAAGATTTTGAGAATTTAATTGAAACAAGGCAAGTTGTTGCCAGTTTATGTTCACAAATTAAAGTCTGATTTATTGAATGTTTAACTCTACTTATATACTATTTTACATTTTATTATTTTTGTTTTTCTTTATGTCTTTACTTTTGCTGACCATCTATAATAGCATAATTTTGTAATGAAAGCAAAAGTGTGTCATTTAAATTTAATAAAGTAAGTGTTTTGTTAATTAATACAATAAACTGTGTTGCAATGCAATTATATTATGATACAGTGTATTACAGTAAGTGAGGTACACTACAAGAGTGTATGGATCATCAAACTCAGGGGGTCTACTCTGTAATTCGAAACGAAAGAAAAATCTTTCGAATTTGTATGTTAATTACATGTAAATTCGAAAGCATTTTCTTTCGTTTCGAATTACAGAGTAGACCCCCAGAACAAGTTCTCTTCAGAAAACCCAGTATTTTATATGCTTTAGGAAGTAAATAATCAACATGAGCATCAAACGGCAAGGAGTTATCAAATATAACGCCTAAGTCAAGTTTAAGATTAGAGGTATTCAACACTACACCATCAATATAAAAGGTTACAACACTGGGGGCAACAGACCTATAGAAGAAAACATGCACACATTTATTAATGTTTAGACTTAAACTATTTAGGCGACACCACTCACTAAGATTATAGAGCTCAGTTTGCATAATTTGGGCATCATGAATCGAATTTAATTTCAAGAAAAATTTTAAATCATCAGCATATAATAAATAATTTGATTTCAAGAAACAACTACCGATATCGTTAATAAAGAGGTTGAACAATAAAGGACCTAGTATACTACCCTGAGGTACACCCGACATTTGCAGATAAGGCACAGAACTATAACCTTCAATATTAACGGAACAAGTTCTATTGGACAAGTAAGACGTAATCCAGACTAAGAAATTAGAATGGAACCCCATTAACTTCAATTTAGATAATAAGACCGAATGCGATAATTTATCAAAAGCTTTTGAAAAGTCAGTATAAATCACCTCAACTTGGGCGCCGTTAACCAAGGCCTCTAAACAGTATTCCTTAAATAGCATCAGATTCGTTACAGTAGACCTTCCAGCATAGAAACCATGCTGGTAAGGCGAAATCCAACTCTTTGTCAGGAAGAACAGTTTCTTATGACTGATGTGATCAAAAATTTTAGAGACACAAGTTAATTTAGAAATTGGCCTATAACACCTAACGTCGTCTCTCCTTCCATCCTTAAAAATAGGAGTGACCGTCGCATACTTCCATCTATTAATAAATACACCCTCCTTAAGTGACAAGTTGAAAATAAAAGTCAATGCAGGAATAAAAGACGAGGCAGCCTTCTGCAACAAATGAGTACATAGGCCATCAAAATCAGATTTGAACGAGATCTTAGCCTGAATGATTGCTTCAGATACATCATCCTCAGACAAAATAAAGAATCCCACATTTAAGTTAGTATGAGTCCCTGAAGTAGAAATGTTATCTCCAGGTGGTTCGAAGTTAGATTTAAAAAATGATGCAAACATATTAACGGCCTCTTCGCAAGAGTTAGAAACTATCCCATCCAGCTGAACTGTCGAAGGAATATCAGACGATTGTTTCTTAGATTTTATGTAAGACCAGAATGACTTAGGGTTACTTTTTATCTCATGTTCCTTAGATAAGAGAATTTGTTTATAAAGAAATTTGTTCAAGAAGTTAAATTCACGGCGGTAGTGAAAAAACTTGGCTTTAGACTCAGAATCACGCATATCTAAAAATTTCCTATGAAATTTATTACGCAAATTCTTTAGATTTTTGAGACCCCTAGTGTACCATGGTAGTTTATAAGGCTTGATATTCTTAGTTGGAATATTATTACAGCAGATATCACGCACTTTCTGTAGAAATAAATCATAACATTCATTAGTATTTAACTTATCAAACGAATCAGTCCAGTTTATAGCTTAAAACAAGGAATTAAGCACATCAAAATTACATAAGTTAAAGTTAAAGTCATTAGCAATTGTCGATTGAGAATATTTGAAAAATGTTATGTTATCAATTTCAATAACCAGAGGTTGGTGATGAATATTAGGTTGAGAAATCCACAGTAAAGGAACATAAATTTTGTATTTAAGAAATTCAGATAAAAATATAAGATCTAGAAAACGATTTAATCGATTGGAATAATTATTAATTTGACGCAAATTAAGAGAAAATAAACTATCAATAAGATTAATTTCATGACTATGGTTTACGTTGCAAGGCGTTAGTAATGAGCCGTCAGATAACATTGACCAAGAGATAGTTTTTAAATTAAAGTCGCCAAGTACACAAAGACTGTCATTTACTGTGAAGTTCTCACCTATAGATAATATGTTAGAAATATGAGCATCATATAAACAATCAGAGCTATTAGGCGGAATATAAGATGCACATACCAGAAAACAACAGCTTACATTAGATATGGATACAATTATTTGGTCCACCAAACCATTAAGATCATTAATACAGCACAGAGAGGACTTAAATCGGGTTTTTACTGCAACTAAAACACCTCCACCTAATAAGAGGCCAGTGGAGAATGGATCCCTATCTTTACGGTAAATATTCCAAAGATTTGGGTCAAAATATTCAGCATTGGAAAAATCGCTGTTCAACCAGGTTTCAACTAACACGAAAACATCAAAATCACATTGCGAGGAAAAATCGTAGACTATCTTAGACTTAGATCGCATACCAGATAGATTTTTAAACCATTACATCCATTAGCTAGTGTTGCTGCGATAGCGGCGTTCGATCTCGAAAATTTACAAAAGGCCGAGCTTTGATATCTGCTGGCCAAATTTCAGGCTTTAAGATCTTGGCATAAAGTCCATCAGAAATACCAATCTTAAAGTTAACACGTTTCAATGTAGATAAATCAACATCATTTTTAACCAACTTAAAACAGGCCATGTGGGACCGTGTTACCGTGTTAGTTTGTTTTTTCATTACAGTGCATACTTTTCTGATTGTATTAGTTTTTTAATGAAAACGTCTTTCCCCTGACGTATCTCCCCTGCTTCATCAGATGCCAGGGTAGCTACTTTCCTTCCAGGATAGATAGGGAAGTGAGATATTACTTCTTTCTTAGTATTTTATGTACATTATTTTACGTTAAACCAACACGTATCCAATAACGTTTTAAAAATGTATGCCTTCAGGTGGAATTGCCACAAAACCGGTCACAGCTAGGGCGCACTGGATGGAGTAGGTGCGACGTGCAAAAGGACTGCAAATAGACTTGTCGGAGCTGAGAACAAAATTTCGTCTCTGGAAGATTTAGCAAACGCCCTCCAGAGAAAATGTTCCAATGTAAAAGTTTTTCAAAGAAAGAAGTGGAACTTTAATCAGAAATAATTTTTTAATCGGTTTTAAGTTCAGTAATTTCAATTGTTATTGAATGAAATGTTTTTACTAATTAATGTGAAGAAGAAAGAAGAGATGAAAAATTAAACTAGACTTTATTAGCTAGGGGAAAGAAGAGGAACTCAAAGATACCACAAATTTAAAAAGTTTGTCAGATGCTATGAAGGTCCATCAAAATAGTTTTAGTATATCTTGCCCCAATCACTTGAAAATGAAGATCTTTTTTTCTGTTTTTTTTTAGAGAGAAGTAAGGAGGGCGCCTCCTCTGCTGAAGCAGGAGTAGTTCAATGACCACTGACTATGCATTTATCAGATGTACTTTCCTACAACAACTGCTACAAAGGGACACTAATGCACATCAGAAAAAATGTGTGGTGTTGTTATATAATGACTGCTGGATACAGGGATTGAACCCATTACTTTCGTCAACGTGCTAAAGTGCTAATTAAAGTTGATATTTACGAAAATAAGGTTTATTTTCAATTTATATTCGTTTGCAAATTAAGGTAGCCATCATGTCTCCACTCTGTATAGAGTATCTCCCCTGGTCACTTAAATACCTGTAAAAGTAGATTAATTGCCTGGCCATTATTAAACATGCATACAAAATATATGATTTAAAATTATTATCTTGGAAAAAATTATTATTTTAAGTATTTTTATCATGCCGCCCTTCCTTACATCAAATTACCTCTTAACGTAGAATGACCCATATAGATTAAAGTTTGAATAAAAATTTAAAGAATAGAAAATGAACAAAACATATAAAAAAATTTCGCAATTAATGGATTAGTAACCCAAAAATTTAAAACCTTAATTGCAGAATGTACAATTAATAGAAGGCGTACTGCGTATATTTTTTGCTTGCTTTTTAATTACCTGAAGAAATATAATTTTATTTATTATTTCAATTTATTGTTTTTATTTACTTTAAAAACTTTCTGATTTGCTTTAAAAAAATAATAAATGAAATACCTTCTTGTTTGTGCTTAAAGTTCATAATTCTTGCATTCGATGGCGCTTAGCCATTTACAGCTAGTTTTTTTTAGCAATTTTTCAGCCATTTTTTTTGTCTACATTTAGCCATTATTGGTGAAGGAATTCTGGCATCACTGGAAGAACGCTGATGATGAAGGTTTAGTGGCCTTCGAAAACGGCTACCTGTTCCGTTTTTAGATATTATAGTTGTACCCAATGTATGTTGAATTTCAAGGCATAATATTCATATTTTATTCATTCATTACAAAAATAGAGTGAATATTAAAAAAAACGGGAATTTATACTAGTGAAATGAATTATACATTTGTAATTAAGACCATAGAAACTATTATCTGTTCTCAAATGATTTACAAAATAAAAAACAAACGAAAAAAATCAAGGTCAACAGTCGTTTACTTGATGTTCATACTTTCACAAAAAGAAAAACAAAAAAAAAACCACTGACCTATATTTTAAACTTCACTTCTCCTGTAGTTCATTGCACCTCACAATTAAACAAACTTATCATTATTTTAAACCGTTCATTGCACTTCAAAATTAAACAAAAGAAATAAGACACTGTTTATAATTACTCTGCATAAGAATATCAAAATTGGGTCATAAATAATTGCAAACTTGCAATCATGCATAAATGGTTGTTTTTTGTACAATGAACTTGTACTTAAGCAATACGCTTAATAAAGCAAAATTTTATGACCTCAATTTTATTAAGCAATACAATTAATAGTAGAAAATTTTAATGACATATCAATAAGTTAGTATATAGGAAAGAAAGTTAAATAAAACATTTGTTCAATTACATTTTTGCAAAGAAACAAAGTTGTTTTTACCAAAAGTGATTTAACCATCTCCACGCAACCAAGTTTCAAGTGCTTGAGTTGCATCAATAAATCTTCCTGGTGAATCGCCTTGAAGATAACCCAAACAGGTTAAACAAAATAGTTTAACCTTATTCATTTATTGAATTAAACATTGGTGACCCCGACGTGATCTGACACAGGATCAATATTCGTCTTTGAAGTTTCCTACACTGAAATCACTCCTCTCAGGCAGCTAGGATTAACATACATCGTAAACTTCCTACACTGGAACATTCTCTTCAGGCAGCTAGGATCAATATTTATCAACAAATTTCTACACTGGAGCATTTCCCTTCAGGCAGCTAGAAGACTCAACAACTCAAATCGTTACTCCTGAGAAACCAAATATGGATACTTTCAACAAGCTGATAGAATCACAGCTGGCAGCAGGTGACTTGATCGAAACTATAGTCCGCAATTTTAAAAAGGACTCAGCTATCAGGAAAACTGTTGTTTACTATGAGGAACGACTCAAAAGGCTAGATAGCGCTTGGTCGGAATTTGAGACCACGGACAGCAAGATCCGTTGCCTCGACCAAATTCCGTTAGACCACGACTACTTTGCTAAAGATTACTACAAAAACATCTCAGAGCTTGTCGACAAATACAAGGATATTTTTGAGACAGCTCTGATGAAATCATCTACAGGAGAGGCAGTTCAACAACCAATCGCCGACAAACCCACACCAATAATCAAACCCGCTGGTGAGGTAGGATGTAAGACATCTGCAACTATCGCTTTAATAAGAAGGCAAGGTGTAATGATGGGGTCTCTAGAGCGATTGCTCACAATGGATCCGACAGCCGAGAATATGAAGCTGAAAGAAAAATTATGGGACCAAATCCAGAACCTACATTTCACCATATGGGAAACCAGTCATGATCCGGTTCAAGAAGGATACAACATGACTGCATACACTACCTTAGAAGCAAGGATAATTGAAAATTTTAAGAAGGCTTCCCAAGTGGCTCCCGATCCACCGACTCCATATGATCAGCCTATTGGAGTACCACTTCCTAAGATAACAATTCCTAGGTTTGACGGCGACTACCTCAAATGGAGGACCTTCTATGACTTATTTCTGCAACTTGTAGGCAATCAGCGGATTCCTGCGGTCCAAAAAATGTGGTACCTGAAGGCTAATGTAGCAGGAGAAGCTGAAAGGCTCATAAGTCACCTTTCAGCGACTGCAGAAAATTATGAGACAGCCTGGGAAATGCTAAAAGATCGATACGACAATAGACGAATTTTGGTCGCATCATTAATACAGCAGCTGATCGAACAACCTGCAGTTGGACCAACAATTGGGTCAATCAAGCAACTGCATGACACAACTCAGGAATGTCTGCATGCATTGCAAAATCTTGGAGTCGACACTACATCCTGGGACCCCATGCTATTGCACCTCCTCGTAAAGAAACTGGATCGAAACACTCATAACCAATATGAAAGATCAATCACAAATCCAAAACAGCTACAGAAAATCAAACACTTCCTAGCCTTTCTGGAAACTCGATTTCAATCAATGGAGGCAATGGGCCAAAAAGAAAAGCCATCTTCGAAGGTATGTGCAACAGCTGCACCATCTAAATCAATTGAGCCTTCGTGCGTGCTTTGTAAAATAGGTCCTCACCAGCTATATCGTTGCCAACGATTTCAACAACTCAAGCCATACGAGCGCTTAAATTTCATCCAAAAACAAAAGTTATGTGTAAATTGCCTGAAATCTGGTCATTCTTCAAAACAATGTACCTCAAGGGGTTGCACAAAATGCAATAAGAAACATAACTCGCTATTGCATCTAGAAAACAAGAACTACCCATCAAAACAATTAAATGAAGAAAAACCACAGGCAGCATCATCCTCTGCAACAACCATTGTAGAAGCTACGACTTATCCTGCTACACCAGGGTGCTCAACCAAATCAAAAGCTACTTCTTTAACCACAGCAAGTCAACATTTGTCATCAGCTGTGATCCTTGGCACTGCAGTAGTTAAACTCAAAACTGATTCATCAGAAATTGAATGCCGCGCATTACTTGACTCAGGATCCCAGGTAAACTGTATCACTGAGCGTCTAGTCAAACGACTTGGTATCCCAATGCAGCCGTCATCAGCAAACATTAGTGGAATAGGCAGCACCACCACTAAAACACAGCATCGAGTTAACATAGCACTGCATTCTAGAATTAATGGATTTACAACACAACTCGAAGCATTTGTCCTTCCGCGTATTATTTCTCCCCAGCCGGCACAATTCATCAACATAAATGACTGGCCATTACCCAAAAACTTGGTACTAGCTGATCCACATTTCAACCGACCGGACAAAATCGACATTTTATTGGGCGCTGAACATTTTCTTCAACTACTTTCAGTTGGACAAATCGAATTATCTCCACAACTACCAACCCTCCAGAATACTGTGCTTGGATGGATAGTTTCTGGGAAAATAGAAATAAAAAATCCTACACAGCTTATATGCGGAGTATCCACAACTAATGACAGCCTTGAAGCTTCCATTGCAAGACTGTGGGAACTGGATGAACTTAAGTCAACTGAAAGGGCGCTGTCACTAGCAGAAAGAAAATGTGAAGAGTTGTTTGTACATCATACAACGCGGAACAAAGAAAATCGTTTTGTTGTAAAGATCCCGTTCCACCAAGATCCTGAAATCCTCGGTGACTCTTACAAAATCGCTCTAAATCGTTTCTTGTCGTTAGAACATCGACTGCAGAAAAATCCCGAATTGAGGAGTCAATATCAAAAATTCATGGATGAATACGAAAATATGAAACACATGACGAAGATATCATCAACTTCTATTCGCTCACCAAACTATTTTATCCCACATCATTGCGTTCTAAAACCGAACAGCTCCACAACCAAATTGAGGGTAGTATTCGATGCTTCAGCCAAAACAACATCAGGGCACTCTTTAAATGATTTGATGTATACAGGACCAATAGTACAGAGTGAACTATTTTCAATTTTATTAAGGTTTCGACTTTCCAAATTCGTATTCTCCACAGATGTAGAAAAGATGTATCGGCAAGTCTTGGTGTCTCCTGAGGACCGCCGTTTTCAAATGATAATTTGGCGGACAGATGTTTCAGAACCACTCTCATACTATCAACTGAACACTGTAACCTATGGAACAAGAGCAGCTCCCTATTTGGCAACTAAATGCCTACAAGAATTGGCAAAGGAAAATGCCAGACAGTATCCTCTGGCATCACAGTTTCTAAAAGAAAACTTCTATGTAGATGATGGACTAGGCGGAAGCGATAACTTATACACCGCAATTCAGATGCAAGAACAACTTCAGCAGATCATGAAGCAAAGTGGCTTCAATTTGCGAAAATGGTGTGCCAATCACCCCCAACTGCTCAAAAATGTTCCAAAAGATGATCTGGAACTGAATTTGGACTTCGAGAGCAGCAAATCAGATTCCATCAGTACATTAGGACTTACGTGGCTGCCGAAAGAAGATCAACTAAGCATAAAGGTGAATATTATTGATAATAAAAGAGTAACTAAACGGACTGTGACATCGGATCTCGCACGAATTTTCGATCCATTGGGTCTTCTGTCTCCTATCACTGTTACTGCAAAAATATTCATACAAGAGTTGTGGAAGCTAAAACTCGATTGGGACCAAGCTCTACCCGAATCCATGCATACCAAGTGGATTACTTTCCGCGCAGACCTGAATGAACTGAAAACGCTAAAAATATCAAGACACATTTTCAAAGGTGGAATCACAGAATCTGTACAATTGCACATATTTACAGATGCATCAGAAAAGGCTTACGGTGCAGTGGCTTATCTTCGATCTACCATGAAACATGGAACAGTCATGTCACAAATCCTTTGTGCGAAGTCCCGAGTAGCCCCAATCAAAGCTCAATCCATTCCACGATTGGAGCTATGCGCAGCTGTACTTGGAGCACAACTAGCTACAAGAATAATAGCTGATCTTCAGTTTACAAGCCAAGTTTGGTTGTGGACTGATTCGGAAATTGTGCTGTCTTGGATAAACTCATCAGCGTCTCTCAACACGTTTGTTGCCAATCGAATTTCAACCATCCTAGAAAATACTAGACCAGAACAATGGCGGCACGTCAGCACAAAATGTAATCCCGCAGACATCTTATCTCGAGGACTTGCACCCAGGCACCTGAAAGATTGCTCTTTATGGTTCTATGGTCCCATATTTTTACACGGCCAAGAAACAAGCTGGCCACCTAAATTCAGGCCGAACCTTGCCCACCCAACAAATTTAGAGAGAAAGGAAAAGCAAGCATTAGTGATGACTTCAACAGAACCCGATTTCATCTATAAAATAAATCATAAGAATTCATTCTGGCGTCTTCAACACATTGTTGGATACATTTTACGATTTGTAACCAATACCAAACGGAATGGGTCTAGACAACATCAAAAATCCCTATCTACAAAGGAACTACAAAATGCACTAATGTTGATCATCAAGCAAATACAGGCATCAGATTTCAAAGAAGAAATTCAACAGCTTGCTAAATACAAAGTGTTGCGAGGAACCAGCAATTTGTCGAACCTTTCACCATTTTTGGACGGTGAGGGTTTGATACGTGTGGGAGGTCGACTGGAAGCCTCATCATTGGAATACGATTCCAAACATCAGCTGCTTCTTCCTTACAATGATCCAATCGCTAAGCTTATATTTGAAATGATACATAAGGACAACAAGCATTGTGGTGCACAAACCCTCTTAGGAATAGTGAGACAACGATTTTGGCCAATAAAAGGTAAGATTATGGCAAGAGCAGCGATTCATCGCTGCACAATATGCAGTAAAGCTAAGCCCGCCCTATTTCACCAAATTATGGGCAATCTGCCCTCCACACGGGTAACACCAGCTAGGCCGTTCATTAATTCTGGAGTAGACTACTGTGGTCCAATGACAGTTCACTACAAGGTGAGAGGAAAACGACCACACAAGGCGTATATTGCCATATTTTGTTGCTTCTCTACGAAGGCAGTTCATTTAGAGCTGGTAAGCGATCTAACCACTGACGCATTTATAGGAGCCATCAAACGGTTTGTTGGCCGACGAGGACATTGCCAAAACCTATATTGCGATAATGCAACGAACTTTGTAGGCGCAAAAAATAAATTGTCTGAACTAATACCCGCAATTTTTACAAGCGAAGCAAAAGAAGCAATAGAAAATGCATGCAGCAAAAAGAATATACAATTCAGGTTCATACCACCTCGAGCACCTCATTTTGGAGGCCTTTGGGAGGCGGCAGTAAAATCTGCAAAACACCTTTTAATCAGGAGCTTAGCTAGTGCTTCCTTAACTTACGAAGAACTAGAAACACTGATTATCGAAATAGAAGCGATTCTCAACTCCAGACCTATTTCACCCATGTCAAACGACCCCAATGACTTCGGTGCGTTAACTCCAGGACATTTCCTGATTGGGGAACCGCTAACGGCACAAGTAGATGCACAGGCCACATCAACGAAAACAAACTTGGCAACTCGGTGGAAACTAGTGTCCAGTCTCAAACACAACTTCTGGGAAAGGTGGTCACGAGACTATCTGAACGAATTGCAATATCGCAACAAATGGAAGGAGCAATCGAAATCTCTAAAACCCGGAACCATCGTCATTCTTAAGGAAGATAATTGCCCCGTAATGAAATGGCCTTTAGGACGTGTGATTAAAATCTATAAGGGGGAGGACAACATAGTTAGAGTGGCAGACGTCAAAACCGCTTCAGGAGTCCTTAAAGGAGCGGTCCATTACCTGGCACCACTTCCTAAGGCCAGTCTAGAAGAAACAGAAGATGACAACAAACCGAATGATAAATTCAATGAAATCGACAACAAAGATGAAATCACTGAGCCTAAGAGCAAACGTCCAAAATTACTCGGAAATAATTTAGGCGTCACACTGTTGACACTAATGCTCATATTCCCAATTATTTTGGGAGCACCAATTGAGAATGATCGCTTCGGTTCCAAGTTGGGCATTCATTTCGAAGAAGTAGGCTCAACGTATATATCTGCAAGTCAGTGGAATCTGGTCGTTTACTATGACTTATCGGCGTACTGGGCTGACACAGCGTTTTTAGGAAATGGAACGAGCTCCTTGAGCCGACTGTGTGCGAAGATGGAATACAATGCATCATGTTATAGTACAATAGAACATCTTCGACATGTTGAAGCGGATTTGAGACTTGATAATAAATTACTATACAAACCACGTCAAAAACGAGGTGCTATAGACTTCGTCGGAAATGTTGCTCATTCATTGTTTGGGATACTAGACTCTGAATATGCAGAAAAAATGTCAACAACAATAACTCAACTACAAGAAAACGATTCATATATGCTTCGCCTCATAAAAGACCACACCTCCGTTATTAATTCAACCATGAACATTGTCAAAGAAAGTCTAACAGACACTAAATTTAAATTTGACCATCTTCTGTTAAAAATAAATGAAATCGCGAAAACTGAAGAGACACTAGCAGAGGAAATAACACAACTTAAGCTTGCACACATGTTCAGTATGGGTGTAACAAAACTCTCATTCATTGCAAACTATCTCCAACGAATGCAAACTTGCATTCTGAACGCGTTGACCGACACTCATCATGGGAAAATTAATCCATTGCTGTTGACTCCAATTCAATTGGAAATTGAAATACAAAAAGTTCGAGCACATATGCCACAGTCATTAGAGTTACCAGTCCCTGAAGATGACTTGCTCGAATTTTACAAACTTATGAAAATAAAAGGCGGTCTCACTCAGGATCATGTAGTGTTCAGCATAACTTTACCCTTAATAGACCATGAAAAGTTTAAGCTTTACAACTTAATTCCCGTTCCGACCCCCATAAACAACACTATGCTAGTCATAGACACATGCAGTCCGACAATAGCAATAAACTCATTTCAACGGCACTACTTTCCATTATCATCAACACAACTGAAAGGCTGTGACGTAATTGGCAACGAGGTATTTATATGCTACGATGTACAACTCCAATATAACTTTGGTGCAGAAATGTGCTCTTGCGAAATCAACTTATTCAACAATATCACCGTACCACATTGCATTTTGAGAAAGCTTCCAACTAATGTAACCTGGACACCTCTAACTCATAAAAACAAATGGATATATTCATCACGAGCCTCCACACATGCCACAGCGGTTTGTGGAAAAGAAATTATACCAATAAGTCTACTAGGGTCCGGCTTGTTAACTATAAATCCAGACTGTATCCTTAAACATGATTTCATCCAAATGTCCGGCCAGCAATCAATCATAACTAAAACTGTCTCATCTTACACGAGCCTTGGCAACATATCAGAACTAGCATATCAACCCCTGTCGCACATCAACCATATCAACAAAACCAACCAGTCATTTGTGCCAGACGAAATAGCAGTACATCTCATCAAATTAACATCTTTACAACAGAAATTAGAGGCTATGAACAGTTCACATTTCCAAATTCATCATCCATCAAACCATGAGAGAACTGTCTCATATGTAGCACTAATCATCAGCGCAGTGGCGATCATATGGATCATAGTAAGAGCTATAAAACGCAAGAAATCAAACATCGCTCAAATCACAGAAAGATCACAATCATCTGGGTGTAACCCACAACCAGCAACAACACCTTCACCAGCTCCACGACAGAAGTTCAGCGTACATGTTTGAAAACATAATAATAAATTTAATAGTTTTATTACATATTTTTTATATTTTACTTAGTTTTGCATAACTATAAAGTCATTGCCTTTATCGTAACCAAATTGTAAAAACAAATAATAGTTAATTTTTATTCAACTGTAAATCTAAGTAGTAAGCACTTTATTAATGACATAATTGTAGTTAATTGTTGAGCATAGCCTCAACGGGGGGGTGCATGTTCATACTTTCACAAAAAGAAAAACAATAAAAAAAAACCACTGACCTATATTTTAAACTTCACTTCTCCTGTAGTTCATTGCACCTCACAATTAAACAAACTTATCATTATTTTAAACCGTTCATTGCACTTCAAAATTAAACAAAAGAAATAAGACACTGTTTATAATTACTCTGCATAAGAATATCAAAATTGGGTCATAAATAATTGCAAACTTGCAATCATGCATAAATGGTTGTTTTTTGTACAATGAACTTGTACTTAAGCAATACGCTTAATAAAGCAAAATTTTATGACCTCAATTTTATTAAGCAATACAATTAATAGTAGAAAATTTTAATGACATATCAATAAGTTAGTATATAAGAAAGAAAGTTAAATAAAACATTTGTTCAATTACATTTTTGCAAAGAAACAAAGTTGTTTTAACAAAAAGTGATTTAACCATCTCCACGCAACCAAGTTTCAAGTGCTTGAGTTGCATCAATAAATCTTCCTGGTGAATCGCCTTGAAGATAACCCAAACAGGTTAAACAAAATAGTTTAACCTTATTCATTTATTGAATTAAACACTTGACTTTCAATTAATCAATAAAATAGATGATATTCTAAAGTTCTCCTTTTTGTTGTACATCGTCTTCCTCAAATTATTTCATTGTAAATAGTCCGCTATATTTTTTATATTTGTTATTGTTTTTTATTGTTTTTCTTTATGTCAATGTTTTTGTTTAGTACATTTTTTACTGATTTACTGTTATTTACTCTCTTACACCCCTTTTCCACACGCAAAGTTTACTTTGCAAAGTCTTAATTCAGCTGGGAGAAAGACAGAGAGAGAGACTGTACTACTACCTCTCTCTTTCACACAGCTGAATTAAGACTTTGCAAAGTAAACTTTCCGTGTGGAAAAGGGGTATTAGTATATACGAATAATTGATAAGAGCATCTCTATTAGTGTTATCAATAATAGGTCCGTTTGTGTACTTTTTCCGTAAAGTTTAGTAGCTCAATAAATACTGAGTAAATTGAACAAATTACTCTCATAAAAAACTTTTGTATAAAAAAGTACGCGAACGGGAAAAAAGTTCAGTAAAATTTTTTTTAAATTATAACAAATTTGTAGATACTCGAACGGAGCTAATATCAGCAATGCATGCTAATTATTGCAAAGGTGAAACGATGTTAATCGACGAAACTTTGATGTTATTTGTTCATTAATAATTATCACATGTAATTTGGCTTAAAAAGCGTTACGAACATTAGCCTGTTCAATTCATAAGAATATAGAAACAAATGCAGTTCGAGAAATAATAATTAAATTAACTAAAATTAATAGTCATTGGCTTGTGGCAAAAATTAAATAAAAATATATTTAATAGTAACAAGTCAAAAAAGTTTGTCTTAAGTAGAACAAAAATAAGCAAATTAACAATCATGTGCATATTAGTAAAGAACAAACGACAATGGTAAGACTGTTGTAAATTTAGAGATGGTAACTTTGAGCCTTCATTACAAAACACATTACCAAATTGAAATACGATGAATCAAACCAATTCACATATTCCATTTGCAATAAAGTTTCGTAAATAAGGCAGACATCTACATCAACTGACACCACACACAGTGGAATAAAACACAGAAGAACGCTAATGAGGAAGGTTTAGTGGCCTTCGAAAACGGCTGGCAGTTACGTTCAACTATGTGTTGTTGTCAGAATATTTACAACTAACTTTGATGGTATTTGTTCATTAATAATTATCACATGTAATTTGGCTTAAAAAGCGTTACGAACATTAGCCTGTTCAATTCATAAGAATATAGAAACAAATGCAGTTCGAAAAATAATAATTAAATTAACTAAAATTAATAGTAATTGGCTTGTGGCAAAAATTAAATAAAAATATATTTAATAGTAACAAGTCAAAAAAGTTTGTCTTAAGTAGAACAAAAATAAGCAAATTAACAATCATGTGCATATTAGTAAAGAACAAACGACAATGGTAAGACTGTTGTAAATTTAGAGATGGTAACTTTGAGCCTTCATTACAAAACACATGACCAAATTGAAATACGATGAATCAAACCAATTCACATATTCCATTTGCAATAAAGTTTCGTATATAAGGCAGACATCTACATCAACTGACACCACACACAGTGGAATAAAACACAGAAGAACGCTGATGAGGAAGGTTTAGTGGCCTTCGAAAACGGCTGGCTGTTCCGTTCAACTATGTGTTGTTGTCAGAATATTTACAACTAACTTTGATGTTATTTGTTCATTAATAATTATCACATGTAATTTGGCTTAAAAAGCGTTACGAACATTAGCCTGTTCTATTCATAAGAATCCCAGTAAAAAAAATTGGAAGTCATTCTAAAGGAAGTACATTTTAATTGCTTCCAAAAAATCGATATTTTTAATTTGCCGATAGTTAGCAGAAAACCAAGTAGAAGTTTATTTTAGTCATACAAAACCTTGTAATTCCCCTCTAGTTTTAGAAATTATTCACCAGAATTTTAAAAAAATCGTTTTTTTTTTAAGAAACTTATGAACTATTTTTGGTCTAAAATTTTAAAGTTATTTGCTTAAATTTACATTAAATTACTGTTTCGCGTTTAAATTCCTATAAAAAGAAACTAATTGTTAAAATAGGTAACCATTAGCCATTTTTCCTAGACGAAAATATTATCATAGAACACAAAAAAGGAAATTTTTCTTAAAATCGCTTCCAAATCGGTGACCAGGCAGCGAAAAAGAGAACTTCTTGCAATGACAACCCTATGTAAAAATCATTAGATCGGATCGAAATTTGCACTACTTCCAGATCGCAAACTCTACATTAATGTGCAAATTTCGATCCGATCTAATGATTTTTACATAGGGTTGTCATTGCAAGAAGTTCTCTTTTTCGCTGCCTGGTCACCGATTTGGAAGCGATTTTAAGAAAAATTTCCTTTTTTGTGTTCTATGATAATATTTTCATCTAGGAAAAATGGTAAATAGTTACCTATTTTAACAATTCCTTTCTTTTTATACGAATTTAAGCCCGAAACAGTGTTTTCATTTAAATTTAAGCAAATAACTTCAAAATTTTAGACCAAAATTAGTTCATAAGTTTCTTCAAAAAAATCGATTTTTTAAAAATTCTGGTGAGTAATTTGTAAAACTATTGAGGAATTACAAGGTTTTGTATGACTAAAATAAACTTCTACTTGGTTTTCTGCTAACTATCGGCAAATTAAAAATATCGATTTTTTGGAAGCAATGAAAATGTAGTTCCTTTAGAATGACTTCCAATTTTTTTTACTGGATTTTCATGACTTTTTTGGAGTGTCTTTTTTTACTGGGATATAGAAACAATATTAATTTGTCATTCTCTTTTATAATTTATTCTAAATTTTACTGATTAACAGAAAGTCAACAAAATCGGCCGTGGTTTTTCCTTTTTTTTCTTTGCATTTTATTAAAAAAAAAACGTTTAAAAATGTATCAAATTTGGTAATATTTTAATATAAATTTTAAACAATTTAATTATTTCAAATTGCTGAATATAGTTAGCATAAATTATTGCCGCTTGATGGCGCAAAATTCATTTTTATTGAAAAATGTATCAAAACACCCTATATTTGCAAATACTATGAGTTCATATGTTCAGCAAAAATACTCGCCAAAGGATTTTGTACAAATTTGCCAAACATTATCTGGTCGAATTCTGACAATTAATTGGTAAAAATTATGATTTTCTTCAATAACTTAAAAATAACGTTAATTTTGTAAATAACGGAATTATGAAAAAGTCACAGAACAAAAGTTGCTGCTGAAGCCCTAAAGAACCATTTTCAACAATAAAAAAAGTTCTTTTTTTTTGACAATCCTATTAATTTAAAGTGATTTATCCCATTGACTGAAAACAATAGTAAAAAACTATTAAAATAATTATTATTCTTATTTAATAGGATTTTTTCTGAGTGTGTAAATCTTTCCATCGGTGAAGTAGTTCCGGCGTAAAATGGATTACGAAAACCGTGTTTGCCTATTAATTATATGGATATATTATTAGTAATTGCTATTGGAATTAAGCTAGTGACAGCAAAAAAAAAGGCTAGAATTACCACTATATAGATTTGAAGCATCATGGTTACCTTAGTACAAAAATTATAAAATTTTTCAATTGTAAGGATAATTTTTTTTAATAATTTTAAGTAAAATTTTCCATATTTTGAGACACTGCTCCACTTATGTTGTCATAACTCAAAAACAACTACGCCGATTTTGTTAAACTAAATTTACAAAAATTTTAATTTATATGACAATAATACTCGTATATTTACATTTCTCTTGTTGGCCAGCACCGTTCTAGATACAATTAAATTGTTTGGAACAAAAGTTTTAAAAATACCCTTGGTTTCATCTGATTTTAAATCGAACACCAGTATGAACTTGCTTGTTTTCTTTTTAGTTTATAATACTATCGATGGCCAAAAACTCTCCTATGCAATATTCTGCTATAATATACATTTCGAATCAAAAAAAATATTTGTCCTCGTTTTATATATTTTTTTTTAATTCTGCTATCTTAAAGTATATTTTTTTTGGTGAAAATAAATGCTAATTCCCATGTAAATTTACAAAATTTTTAAAACAATAAGTAATCTATTATCAGGGAAACCGCAAATATGCAATTGCTTGTTTTTTTTTGTGTGACGTATTAATATGGAGATAAGATATTTTTCCGTTTCAGAACTTTTTATAAATTTTGGCATTTTTTTGTTAGTGCATATTTTTGCATATTTTACCCTTTAAAGCCTATTTTTGCATATTGCAGTCTTAAATGCATATTTTTAGCGTATTTTCGAAGTATTAGAGCATAATTTACGCTTTTATGGCACATTTTAATACTTTATAGAATTTTTTATTTTAATATAAAAAATTTGGTTTTGCTATTTGTGATGGACTCTGCCCGAGTAGACGTTGAAGGAACATTGTCAATGTATAAAAGTTTATTTAGATGCGACAGGCAACGATTTTTATTGGAAAATCTTGATCAATATTTTGTTGTTTATTGCAATAAAAATTATAAATAAAAAGTTTGTCTTGTTTATCCAAAATACAGTTCCAAAGTTTAATTATGATATCGTGATCTCTTTTGAAGTTTTAACTTAAATTTTTATGGGAGTATCAAAATAAAATTATTTGTATTATTTCTTTAATCAAAATTTGTATGGCAATTTTTATACCCTTTACCAAAAATGGAAAAGGGTATATATATAGGTTTGTCATTCCGTGTGTAATTTCCATAATGTTCATATCCGACCCATAAAATATATATATATTCTGGGTCCTTATGAATAGGGAAGATGAATAAGCGATGTCCGTCTGTCCGTCCGTCCGTCTGGTGTACGTGAAATCGGTTTTCCGAAGTTCCCAAGAAAGCTAGAGACTTCGGTCTTGGACTGGTGTATCAGAAATGATCCAAAATAGATTGGTATTGAAAATTAGACGGTTTCAGAGTTGGTAAACTTAAACTTGATTTTGTCATATAAAAGTAACTAGATAACACAAATTTTTTGATTTTTTTGTTAAATAAACTTATTTTATATTTCAGTACGAATAAAATTTGTATTAAAAATATAAAAAAATATAAAAAAGCTTGAAACGTCTGGGAACTTTAATTTTTTTTATATAAAAATAACCTACTAAAACGATTTTTTGCATTTGATCTATAAATTCAGCATATCTTAAATTCTTAAAAGAAAAATATTGGTGTAAGAAATCAGAAAAATTTTAAATTGTGTTTCCAGGGTTGAGAAACGTACACGTTTTGTGATATATAAAATAAACTAGGTCTACTAGTTTTTTTATATATTAATTTATATATATTTTTTACGTTTTAAAAAGAAAAGATTGGTATAGAAAATTAGAAAAATACAGCTCCACAGCTGGAAAATTTAAACTTTTTAGGGTTCCGTACACCAAAGGTGAAAAGGAACCCTATTGTTTTCGCTATACTGTCCGTCCGTCTGTCAATGCTATTTTCTAGAGAACCGTTAGAGCTACAGACCTGAAATTTAGACAGACTGTGTAGACCTTTGGTCGCTATAACAACAAATACACGGGAATTAAAAATTGAAGGGTGTTCCAAAACGAGCAATGTTAAAAAAATATTAAAATGTTAAAATCCCATGTAATATACATACAGTTGTATGTATATACACTTGAAATTTGTAACGTTAGTGTATTTTTATACAGACTACAACAATTAACACTAAAATTTAAAATATCGAAATTAAAGGGTGTTCTATTAGTTAATAATATTTTGACTATGTAATTTGGACAACTTGCTATATCTTGGAAACCGTAAGAGCCAAGCTCTTGAAATTTTCAAAAACGACAAAACTAAAAAATTCCAACATTATAAATCGCCAAGCCGAAAAAAATCGTTAATAACCAAAAAAAAAATCGCCAAAACGAAAAAATGCGCCAAATTAAAAAAAGTGTCTTAAACTAAAAGTGACAAATCTAAAAAAATTGTTTAAACTGAAAAAAAAAAGCCAAAAACGCAAAAATCGCCATATTATAAAATGCTAAAAACCGAACGTCGGAACCCTTCCTGCGCGAGTCAAAGTCGCACTTTACTTAATTTATTTGATATTAAAGTAACTAAATAAAACTAGTATTTTCCTTATTTATTTTTTTCTTTGTTCTATATATATTTTTAAAAGAATAAGATTGGTATAAGGACCCAAAAAAATTAAAAAGATGATTCCAGGGTTTGGAAAAATACACTTTTTTGTTATATAAAACTAATTAAATAGAGCTAGTTATTTCTTTGGTCATTAAATATATTCTATATTTTAGAAAGAAATAAATTTGTACTCGTATTAAAACCAGAAAAATTCAAATTATTCAAGGGTTGGAAGTTGGAAAAAAATTGGGTAAAAATATAAACAAAAATAATTTTTTTTCAGTTAAAAATATTTTACCTTTTAGTAAGATCTTTACTCAAGCAAATTCTTTTGTCGAAAAAAACCGAAAAAAATTGCACTATAACAAAAAATTATAAATTTTATCACAAAACAAATATGTACATATGTATGTATATACAGAGTTGGGCAAAATACATGGCTTGCGGTATTTAAAATACAAAATACTTGCTGGTCATGTATTTAAAATACAAAATACAAAATACTTTCAGGCTATGTATTTAAAATACAAAATACTTGCTGGTCATGTATGTATTCAAAATACAAAATACTTTAATTTTTTGTACGTATTTAAACTACAAAATACTTCCACATCATTTATGTATATATATATGTATGTATTTACTAGTTCAGGCTCACTCTATTCTTGCTAGTTAGAAGCACGTACATACGTGCTTATGTTGGTCCTCGCCCATACTTGAAATTTTTGTTGCAGCAATTCTTAAGTGTATTGGTGAGAGGAGTGAGAAGATTGGAGAGGTGTACAGAGTTTCATGTGCTCGCAATTCTCTTTTGTTTTGAAATTCGCAGTTGTTAGTTTGAAGTTTGCAGGTGTATTTGAGGTTTTATTTTATTTTATTTGTTCAGTTGTATGAAAAATACAAAATGTAACAAAAAGTAAAAATAATTGTTAATTTTTCAGGCAAATTTGTTGTGAAATAAAATTTTTTAATGCTTAACTGCAAAACTATAATTTCCTAATGTGGACACTTATGCAATTTCAAAGCAGAATTTTTTTCGCAAGTCTGGACGAGGACTTGACAACACAATCTCCCAAAGCAAAAGCAACAATGTTGTATTTGTTTTGTATTGTTATAATTGTTGTAATGTTGTGACAAGATGCTTCAGAATTGACAACTGAATTGTGGTGATGGCAACTCTAAGGGCCATTATTACAACTTAAAGTTAGTTAAAAGTAGGATTTTATCGGACGTATAAAAAGTTGTCCATCAGTTCAATTTGAGCTTAACCTAAAGTAAGCGCTAAGGTAAAGGCAAATGTATTCTTCCTGGTATGTTAAATTAAATTTATAGTAATGAATAGCGTTTTATACGTCCTACAAAATCCTACTTTTAACTAACTTTAAGTTGTAATAATGGCCCTAAGAGTTGGTATAGTTATGTTTTTTAGCGATTCTAATATTTTGTTATTGATTTGACGAATCATACATTATAAGTCGATCAAAATGCAAAACGCCAACAATGTAATGTATTTTGTAAATGTATTTTGCAAATTATGTATTTAAAATACAAAATACAAAATACTTGCAAGTCATGTATTTAAAATACAAAATACAAAATACTTCTACGTCATGTATTTAAAATACAAATACAAACTACGTATTTGTATTTTAAATACGTATTTCAAATACATGTATTTCAAATACTGCCCAACCCTGTGAATATACTTATGTATGTATCTGTATACTACATATACATACGTTGGTAAAGGGTACATAAGATTCGACACAGCTGAATATAGCACTCCAACTTGTTTTAACGTGCACTTCAAATTATTTTTTTGTTTTTTTTTTCTCTTTGGGGATGATTTTGGAAGAGCATCTACAATTTGGCCAACTCCCTTCGGTTTGTTTTTGGTTAAGACTTTTCTAAAGGCATCCTTTATAAGGCCAAAAGAGTGGATTTCTTGCTTTCTTTTCTGGCTTCTTGATTGAAGTTCGTCATATAATTTATTAGGCCTTCGCAATTGTTTCACACCAATCTGTGTAACTATCTGGGTTTTTAGCCATTCTTCATTTTGTTTTTGGAACTTAGTTTTGTTATAATTTAATTCTTTCATTTTTCTTTCGTACGCTACCAAAAAGTTCTCTATTTTTTTAGTACCATCTTCATTTAGTTTTAATCCAAATGAGTTGTCAATTATATCTATGATTTTAGAACATTTTTCTTGGCGCAATAAGCTAACAAGAACGTATTCCCATAGAAGTTTACATACCGCGTTATATTTAATACTAATCTCCATAACAGTTCCATATAGAGTGATTATTCTTATAAAAGAACCCTGGGTTTTTATACAATACTTTATAAGCACTTTTGCTAATTTTGTCTAATTACCGGGTACTGTGAAGTGTTATTTATTTTAAGTAGTAGCATAGTCCCGATGCCGCTGTAAAATAATGTGCGAAAACCTTTTTTAATCCATTAAAAATGTGTGTTGTTATTACACTTACAAGGAAGAACATATGGTATAATTACCATAAATATTTTTTATTGCGAAAAATATACATAGACTTATTGGATAACATTCCAAATTTATTTTTGTTTTTTTAGTTAGGATGAATTTCAGAATTCATTAAAGTTTTAAACAGCTGATGTGTGAATAAAGGGAAAAAAGTTAAGCGCATTCTATATATTTTTTTAATTGCACCCTACAATCGGAATATCTCGAGATCAGTTAGTTACATTGGAATAATTTTTTTTTTAGGTGAGGTAGAAAGAAGTCAAAAAGACCAACATAAGAAAAGAAAATTATTTTAATATACATATATTTTTTATGGTACAAAACATTTTTCCAAAATTTTGACTTTTTTCAAAATATTTGCGCGTATGTTCGCATTTATGAAAAGGCTGTCAAAAAATTAAATTAGACATGTTGCAAACTATCCTAACAATTAAATCCCATAGTTAAAACTTTCAAAATCGACCGTCACAACTTTTTATAAGCGGATAAGCACAAAAAATATTTTTAAAATTAGCAATTTTCGGATACTGCTGAATGTAGGGTGCATGCCCAAAATACAAAATAATTAGTTCTTAGCATATTCTGAATAGATTGTTTTTAGCGCTGTGTGGTTTAAAAGTGCATGTGTTAAACAAAGTTTTTCACAAAATTGAAAATAATGAAGATACTTTTTCTTAAAAAAACATGCCTTTTTCAGGAAAACTTTAAAGTTTTGAATTCTTTGCCTTTTTCCGATTTCACGACTGCAGATATTAATAAGTTTTCTACTTATTTTTATTAAGAATTTTATCGGAAATTTAATGCTGTCTTTTGATCCAACAATAGACTAAAAAGTTGTAGGTGAAATACTAAAAAAAGTCAAGGCAAAAAAATATTTTTTTTGTCAAAAGTCAAATATCTTCTAAGTTATGAGAGATACGAAAACACATCTAAGGACATTATTTCTTAAAAATGTTGAGATTAGATCAAAACGCTTTATTTCATAAAAATCTGATAATTTTTCTAAAAGCTACAAGCCTCAGAATTTTTTTTGAGTCCCATGTCAGCTTAGGCCCACTCTAACTCCTGTCCAGCTTAAGCCAGACGGCTGCCAAGTCATCTGTTATAAGGCCTAAGTCCTCTTCTACGGATGTTCGAACTTTCATATAAATTCAATCATTAGTTTAGAAGTTCCAGATTTATTACCATTTATTTTGCAAAAGTACCCACTGTGTGCTGGTTGTACTATACCTAAAGATCTAGCATAAAAAAATTTAGTAATTGTGGAGGTAATCACACCGCTAACTACAGAGATGTCCTGTATATTCTTTCGTTAAACAGACTAATTTAGCTAACTTAGCTCCAGCACAAACAGCAAACGCTTACACCGCCACTTTTGCTCAAATCAGCCAACCAGTCAGTGCACGTGTAACGAATGCCGATGCAGCTAAGACTAGTTCTATCCCCACACAAAATGTTCCAAATGAGCACTTCCTCAGGGAAAAAATATTGATATAATGTTGGTCTCAGAGACTCATTTGACTTCAAGAAGTCTATTCAAAATTAATGGCTACAATTTATATGATTCAAAGGACCCAAGAGGAAGAGCTTGCGGGGGATCAGCAATGTTAATAAAGTCAAGACTCAAGCATAATATTATTGACAACATTTGTGAAGAACATTTACAAGCAACGAATATTTGTGTCGAAAATTTTTGTACTAATTTTGTCATATCATCAATTTACTCCCCTCCTAGATTTGCAATTACTGAGGATCAATACGAGGATTTCTACAAATCTCTCGGCCCTTGTTTCGTAGCAGCTGGCGACTATAATGCTAAACATACGTTCTGGGATTCGCGTGTTATTACACCCAGAGGTCGAGCGTTGTACAATACATTTTCCAAAATGGGCTTGAACGTTATTTCGAATGGGCAGCCTACTTATTGGCATACTGAAATACATAAAATTCCGATCACTCTCCCACGATCGTTACGGTATGTAGCCCACTGAGAAATGCTCACTCATATGTGAAAATGGTCGTGTTAATTGGCTGCGATTCAAACAATATCTCAGTAGTCATTGTACGGAAAACATTACGTTAAGAACACCCGAAGATATTGAAGCTAACATTGCCAATCTTAACGAAAATATTAAGCAGGCTGCTGAACATGCTACTACCTCCCATCCGCAGAATGGGTTTGTAAAAGGAAGTTATTTTAAATAAATATTTTATTTTTTTAATTTTATTTATTTATTTATTATATTTCTCAGAAACTCATTTGACTTCGAGAAGCCTTTTTAAAATTTATGGCTACACCTTATATGATTCAAAGGATCCGAGAGGAAGAGCATGCGGTGGATCAGCAATTTTAATAAAGTAAAGACTCAAGCATTATATTATTGACAACATTTGTGAAGAACATTTACAAGCACAGAATATTTGTGTCGAAAATTTTTGCACTAATTTTGTCATATCGTCAATTGTCCCCAATTCTAATTAGTAGTGGGTGCATACCAGACCATCAATTTGGTTTTAGAAGTCAGCATAGCACCATTGAACAAACTCACAGATTGGTTCAATTTATAAGAAGAACTTTCCCAGGCATTTGATAAAGTGTGGCATGAAGGCCTAATATTAAAATTGAAGACTTACTTACCAATAAACATTTTAAATCTTTTGGAAAGTTACATTATTTCCCGTAAGCTCACTGTTGCGGAAGGAGACTTTACAAGTAGGCCTGAAACAATTTCATCTGGTGTGCCACAGGGGAGTATACTGGGACCAGTTTTATATTTAATTTATACTTGTGATATGCCTGTGAGCAGTAGTATCCATACTTCCACATTTGCCGACGATACAGCCTGCATGAGTATTCACAGAAACCCTGATGAGGCATCCCACAATCTCCAGGAACACATTAGCCAGGTGGAGCTTTGGTTAAACTTATGGAGAATCAAGGTAAATGAACAAAAGTGTGTTCAAGTAACATTTACTTTACGAAGAGATACTTGTTCCCCCATTCGGATTAACAATCAAGTTGTTTCTCAACATTCACATGTGAAATATCTTGGTATACACCTTGATCGACAACTTACATGGAAACACCACATTGACTCTAAGTTAACTCAAATGAAACTTAAATTAACTCAGGTACATTGGCTGATTGGTCGAAATTCAACACTTAGCCTAGACTGTAAACTTTTAATATACAAGTCGCTTTTAAAGCCAATATGGTGCTACGGAATTCAACTATGGGGCACTGCTTCAGCTTCAAATGTAGAGAAAATTCAACGCAGGCAAAACAAAATTTTACGCATGATAACATCGGCTACATGGTACATCAAAAATTCAAATATACATCGTGATTTGAATATGCCTCTAGTGACTGAAGAAATTGCAAAATACGCAGGCAAATATCTAACAAAACTCGAATCACATCCTAATCCGCTTGCTCGTAATATTTTGAACTTTACTGGACACATTCGCCTAAAAAAGAGGGATACAAGGGTTCTTATTCACAGCACTCCAGGGGGCTACCGCGTATTTCGTTTCGAAAGAAATAACTTACGAATTCGAACGAATTGTACTGTGTATTACGATTTTCTTACTACTTGTTTCGAATTTACGAACGGTTTTTGTACTCTATGGAAAACTAAAAATCCCTTTCGAGACAGCAACTCTGTATTACGAACAATAAAAATCCCTTTCGAAAGGGCTACTCTGTAATACGAAAACGAGTGTCAGTTATGCAAAACGCTTTCGAAAATGGTTCGAAAGACATTTTGTTAGTGACAACTTGAGACAACAATAGAAAATGTAATTATTTAAATATTTCAACATAAATAAAAGATGTTATAAACAAATTATACTTAATGTTTGATTTGCTAAAACATATTGCTTATTTATGTTGTTATAAATGTTTTAATATTTGTGATTTTGAAACATTCAAGGAATACTAAAAAAATGACACAAATAAAAGCAATATGAAGAAGTGGTAAACTATATGTCTCTGCATCCATACCTCGCAAGAGGGCATCTAAATGTTTCAGATGCTAAAAACAAAGCGTATAACAATCATCCTCGTCCAACCACAGCAAACACAATCCATTATAAAAAGTACAAGGAGCACTTAATTTTCACACAAAATACGTATAACATAAAATTTGTTTACAAGGCAAAGATTTTTTTGTTATGGGATATTTTTTAAATTTTGGTACTTTAGCAGCAGTGGTACCAACTTTTCATATAATATCCCATTCGTTTCTAAATACAACTCTGTAATCGTTTCGAACGAGTTACGCAGTACGGTTTAGCATTCGATTCGGAAACTTCTTTCGAAAAATTTTACTTTTCGCATCGAAATACACGGTAGCCCCCCAGATGGGACTTCCTGAAAATTCTTTTATTTTTTATATTTTTTCCTTTTGATTATCAATACTTATGTATTATATATAACTACTACTAACCTTATGTCCGACACTGGTCGGGCCTAATTATATTTTTATATTTAAGATTTGAATACTTATTGTTAGTTCATATATGAAGATACAATAAATAAAATATCATGTAATTTACTCCCCTCCTAGATTCGCAATTACTGAGGATCAATACGAGGATTTTTACAAATCTCTGGGCCCTTGTTTCGTAGCAGCTGGTGACTATAATGCTAAACACACGTTCTGGGGTTCGCGTCTTATTACACCCAGAGGTCGAGCGTTGTTCAATACAATTTCCAAAATGGGCTTGGATGTCATTTCGAGTGGGGAGCCCACTTATTGGCCTACTGACATACATAAAATTCCGGATGTAATAGATTTTGGCGTTATGAAAAATATCTCTAGGGATTTAATTCAAATTGAAGCTTTTCTAGATCTCTCATCCGATCACTCTGCCACGATCGTTACAATTTGTAGCCCATTAAGAAGTGACTTACCTCACCTATATGCGAATTTGATAAATCGTGTTAATTGGCTGCGATTTAAAAAATATCTTAGTAGTCATTGCACGGAAAATATTACGCTAAGAACACATGATGATATTGAATCTAACATTGCCAACCTTAATGAAAATATTAAACAGGCTGCTGAACATGCCACTACCGCCCATCCGCAGACTAGGGTAAATAGAATTTATTCTACGGATATTGAACGTCTCGTTAGTGAAAAAAGAACAGCTAGAAGGGAATGGCAACAGCACAGATCGGCCCAACATAAAATCAGATTTAAAGAGTGTACTTAACTACTCCAAGAGTTGCTTGCATTTAAAAAAACTGCATCTCTTAAAAATTATTTGGAAGGTCTTGATGTCACACCAGCATCTTACTCTTTGTGGCGCGCTGCTACCGGAGGTTGGGCAAGAAGCAATACTGAAAAAGGTAAAATATTTGCTAAACATTTAAAATCTGTATTTACCCCTAACACATGTACTGGTGTTATTGATTTGCCGAATGTAGTTGCGCTACCCCCTCGACCCATAAAATTTAGAACGCGTGATGTACAAAAACTAATTGCTGAACTTAACCCGAAGAAAACTCCGGGTATTGATGCAATTAGTAACCAGATGCTAATAAAGTTGCCTCGTATTGCAAGTAGAATCCTGTTATTTATGGTTAACGCCATTTTACGACTGGAGTATTATCCACACACCTGGAAGCTTGCCAAGGTCAAAATGATTCCACAGCCAGGCAAAGTCATACAGGCCAATAAGTCTGCTATCAACAATGTCAAAAGTTGTCGAAAAACTGCTTTTGACAAAATTTTCCACAATTCTAGTTTGTAGTGGGTGCATACCGGACCATTAATTTGGTTTTAGAAGTCAGCATAGCACCATTGAACAAACTCATAGATTGGTTCAATTTATAAGAAGAACATTTGAAGAAAAGAAGTATTGTTCTGCGCTGTTTATCGACGTTTCTTTGAAGCTCTTTGAAAGTTATATTACTACCCAGAACTTTACGGTTGTGGAAGGAGAGTTGAGTGTGGCCGAATCTATATCATCCGGTGTGCTACAGAGAAGCATACTGGGGCCAGTTTTGTATTTGATTTACACTTGTGATATGCCTTTGAGCAGCAATATCCATACATCTACGTTTGCCGATGATACAGCCTGCCTTAGTGTGCACGAAAACCCTCAGGAGCCTTCCCGATATCTACAAGAACATATTAGACAACTGGAACTATGGTTAAATTTATGGAGAATCAAAGTAAACGAGCAAAAATGTGTCCAGGTAACATTTACCCTGCGAAAAGATCTCTAGATCTCTCCTTCGATCACTCTCCCACAACAGTCACCATGGTTATAATTGGGAACCAAAGTTATAAAAATAGACAATTGGTATTCTGACTGTTGGATTATTTCCCTAAACTGCAACTCAGCATATGTTTTCTTTTAGTATTTTTATATTACTTTGTTCTTAAATATATTGTAATGAAGTTTTCATAGTTTTTCATGAAATAACTTTTTATATTAAATTGTTTTTCTCTGTCTGAAATAAACTTTTGTAGCTCTAAAAAATAAAATAAAAATAATTTAAAAAAAAGGAATTGAAAAGTTTTACGTTTGTCGATTGAAACTGAGCAAATTTATTTTTCTGTGAATTTTTTTATTTTTTATTTTTATACACACATATATTTATTTATTGTATCTTCAAATATGAACTAACAATAAGTATTCAAATCTTAAATCTAAATATAATTATTAGGCCCGACCACTATCGGACATAAACTTAGTGATAGTAATTAATAATACATAAATTTCGTATTAAGCACAATCATTTTTTTCAAGAAGTATCATTTGGGGTGCTGAGTAATAGGGCCCTTGTGCTCCTCTTTTTTAAGCGGATGTGTCCAGTAAAGTTCAAGATATTACGAGCAAGCGGATTAGGATGTGACTCGAGTTTTGTTAAATATTTACCTCCGTATTTTGCGATTTCTTCAGTCACTAGTGGCATATTTAAATCTCGATGTATATTTGAATTTTTGATATACCATGGAGCCGCTGTTATCAAACGTAAAATTTTATTTTGCCGTCGTTGGATTCTATCCACATTTGAAGCTGAAGCAGTGCCCCATAGCTGAATTCCGTAGCACCATATTGGCTTCAAAAGCGACTTGTATATCAAAAGTTTGCAGTCTAGACTGAGTGTTGAATTTCTGCCAATCAACCAATGTATTTGAGTCAACTTAAGTTTCATTTGAATTAGTTTAGAGACAATATGATGTTGCCATGTAGGCCTTCGATCAAGGTGTATGCCAAGGTATTTCACTTGAGAATGTTGAGGAATATTTTGATTATTGATTCGAATGGGGGAACAGGTATCTTTTCTTAGGGTAAACGTTATATGAACACACTTTTGTTCATTTACTTTAATTCTCCATAAGTTCAACCATCTTTCAAGCTGGGTAATGTGAGCTTGGAGATTGCGGGATGCCTCATCAGGGTTTTTGTGCATACTCATACAGGCTGTATCATCGGCAAATGTAGAAGTGTGTATGTTATTGCTCACAGGCATATCACAAGTATATATTAAATACAAGACTGGCCCCAGAATACTACCCTGTGGCACACCAGAAGATATAGATTCGGGCACACTTATGAAGTCTCCTTCCACAACAGTAAACTTCCTATCAACAATATAACTTTTCAAAAGTTTTTCTATATTTATTGGCAAATATGTCTTCAATTTTAAAAATAGGCCTTCGTGCTATACTTTGTCCAATGCCTGACAGACATCAATAAAAAGGGCAGAACAATACAGAACAGAACAATTTATTTTTCTGTGAAATGATGAATTTTTTATACCAAATAGAAAAGTTGGACGTCAGCAATTACGATACATAGTGTGTCCAAGTAAGATGTGTTTTGTGCATTCTAATCTGTGGAGTTTTACAAATAGAAAAATAACGAAACCAACAGTAGCTGCAGATGCTGAAAAGTGGGAGCAACAGAATGAAAAAGCCCTGGCTACTATAATGTTGTCGGCAAAACCATCACAAATTAACTACATAAAGAACTGCACATTAGCACACGACGCATGGACAAAACTGGCTGGTATTTATAAACCTAGCGGTATCTTACGCAAAGTGAGCCTATACAAAAACAACTTTTAAGTCTTTGTATGAATGATGACTGTACTATGACCGATTATTTGAATAAATTTACCGAGGCTGCGGAAAAATTAGCTGAAGTACATATAATCATTCTATTATCAAGTTTGCCAACAGAGTTTGAAAACTTTGTGATAGCTATGGAAACCAGGGATGCCTTACCAACCTTCGATGTGCTGAAGCTTAAGTTGGTAGAAGAAGAAGATCGTAGAATGCAACAAGATGAAATTTATAATAACGAAGGAACTGTAGGTCAGAGGGTGTTTGCGGTTCGTTCAAACATGCATAATCTATATGAGAAAAACTACAATAATAGTAACATTAACGGCCGAAAGTATAATTCCACCAATGCCATAAGCTAAAGACTGCAAAACAACAAAGGCAAATCTTGAAAAGGAAGAGAAACATCACGCGTTTGGTTTGCTTGCAGCTTTGAATAAAAAAAGTTTTGAAAGAAATAGTTGGTGTATAGACAGTGGGGCGACTGCGCATATGTGCAGCGAACGTAAACAATTTTCAACGTTTGAGAATGTCAAAGATGAAATTATGCTATCTTGCGACGAATACATAGAAGCTGAAGGTAAAGGAGTGTAATAATTAAAACAGAAAGGGGAGAAATAAATTTTCACGATACGCTCTATGTTCCTAATATTGTTGGAAACTTCGTATCCGTAGGAAAAGCTACCGAAAATGGTTTGTTAGTTCAATTTAAATCTGATGTTGCTGAGATTAAAGAAAAAAGAGGAAAAACGATCTTAACTGCAAGAAAACAGGGGAATTTATTTATTTTTTCCGAAAATTCTAACAAGAATTTTTATTTACAGAATAACGAAGCTACGCGTTGGCACAATCGTTATGGACATCTGAATTTCAGATCCTTGAAGGAGTTGATACGCAATGAAGTAGTAAATGGCATAAAAGTAAAACGTATTCCGGATGGCATTAGTTGCAAGACGAGTATTAAATCAAAAATAAGTTCACAACCATTTATAAAAATTGACCAAAAAGAGCAAATAACTTACTTGACTCGATTCATACTGTCGTGTGTGGGGCAATGAACATTTCATCAGTCGGTGGTGCTCGTTATTTCCTTACATTCATTGACGATCATTCAAGATACACGTTTGTCTATTTTATAAAAAAATAAAAATGAGGTTTTCGAGAGATTTAAAGTTTTAAAGCGTTGGTTGAGAAACAACAAGAACGAAAAGTAAAGTCAATTAGAAGTGACAATGGTCGCGAATACGTTAACAACAAATTTTTGGAGGAGAATGGAATCCAAAGGCAGTTAACTGTTCCTTACACCCCTCAATAAAACGGAACTGCAGAGCGAGCAAATCGTACAATAGTAGAGATGGCATGTATTATGATTGTTGATGCCGGAGTTAATGAGTCATTGTGGGCGGAAGCAGTTAATACTACTGTTTATATTAGAAACCGTTCAATAACAGAAATATTAAAGAATAAAACTCCTTTTAAAAGCTTGTACGGTAAGAAACCAAATGTTGGACATTTACGAATTTTTGGTTGTCCTGCAATTGAATTGGACAAAACGCAATCTCGAAAGTTCCCTGCAAAAGGAAAGGAGTATGTATTAGTTGGATATTCTTTTACTGCTAAGGCGTATAGATTGCATGATGTCAACAGGAAATGTATTGTTGTGAAACGAGATGTATGTTTCATCGAAAATTTTTTCGAAAATACAATGCCCGATTCACAAGAGCAAATGGAAGTGAATACGTTTGATTTCGTTCCTTTTTTCATTGATTCTACAACAATTAGAAATAATGGGAAAATATCAACAGGGTCTCAAACGAAGAATATGAATCAAGCTCAGAAATGAATTTCTTGGTTTTGATGTTGAAAGTTGTATTGAACCTGAAGTTATTGAAGAACCACAACAAATGTTAACGCAAGGTGAAAACAGAGGACCTGTTAAACCAAAACTCATTCGTAATGGCAGGGTTGTTCGTCCAAAGAAAGTATACAACAAGATTAATTTTGTTGGTGAAATTGGTGAAGTCTCAATACCACAAACATATGAGGAAGCTATTAACGGTAACAATTCAGCAATATGGAAAGACGCAATGGATAAAGAATTTAGCTCGCTAAAAGATTATAACACATGGTCATTAGTTGATCTACCAGCTGGGGAAAAAAGTAGTAGGATGCAAATGGGTGTACAATGTCAAGAGGAATGAACGTGGAGAAATTGAAAAATTCAAGGCCCGCCTAGTTGCTAAAGGATGTAGCCAGCAGTATGGTGTAAACTATAGCGAAACGTTTTCGCCGGTCGTTAGATACTCAACGATTCAAATGATGTTTGCACTGGCGGCGGAAAAACAACTTCATTTACATCACGTTGATGTACCAACAGCTTATCTAAATATCGAGTTAAATGAGGAAATGTTTATGAAGCAGCCAAAGGGATTCAATAAAGGTAAACCAAATCAAGTTTTGCGCGTAAACAAAGCCATTTATGGCTTAAAACAATCAGGTATCGCATTGAACAGGACTTTAGATGGAGCACTCAGAGATATTGGTCTGAAACCTTTTCCAAGTGAACCCTGTTTATACAGTATGGAGAAGGCTAATGAATTAGTTTTAGTTGCTGTGTACGTTGACGACTTGCTCATTTCTTGTTCAAATATTAAGGAGTTGAAATATAAAGGATGCTGTTTCAAAGTAGTGGATAATGGTATGGTGAAACATTTTCTCATTTTCTTTTCATTGAGCGTGATAGCGCTATGGGAAAAATCGGTGTGAGTTATTGTCAGTATATAAATAATCTACTAAGGCAATATAACATGGAAATTTGCAGGTCAACATTTACACCGCTTGATCCAGGTTTTCAAATCACCTGTAAAAATGAGAAATGTGAACGTGTTAATGTTGATGATTATCAATCGATTATTGGAACGCTGATGTATTTGGCAATAAGTACTAGCTCTGATATTTTACATTTGGTATATAAACTAGCGCAAAGAAATCAGGATCCACATGTTGAGCATCAAAAAGCCGTTAAGCATTTGTTGCGTTATTTATCTACAACAAAAGATTTAAAATTTCGATTCACAAAAAATGAAGGCTACTTGAAGGATTTGTTGACAGAGGCCAGAAAGTCATGCTCGGGATATTGTTTTTTCTTGGCTAGTTGCGCATTCAGTTGGGAATTTAAAAAACAATCAAACATCGCACTCAGCAGCACAGAAGCTGAGTTTGTGGCCCTGTCAACAGCGGCTAAGGAAGCGCTATACTTAAAGAGATTATTAAGCGAGGTCAATTGTTATCCAAAAGAAAGGCCGGTTACTGTGTATGGCGATAATCTCGGAGCCCAGCGTATTGCAAAGAATCTAGTTCTACATGGTAGGAGTAAACATATAGATGTAAAATCTCAACATGTCAGAGAAGTTGTTCGAGGCGACGAAATTGAAATCCGTTACATCTCAACATATAGTATGCCTGCAGATATATTAACAAAAAATTTATGTAAACAAAAACATACAAAATTTGTTGACTGCTTAGGATTGAAATACTCGTAGATATTAGAAAGATGTGCATATTTGAGAAGGAGTGTCGGATTATTTCCCTAAACTGCAACTCAGCATATGTTTTCTTTTAGTATTTTTATATTACTTTGTTCTTAAATATATTGTAATCTAGTGTTCATGGTTTTTCATGAAATAACTCTTTATATTAAATTGTTTTTCTCTGTCTGAAATAAACTTTTGTAACAATACTGACAATTTTTTGTCTTGACAACACTCAATAAAGTTTAACATTTGAGGAGCTGGCGAACAAAACTAGATATGTCCTCAGTACACGATTTTTTTTAAATTTTTTTTTTGGGCTCTGCAAGTATACATCTATGAAGTCCCGAAATATTTTAATTCAAACCCAGTTCGATCCTACCTTAAAAAATAACGAAAACTGACTTTTCGAACAAAACCAGACATGCCATCCTAACAGCTAAATAAAATTAAATAGCTTTTTAATTTCCAATCAAAACTAGACAAATCTCATGGCATTATTACTCCTACGACTTGTTTTCAAACAAAGCTGTACTTCTCCAATTAAATAATTTTTTCTGCTATGTAATCCCTTCTTTAAATTATTAATACCGCAACATTGGCATGAAACCAAAATAGCGGTATTCGATGTTTGATGCAAATTGTCTTGCGTAAGTGCAAATGCAAAATATCGTAGCTTTTCTTTCAAATCCAACAACAAAATACACACACAATCCAAAAAAAGCTACGATATTTTGCATTTGCACTTACGCAAGATAATTTGCATCAAACATCAAATACCGCCAATGTTTGCTGTGGTAGTGCAAGCAGTTTGCGGATGTTTTGGTGATCATTATTTTCGTGTTCACAAAGTTAGAGCAAAAAGACTCCTTTGTTCTTGCTAAGGAAAACCCTGAAAATTTTTTTACAATTTTCTTTGGCCTTAAACAGATCCAGGTGCTCCCAAAGACGCCAATTCAAGAATCTTTTTATCTTAAGCAAATAGGATTGTATTCTTTTTGCGTCACAGACATGGATACGAAACACCCTAATTCATTTATTTATTTAAAAAGGATCAACAGAAATAGATTCTGGCCTCTTTACATAACTGTTATCTGTTGATTTTTCTGGAGTGGAAACTTTGCACCTTTTTCCAGATGGATGCGGATACAACAACAAAAATTTCCATGGGGTACACATGTTGATATTTTGGCTGTACAATCAAGCTGCAGCTAATATTGCTACAACCGTTCTGACGTTCCCTGTTTGGGGACATAGTTTCCTACCAGCAGACCGTGTCTTCGACAGAGTAGAGAAAGATTTAAGAACCTGAAACGTATCATGAGATTTACAAAAAAAAATTGATAGTATCAGAGATGCAAAGCGTATCTGATAGAGAAAAATTCCACCTTAACAACCTCGAAATTCAGCTTCTACATCAAGTGCAAGAGGACATGGCAGAGTTCATAGAATTACGAGCCGCCCTGCAATAACTCACATAAGTACGGGATAAAAGTCTAGAACTTTTACAATGTCGAATACCCACAAAATGCAACATCTTTGCTAAGAATATCAAAAAACCACTCTTTTCTCTATTTTTCTTTAATCTAAGGACTTGCATGCATTTATGAAATTAAACAACACAAAAAAAAGATGTGAAGAAAAATTTTGGAAAAGCAGTTTGGAAATAGCTAGGTTGAAAACAGTGAACTACATGGGTTTAAAACCAATATTTTTAATGTGCCAGAACAAAATAATGACAACCAGAATGACAGTAATAATAAGAATTATGATGAATTATGTGCCTGCTACGACCCTGACATGCAGGAATTTGTACATGATTATACATAAGATTAATCTTAAATTTCTGAATATTACAAAAACAATAATAATTTTTCTTACAATGCAAGCTTTTATTTTATTTTCAAAACTGGACAGGTCCATCACAATCATAACCAGACATGTCCACACCTTTCAAACAAAACCAGACATGTCCATTTAAAAAAATAAAATAAAACAAAAACCATTCAATTTTTACAAAAAAAAAAATAAAACCAGTCCTATGTTCAAGCTTTATAAAATTTTCCCGTGAAAAGAAAGAAAAATCCTTGCTAGTCTATATCTATGTAGGTCAGTAATATGCCTGTCCTGTAAAAAACAATTAACGGGACTAGTCTGGTTTTGTTCGCCAGCTCCTCATTTATTAACGCACTAATAATCCCAAATTATTACTTTACTTATTCAGTAAAATAATTTTTGACTAAAAATACATTGAAATTTAATGAATTTAACTGGATCCTATGCGCATTTCACTGTTGCTAATGCAGATCATCAGGGAACCTTTACCCAAAAATCGTAGAACAACTAGAGTTATTATGTTATAAACTTTCATTTAAGCAAATGAGAAGCTCAACAAGCAACGTGTCCGTTTGACCGACTAAAGTGGGAAAAAAGAAGTTTAGTGCAGTTTTCTCGTTTTCTTTATTTTGCCCCTTTTTTGTGATCAATCCCCTATTTGGTGCCACTTTTTGAAAAATTTCTTCGGTCACCCTGTCAACTAGTTTTTTTTTTAATACATGATTTTTATTTATTGTATCTTCATATATAAACTATAGACTTGTGTCCAACAGTTCTTTTTGAACTAGTTCGTTCAGTTGGACACAAGTCCGGTCAAAAACATCAATGTAAATTAAATGGGTTTGAAACAATTTTTGATTCAAACGCTCTCAAACTAGTTCAAAAAGAACTGTTGGACACAAGTCTAATGAACTAACAATAAGTATTCAAATCTTAAATCTAAACAAACAGCAAACGCTTACTCCGCCACTCTTGCCCAAGTGAGCCAACCAGTTAATTCACGTGTATCGTATGCCGATGCAGCTAAGACTAGTTCTATTCCCACACAAAATGTTCCACCGCCAAACAACTCAACGACTGCAAGCTCAAGCTTTAACTTTAGTCGCCTTGAAGCTACTATTGAGAATCTGGTGCTAATTATTAATAGTTTTACAAAAAATATGACTAGCATGATGCAAGAAATGCTGCGAATGCAGAATACACTACTTCAGGCATTAGTTAAGAAGCCATGAACACGTTAAAAATATGTTTCTGGAACGCAAACGGCATTCGCCAACATAAAAATGAACTTGAGCACTTCCTCACGGAAAAAAATATTGATATAATGTTGGTCTCAGAGACTCATTTGACTTCGAGAAGCCTTTTTAAAATTTATGGCTACACCTTATATGATTCAAAGGACCCGAGAGGAAGAGCATGCGGTGGACCAGCAATTCTGATAAAGTCAAGACTCAAGCACTATATTCTGGACATCATTTGTGAAGAACATCTACAAGCAACAAATATTTGTGTCGAAAATTTTGTCATATCATCAATTTACTTCCCTCCTAGGTTCGCAATTACTGAGGATCAATACGAGGATTTTTACAAATCTCTGGGCCCTTGTTTCGTAGCAGCTGGCGACTATAATGCTAAACACGTTCTGGGGTTCGCGTCTTATTACACCCAGAGGTCGAGCGGGTTTCAATACAATTTCCAAAATGGGCTTGGATGTCATTTCGAGTAGGGAGCCCACTTATTGACCTACTGACATACATAAAATTCCGGATGTTATAGATTTTGGCGTCATGAAAAATATCTCTAGGGATTTAATTCAAATTGAAGCTTCTCTAGATCTCTCGTCCGATCACTCTCCCACGATCGTTACAATTTGTAGCCCATTAAGAAGTGACTGACCTAACCCATGTGTGAAGTTGATAAATCGTGTTAATTGGCTGGGATTTAAAAAATATCTTAGTAGTCATTGCACGGAAAATATTACGCTAAGAACACCTGATGATATTGAATCTAACATTGCCAACCTTAATGAAAATATTAAACAGGCTGCTGAACATGCCACTACCGCCCATCCGCAGACTAGGGTAAATAGAATTTATTCTACGGATATTGAACGTCTCGTATGTGAAAAAAGAAGAGATAGAAGGGAATGGCAACAGCACAGATCGCCCCAACATAAAATCAGATATAAAGAGTGCACTAAACGACTCCAAGACTTGCTTGCATTTGAAAAAACTGCATATTTTAAAAACTATCTGGAAAATCTTTATGTCACACCAGCATCTAATTACTCTTTGTTGCGCGCTGCGGAAAGGATTGGGCCAGAAGTGATACTGAAAAAGTTAAAATATTTGGTGAGCATTTAAAATCTGAATTTACCCCAAACACATGTTCTGGTGTTGTTTATTTGCCGAGTGTAGTTGCGCTATCCCCTCGACTCATAAAATTTAAGATGCGTGATGTACAAGAACTAATTCCTGAACTCAACCCGAAGAAAACTCCGGGTATTGATGGAATTAGTAACCAGATGCTGATGAAGTTGCTTCGTATTACACCCAATTAGAATCCTGTTGTTAATTTCGAATACCATTTTACGACAGGGGTATTATCCACACAGCTGGAAGCTTGCGAAGGTTAAAATGATTCCAAAGGCGGAAGATCTTACTAAGGCTGGGTCGTATAGGCCAATAAGTTTGCTGTAAGCAATGTCAAGGCTCTATGAAAAGTTACACATGATAAAATTGTCCCCAATTCTAACTGAATACCGGACCATCAATTTTAATTCAGCATATCACCATTAACCAAACTCATAGATTGGTTCAATTTATAAGAAGAACTTTTGAAGAAAAATGTATTTCTCTGCGTTGTTTATTGACGTTTCCCATGCATTTAATAAAGTGTGGCATAAAGACCTAACTACCTCCTACCCGCAGACTGGATTTAATAGAATTTATTCTACGGATATTGAATGTCTTGTAAGTGAAAAAAGAAGAGCTAGAAGGGAATGGCAACAGCACAGATCGCACCAACATAAAATCAGATATAAAGAGTGCACTAAACGACTCCAAGACTTGCTTGCATTTGAAAAAACTGCATCTTTTAAAAACTATCTGGAAGGTCTTGATGCCACACCAGCATCTAATTACTCTTTTTGGCGCGCTGCTAGAAAGATTAAAACACCTGTTGCGTTTAAACCACGTCTGCGTACATCTACAGGGGGTTGGGCAAGAAGCGATACTGAAAAAGGTAAAATATACCCATAAAATTTAGAACGTGTGACGTACAAAAACTAATTGCTGAACTTAACCCGAAAAAAGCTCCGGGTATTGGTGGAATTAGTAACCAGATGCTAATAAAGTTGCCTCGTATTGCAATTAGAATCCTGTTATTTATTTTTAACTCCATTTTGCGACTAGAGTATTATCCAAATAGCTGAAAGCTTGCCAAAGTTAAAATGATTCCAAAGCCAGGCAAAGACTTTACCAAGGCTGAGTCATACAGGCCAATAAGTCTGCTATCAACAATGTCAAAACTTTTCGAAAAACTGCTCATGACAAAATTGTCCCCAATTCTAGTTAGTAGTGGGTGCATACCGGACCATCAATTTGGTTTTAGAAGTCAGCATAGCACCATTGAACAAACTCATAGATAGGTTCAATTTATAAGAAAAACTTTTGAAGAAAAAAAGTATTGCTCTGCGCTGTTCATTGACGTTTCTCAGGCATTTGATAAAGTGTGGCATGAAGGCCTAATTTTTAAATTAAAAACATACCTGCCAATAAACGTTGTAAGTCTTTTGGAAAGTTACATTACTACCCGGAAGTTTACGGATGTGGAAGGAGACTTCATGAGTGTGCCTGAATCTATATCATCCGGTGTGCCACAGGGGAGCATACTGGGGCCAGTTTGTATTTGATTTACACTTGTGATATACCTTTGAGCAGCAATATCCATACATCTACGTTTGCCGATGATACAGCCTGCCTTAGTATGCACGAAAACCCTCACGAGGCTTCCCGATATCTACAAGAACATATTACACAACTGGAACTATGGTTAAATTTATGGAGAATCAAAGTAAACGAGCAAAAGTGTGTCCAGGTAACATTTACCCTGCGAAGAGATACTTGTTCGCTAATTCGAATCAACAATCAAGTTGTTCTTCAACATTAACACGTAAAATACCTTGGTATACACCTTGATCGACGGCTTACATGGAAGCCCCATATTGACTCAAAGCTAACACAAATGAAACTGAAATTAACTCAGATACATTGGCTGATTGGTAGAAATTCAACACTCAGTCTAGATTGTAAACTTTTAATATACAAGTAGATTTTGAAACCAATATGGTGGTACGGAATACAGTTATGGGGCACTGCTTCAGCTTCCAATGTCGAGAGAATCCAACGAAGACAAAAAAAAATTTTACGGTTAATAACATTGGCTCCATGGTATATAAAAAATTCAAATATACATCGTGATTTAAATATGCCACTAGTGAATGAAGAAATTGCAAAATACGCTGGCAAATATTAAACAAAACTCGAGTCACATCCTAATCCGCTTGCCCGTAATATTTTGAACTTTACTGGACACATCCGCCTAAAAAAGAGGGACACAAGGGCTCTTATTCATAGCACTCCAGATGGGACTTCTTGAAAATACTTTTATTGTTTTCCTTTTGACTATCACTACTTATGTATTATATATAACTATTACTAAGCTTATGTCCGACACTGGTCGGGCCTAATAATTAAATTTTAGATTTAAGATTTGAATAGTTATTGTTAGTTCATATTTGAAGATACAATAAATTAGTACATGTATTAAAAAAATAAGAGTTTAATAAAACAAAATTTCTACTGAAATTTGATTAACTAACCTTTTATAAAACCAATATATTTTTTATGAATTAGGCCGTAAATATCTTACGTTAGCAAATAACACAGAATAAAATATTCTTAATCACGCAGCAGTTTTTTACAACTTATCACGATTACGCACGCTCACGAGAAAGTATATAATCCAATTGGCATGTTTTTTGGGTTGAAAAATAGGTTCTTACATATACATATATATTTTTCTTTTGTACATGTGTATGCACGGGTATATTTACCCTCTTATGCAAAAAATCTTTTACTTTAGCTTTAAGGTTCATAGTATTTACTTGCCAAGCACTTTAAGGCTAACATTACTTCGTTAAGAAATTATATGCAAAAGATAACTTCAATTATAATAATAAATACTGGTACACCACCGTGTTCAACAACCACTTCACAGCTTATGATGTACGAAATCTAATACAATTGCATTCGATTATTCAAATAATTTTTTATTTTATTAAAAAAAATTATTATCTTGAAGTAAAGCAACATAATTTAAAAAATATGAGCTTCTGACATGGTAGGAAAACAGAAAGACATTTCTACGAATTAAAAGTAAAAAATATGATGAACAAAGAAAACTTATCACAACTTATTTTATTCGAATGAAATGATTATTTGAATATTCAGCTTTCTTCTTCGATTCGTTCTGATTGTATGTACATCACTAAAACATTTTTGTATACTTGAATTTATTTTAATATTTTTTTATGGATTTTGCTATGTAAAGGCTGTTAATTTGTAAGTGCAAAGTGAATCAAAATGTTCACGTCTACAACAAAACGTAGATAAATTTGTATTCAACGCACTGTCATTAATCACTAATGTGAAAAACAAATTATGTATAATATAAATCATGTTATCGCAACTCAATATATACCCAGATATATAAAGGGTGGTTAAATTTAAGAGGCGATGTCGGCCCTTAATATTTCGAATCAGTTGGATAATTTGGTGATATTTTCCATCACATGACAGAAATAATAAAATTAAGATAAGAGCTAGCACTTCTAGCTTCATTTTTAGATGACTACAACTTTACTTAGCATTGTTTGGCAAAACTTTGTTAACTTTTTTTGTGCATACGACCCTTAAAATTTACATTGTACTTTTACAAAATAAATGGTAATAAATCTGGAACTTCTAAACTACTGATTGGATTTATATGAAACTTCCAACATCCGTAGATGAGGACCTATACTTAAGGCCGTTTCACACTATAATACAAGTATTAATACTTTTGATGAAAATACATCCCTAATCTAATTTCTGTTTCAAAAATTTCAAAAGACAATAACAACTCAACATGTCAGAGTTGCATTTTCCACAAAAGTATTAATACTTGTATTATAGTGTGAAACGCCCTTTAATAACACATATCATGACCGCCTTCTGGCTTGAGCTGGAGAGAAGCTACAGTGGGCCCAAGTTGACCAGTTGGGACTCAAAAAACTTCTGAGGCTTGGTAACTTTTTTTTAATTATCCGATTTTTACTATAGAAAGCATTTTGAGCTAAGCTTAAAATTCTTAAGAAATAATTTCCTCTCGTATAACTTTTTTTTTTTTTTTTTTTTTTTTTATGCATCAATTTTTATTTATTGTATCTTCATATATGAACTAACAATAAGTATTCAAATCTTAAATCTAAAAAATATAATTAGGCCCGACCAATGTCGGACATAAGCTTAGTAGTAGTTATATATAATACATATGTAAGTAGTGATAATCAAAAGGAAAAAAAAATAAAAGTATTTTCAAGAAGTCCCATCTGGAGTGCTGTGAATAAGAGCCATTGTGTCCCTCTTTTTTAGGCGGATGTGTCCAGTAAAGTTCAAAATATTACGGGCAAGCGGATTAGGATGTGACTCGAGTTTTGTTAAATATTTGCCAGCGTATTTTGCAATTTCTTCAGTCACTAGTGGCATATTCAAATCACGATGTATATTTGAATTTTTGATGTACCATGGAGCCGATGTTATCATGCGTAAAATTTTATTTTGCCTGCGTTGAATTTTCTCTACATTTGAAGCTGAAGCAGTGCCCCATAGTTGAATTCCGTAGCACCATATTGGCTTTAAAAGCGACTTGTATATTAAAAGTTTACAGTCTAGGCTAAGTGTTGAATTTCGACCAATCAGCCAATGTACCTGAGTTAGTTTAAGTTTCATTTGAGTTAACTTAGAATCAATGTGGTGTTTCCATGTAAGTCGTCGATCAAGGTGTATACCAAGATATTTCACATGTGAATGTTGAGAAACAACTTGATTGTTAATCCGAATGGGGGAACAAGTATCTCTTCGTAAAGTAAATGTTACTTGAACACACTTTTGTTCATTTACCTTGATTCTCCATAAGTTTAACCAAAGCTCCATCTGGCTAATGTGTTCCTGGAGTTTGCGGGATGCCTCATCAGGGTTTTCATGCATACTAAGGCAGGCTGTATCGTCGGCAAATGTGGAAGTATGGATACTACTGCTCACAGGCATATCACAAGTATAAATTAAATATAAAACTGGTCCCAGTATACTCCCCTGTGGCACACCAGATGAAATTGTTTCAGGCCTACTTGTAAAGTCTCCTTCCGCAACAGTGAACTTACGGGAAATAATGTAACTTTCCAAAAGATTTAAAATGTTTATTGGTAAGTAAGTCTTCAATTTTAAAATAAGGCCTTCATGCCACACTTTATCAAATGCCTGGGAAACGTCAATAAACAGCGCAGAACAATACTTTTTTCCCTCAAAAGTTCTTCTTATAAATTGAACTAATCTGTGAGTTTGTTCAATGGTGCTATGCTGACTTCTAAAACCAAATTGATGGTCTGGTATGCACCCACTACTAATTAGAATTGGGGACAATTTTGTTTTGAGCAGTTTTTCGAAAAGCTTTGACATTGTAGATAGTAGACTTATTGGCCTATATGACTCAGCCTTTGTTATATCTTTGCCCGGCTTTGGAATCATTTTAACCTTGGCAAGTTTCCAGTTGTGTGGATAATACTCCAGTCGTAAAATAGCATTAAATATGAATAACAGGATTCTCATTGCAATACGAGGCAAGTTCATTAGCATCTGATTACTAATTCCATCAATACCCGGAGCTTTCTTCGGGTTGAGTTCGGCAATTAATTTTTGTAAATCACGCGTCTTAAACTTTATGTGTTGAGGGGGTAGAGCGACTATATTCGGCAAATCAGCAACACCAGTACATATATTTGGCGTAAAAACGGATTTTAAGTGCTCAGCAAATATTTTACCTTTTTCAGTATCGCTTCTTGCCCAACCTCCGGTAGATGTGCGTAGAGGTGGCTTATACTCAACGGGTGTTTTAAGCTTTCTGGCAGCGCGCCACAAGGAGTAATTAGACGCCGGTGTAACATCAAGACCCTCCAGATAATTTTTAAGAGATGCAATTTTTTCAGATGCAAGCAACTCTTGGAGTCGTTTAGTGCACTCTTTAAATCTGATTTTATTTTGTGGTGATCTGTGCTGTTGCCATTCCCTTCTAGCCCTTCTTTTTTCACGTACGAGACGTTCAATGTCTGTAGAATAAATTTTATTAAACCCAATCTGCGGATGGGAGATAGTGGCATGTTCAGCAGCCTGTTTAATATTCTCGCTGAGATTGGCAATGTTCGATTCAATATCATCGGGTGTTCTAAGCGTAATGTTTTCCGTACAATGACTGCTGAGATATTTTTTGAACCCCAGCCAATTTACACGATTGATCATCTTCACATATGGGTCAGGTAAGTTACTTCTTAATGGGCTACAAATTGTGATGATCGTCGGGGAGTGATCGGACGAGAGATCAAGAGAAGCTTGAACTTGAATTAAATCCCTACAGATATTTTTTATGACGCCAAAATCTATAACGTCCGGAATTTTTTGTATGTCAGTAGGCCAATAAGTGGGCTCCCCACTCGAAATGACATCCAAGCCCATTTTTGAAATAGTGTTGAACAATGCTCGACCTCTGGGTGTAACAAGGCGCGAACCCCAGAACGTATGTTTCGCATTGTAGTCTCCAGCTGCTACAAAACAAGGTCCAAGAGATTTGTAGAAATCCTCATATTGATTCTCAGTGATTGAAAATCTGGGAGGGGAGTAAATTGATGATATAACGAAATTTGAACAAAAACTTTCAATGCCAATATTTGTTGCTTGTAGGTATTCTTCACAAATGTTATCAAGAACATAGTGCTTGAGTCTTGACTTTATTAGAATTGCTGATCCACCGCAAGCCCTTCCTCTAGGGTCCTTTGTATCATATATAGTGTAGCCATAAATTTTAAAAAGACTTCTCGAAGTCAAATGAGTCTCAGATACTAACATTATATCAATATTTTTTTCCGTGAGGAAGTGCTCAAGTTCATTTTTATGTTGGCGAATGCCGTTGGCGTTCCAGAAACATATTGTTAACGTGTTCATGGTTTATTAAGTATTGCTTGAAGCAGAGTATTCTGCATTCGCAACATTTCTTGCATCATGGTAGTCATATTTGTTGTAAAATTGTTTATAGTTTGCACAAGATTTTCAATAGTGGCTTCAAGGCGATTATAATTAAAGTTTGAGTTTGTATTTGTAGAATTATTTTGCGGTGAAACATTTTGTGTCGGAATAGAACTAGCCTTAGCAGCATCTGCATACGATACACGGGAAGTAACTGGTTGGCTCATTTGCTGAAAAGTGGCAGAGTAAACGTTTGCTGATTGAGCTGGAACTAATTTAGGTTTTTGCACCATAGTCTTCTTTACCAAAGAGTACACACGACAACCTCTGTAGTTAGCGATGTGATTACCTCCACAATTACTGCATTTTTTATCACTTTGATCTTTTGGTTTGTTGCAGCTAGCGGTGCCGTGTAATTCGCCGCACACAACACAAACAGAGGGTAAATTGCAGTATGTTTTTGTATGGCCATATTCTTGGCAATTATGGCACTGTACAGGACCTGAACGCTTATGTGGCTCTTCAACTGTGATTTTTCGGTACAAGAGGTATTTTAAATTATAAATTGGATGCGTCTCATTTTTTTTCAATTTTATATCATTAGGTTCTAGTTCAACACGAAATAGGGGTTGGGGAATCTTTTCTCTATTTATTATATTGGACACATTTTTTACCTTGAACCCCTGGAGGACGAGTGCATCTTTTATTTCTTCGGGGACAACATAAGAATCTATGCCCTTCAATACGATCTGCATGCCTTTAGCGCTCTTAAGCTGGTATGTGTAGAAGCTTGTTTTACTTTTTTCAAATTCAGCAACCATTTTGCGGAAATCTTTTTCGTCATAAATTTGGATTTTAGTTTCATCGATGTTGCCACGTTTTATTGGAACAATGTGAAATTTATTCTCACCAATGACCGAAATTAATTTTTTAATAAGGGCATTTGAATTTTTTTGTCTCAAATAGATTGGTGGCGGCTTGGATGTTTTGTTCGAGGATACCTCGGGTTTGTCGTTGTCATCTTGAAAAATTTTAAAGCGGTTTTGGCGATTAGTTGAGGCTGCGCTGTTATCCCTAGACACTTTTGGAGCAGATGAGATTTTTGAAGAATTCGGGCTTCGCCCGCGCTTTAAAATTGTAATGTATTTGTCCATTCCAACTTGTACCTTGAGTTTCGAGCCGCTGTTATCTGTAGTGATAACTTTGTTAAGTGATAAACACGAGCCTGAAGGGGATGATATTACTGACTTAAATGAAGAAGTACTGGGCAACTGTAATGTTAATGCATCATTACTATTTGGCATTGGACAAAGCGAAGTTGATCGCTGACGAAAAATTGGCGTTGCCGTTAACAAAAGATTTTCATCAGATTTATTTTTTATATTTTTTTCATTCAGAGTTTCAGAACTCACAGTAAAATAAGCATTTCTGCCGTTAGAACTCACTTCAAGTTTTTCTGTATTTGAGGAATTCATACAAAGAATTCCTCAAGGGTTATTCGTTTATGTTTTTTTTTATTTTCGGTATTTTTTGTTTTTGTTATTTATGATTGTTTGTTTGACTTTGAGGTATTCCTCAATATCACTTGTTTAAGTTTTTTTGCGGTTTTTTTGTTTTTGTTATTTTTACTATGTAAAAAATATTAGCAAAGCAGAAAGCTTATTTATTAAAGACAGTATGTATGTACCTATTACGAATAATATGTACTACTAATATTTTTTTTTGTATATGTAATTTTTGTTTGTTTGGTAAGTAAGTAAAATTCCGCTATTCGACTGTTCGCTATGAAGGTACCACGAGAACTGTCGTATAACTTAAATATATTTTACTTAAGACAAAAAAAAATTTTTTTTGCCTTGACTTGAATAAGTTTTTAGATTATTGCTGGATTTTAAATTAAAGGAAAAAATTCATAATAAAAATAGGAATAAAAAACTTATTAATATCTGTATTCGTAAAAGCGGGAAAAAGGTTAAGAAATCAAATTATTTTTTAGTGTTTTATTTTTGGAAATTGCTACAATTTAAGTTTAACGTTTATTAACGCACTAATAATCCCAAATTATTATTTTACTTAATTAGTAAAATAACTTTTTTTATTAAAAATACATTTAAATTGATTATTGAGGGGTTTAGCTGGATCCTATGAGCATTTCACTGTTGCTAATGCAGATCATCAGGGAACCTTTACCCAAAAATCTTAGAATAACTAGAGTTATTATGTTATAAACTTTCATTTAAAAAAATGAGAAGTTCAACAAATAACAAAGTTGAAAAAAGAACTCAATAATCAACATGTTTTTTATTTTCTCACTTTACTACATTGGCTGACTTTTTTTCAGCTCTAGTTGTAGTTGTAAAAAGTATGTAAAGAAAATAAATGTAAATAACAACAACAGCTATATAAGAATAGAGTGTTGCCACACAAGTATTTTTGACCTGGTGCAGACAAGTTAATAATTAGTGTTTTATTTTTGCGAGTTGCTACAATTTAAGTTTAACGTCTGTTAACGCACTAATAATCCCAAATTATTATTTTACTTAATTAGTAAAATAACTTTTTTTATTAAAAATACATTTAAATTGATTGTTGAGGGGTTTAGCTGGATCCTAAGCGCATTTCACTGTTGCTAATGCAGATCATTAGGGAACCATAAAAAAAAATCTAAAAGTAATTTTATTTTCCTAAATTGGTATTTTTGAATTTCATATGAGTCTGTTTACTATGCCTGGAAAAATTATAACAATGCATTTAACTTCTCTCGAGTTATTCCGATTGTAGGTTGCAGTTCAAAAAATATATAGAAAGCGCGTTTAAGGGTGCAATCAGACGTGCCACAATCATAGCCATAGAAAACAGCCATTCGAACCAAACTAATGGGCAACACTGAATTTGATTATAGGTGACTCGCCATAACGCCATAAACATTACGATAGAAACCAATTGAATTTTGGATTGGTTATGGATATGGCATTATGTTATTATCTAAACTTTTGGCTATAAAAATATTTCTCGTTATAATACGATATGTTTTTCCTTGTAAGTGTAGTTAATGCTAACAACAGGTAGCATTTAACGAATAACCAAACACATTTTTAATAAATTTAAAAAAGTTTTCGCGCATTACTTTACAGAGGTATCGGGAGGTGCTACCTGATTATGCTACTACTGGATTTTGTATAAGTTTATGACCCTACTACGCTTATTTTGCTTTTGTGATTTTTGAAAGTCTGTGCATAAGATAAGAGGTTGTGACGGCCAAAGTCCCAAGCTCGTTTTGGCTTACAAGCACTGAAGTTCGTTACTTATGTAGTTATAATTATTATTAATGATTTTTTGCATTATCATTATTACCTTACCCGTTAATAAGCAATGAATTCTATATTTAATTTTGTTTAATTTTATCTAACCGCAATAAGCAGGTTTCTTTAATTATCATTAACATTTGTACTCTTATTTTCATTATTACCTTATGTGCTAACAAGCAACGAATTGTATAAGTATCAGCGATGCCAACTATTTATAACCCAAACGCGCTCTTCCCCTTCTCAAAACGCGCTAGAACGCGCTAAGTTACAGCATTATCAACAATTTATAGTCAAAACGCGCTAAATTAAATTTTAATAAAAGTCGAGGTATGTATTAGTAAATACGAATACAATTCATTTTTTTAGTAACTCTTTTTCAAATTTTGCAATATTGCTTCTTCGAAATTATATCCTAAATAACTAAAATCATTTAATACAGAATCGCCTTCCAAATATTCGAAATTCTTAGTTTTTATTTTAATTTTATTTGTCAAACTTTGTAACAACTTATATAAATTGTCGCATAGTCTTGCGATTCAAATGCTTTTTGAAGTACAAAAAGAATAGATGCTTAGTAAGTTATATAAATTTTTTGGGTCACGAGTACGAGTACTTATTTTTTACTGTGAAATTTCAAATTATTTCCCATTTACAATATTAAAATGCGTTTTTAATTCTAACCACAGTCAAGGGAATTTTATTTGCAACATCTGAATCATTAACGAATTTAAACAAAAGGTTACATTTTTGATATTAGACAAATGTTAAATTTATACAAAAAAGTAAAAAGATTTTGAACTGAAATTATATTTTTTACTTTAATCAAATCGCGCTAATTTAGCGCTTTTTTTATTAAACGCGCTAAGACGAAAAAAAAGCGCGTTTGGCATAGTTAAAACGCGCTAAAACTAGCGCGAAAGGCGCTAAATTGGCATCGCTGCTAAGTATCTCGTGTATTAGTTATATATAGAGTGACAACAAGAGTCACCATATACGCTCCCTGTGCGAACATGCTCGCAGAGGTATATTGGTGTGTGTGTCATATGAAAGATCATAAACGGCTTTTATTCACCACAACATTTGTAAACACACACTCGAGTAGCGTTTGTGTGCCTCTAGCACTGGAATGTATAACAGAGAAATGGTATAAAACGCGACTCAATACAGAACAATTTTCAGTTTGCTTGCAGCGCTCGCTACGGTAAGACAAATATCGGATGAAGGTTACTATTCCAATATTTACATTCTATAGCAGAGCCCACCAAACGTGACTGAGCGCTTTTGTGCGCATGTGTATGTTCTTTCTGCTTTTTATGTGTGTTTGTTGTTCTTTTTGCAGTTCGAGTCATCATCATCACACACACTTTGTCCGAAGTAGCTGACGAAACAGCCAAACACACAACATCACACATACTTTTTACGAAGTATGCGTGTGTCACCAAAACATCGACTGCGCAAGCCCATGGGCTTGCAAATGAAATTTTGAGTGGCTATGTTATATAGCCACATTGAAGCAAGATATTGGAATTCGGCTACAAGTCCAAAATCTACAGACTGCAGTAAACTCACGTTACGGGCTAGTGCTAGGTGTGAAGAGAGGCTACCTTGGCTAGGAAATTTACAACTGAGCGGAGGCTGTCGCTGGTGTCCAGGCTACTGGTTCCCCGACGAATCTCATCACTAGGAAATCTACGAGTGAGTGGAGGCTGTCTCTGGTGCCCATGCTACTGGTTCCACGACGAATCCAGGAACTAGTGAATTGGGCCTTCTGCCATTTTTCCAGTTGTTTTAATTGTATTTGAGTTAAAGCCCAATCCAAAGAATTTTGTAAATTTGATTTATTAATAGAATCTTAGTTTTATTTAAGTATATTGCATTTGGCAATAGTTTTAGTAATTGTTTTGTAAATAAATTGAATTTTTGTAACGTAAAGGAAATCAGATCGAGTCACTCAAAACGCGAAAAAAAATTTTTGGCCCGAAACTAAAAAACGCGCTTGTTAAAGAACATACATACATACATTTACTTTCATAAATAAAATAAATAAAAAGACAACATAGTTTACAATCATACATACATACATTCATACACAACGAATTTTTCTGTTATTAACAAACATACAATCATACACAATTATAAGTTATTAACATTTAATTAATTGCCTACACATCATAAGGTTCATTAACCATTGCTAAGGAAATTTGCTTATTATTTAATTATTTAAATACAAGGTGCATTTACCTCATTTATAAATTAGGTCATGTTATTGTGTCTACTCAAACAATATTAATATTGCATATGTTATTATCTATAAGCTAAGCACTTTTATTAATTTTAATTTTATATAAAAGAAAGTCAAAATAAATAATATTTTTAAGTCGTTTTCAATAAGCATATCAAGAGTGTTTTATTACTGAACGGCTTCCTTCAAGTTACAAGTGCTTGTAAGGAATAACTATTTGGGAATTTAGTGCTAGTTCAGATTTATGTGTTTGAACTAATCAACACTAGCCCATTCACAAACATTTTGGTGACCCCGACGTGATCTATAACAGGATCAAAATTCAATCAATAACTACATATTATCACTAGGACACCACTAAGCATTTGGTAGTGCTTAGATTCTCCAATCAGTGAACACCATTTATTCAACTACAGCAAAAGTTAAACCAAGTCATCCTCTGGTCCCACAACAAGGCGAATATGGCGAGTCTACAAGCTCTCATGATCCAGCAGGAGGAAAGGGCAACTGAAATAGACAAGATTATTGCTAACATCAAGAAGGCCCCACAGGATCGAAGGAATCTAGAATTTTACAAAATCAAGTCCGATGAGTTAGCAAAACTTTGGAAGGACTTTGAGAAAACAGAGAATACCATTCGTAGAGATCAAACACTTCCTGACAATGATTCGTATATTGTGAGAAATTTGCACGGGTCTCTTGGAGAAAGGTATAGCACTGCTATGGAAAATATCGACGTTCAAATTAAGAAACTAACTGAGGGCACAAAGCCATTGCCAGCATTAAGAACTTCAGAAACTTTATTGAGCAACCAGAATACACCAGTTCAAGGACTAGCCAGACGAGTGACTGCCCGTGTGATTGCCTTAACACGGCTATTACAAACGTTGACACCATTAGAGGAAGATCAACCGCCAGAGTTTTATACAATCAAGGCAGACACAATAAAAAATCTATGGAATCAAGTCCAAACCTTGTATGACGAGGTATGGCAACAGACCGAAGATCCTTCAACATTAGGATTAAATCAAGATGAATATAATGATTTGGAAGACTTAGTGCAACATACATTAATACAACTCGCAGTAAACACAAATAAACAAAAGGAGAGCGGTGTTAGCGAACGTAGCGTAGCATGTTCAACACAATTACGAGCAGAGCTATCATCACACAGTTCACTACCGCTTCCAAAAATTATTATTCCCCACTTCAATGGAGACTATTTGAAGTGGATCCAATTTTCTGAACTATTTCAAGAAATGGTACACAAGCAACCGCTTTCAAGCGTACAGAAAATGTGGTATCTCAAAACCAATTTGTCAGGGGAGGCTGGCAAACTGATAAGTCACTTAGCTTTATCAGAAGAAAACTACACCACAGCGTGGTCACTACTTTATGAACGGTACAACAACAAAAGAGTATTGGTAGCTACATTGATAGAAAAAATTCTGAATCAGCCCAAGGGAACATTATCTCCTGCATCAATAAGGGCTCTTCATGATACCACAAAGGAATGCTTGCTGGCATTGAACAATTTAAACATCGACACATCGTCATGGGATGCCATACTCATTCAATTATTGCTGAAAAAACTCGAACAAACCATTTACGTTCGATTCATACAATCACTACAAAGGCCAAAAGAAGTGCCTACAATTAGTGAATTATTGTCGTTTCTAGAGAGGCAATTCGAATCAATGGAATCGATTGGGCACAAAGAAAAATCAACCAATCATCAAACTACAAGCAAGGCTACAACTGCTGTAGCATCAGGAGAAGGTAGCACCAAATGTAAGCTGTGCAACAACAGTAACCATCGCATTCACCATTGTAAGCAATTCATTGCAATGACAGAACATGACCGACTAAAATGGGTACAACAACACGGATTATGTGTGAACTGTTTCAAGGCCAATCATTCAGCAAAAGCATGTCCTCATGGTAATTGCAAGAAATGTAATAATAAACACAACACGTTATTACACTTGCCACCAAAATCACAGCATATAGGTATCTCAAGTTCACCCCTTCAGTTAACTGACCAAAAACAACAAGAGACTAAAAGCAACGCAGTTGCAGTCTCTTCAGCCTCGACTGCATCTGAATCTATGAACCAGAGCTACGTCATCTTAGCTACGGCAAGAGTCATCATCAAGGCCGCAAATGGCAATTCAAGTGAATTTAGAGCCATACTAGACTCAGGATCACAAGTCAACATTGTGAGTGAACGACTTATCAAAAAATTATCCCTTTCAACTACAGAAGCCCCATTATGTATTGATGGAGTTGGAAGAATCCAGAAAAAAGCTCATAAACGCATTAATGTGCAAATGTTATCCAAAGATCATAACGTCTCAACAAACTTGGAAGCCTTCGTGTTACCCGGCATCATTCCAGCTTAACCGAGTCACATTATCGATGTTTCATATTGGAAAATTCCAAAGGGCATTCATCTGGCGGACCCCAAGTTTAACATGCCAGAGAAAATTGATATTCTTCTTGGCGCCGAGTTCTACTTCAGCCTGATACAACCTGGCACGATAAAGTTAAGCGACAGTCTTCCAATACTTCAAAATACGTCACTTGGGTGGGTTGTAGGTGGATCAATCAAAGAGCACACCCCATCTTGCTCATCCTCGGCATTGACGTGCGCAGTATTTGGTAATGAAAGGTCATTAGGAGAATCAATAGAACAACTATGGAAACTCGATGAAGTAGAAACGAACGCGAAAATATTGTCTCCGGCAGAAAAATTGTGTGAAAATCATTTCAACCAACATATAAGGAATCGTTCTGATGGTCGCTTCATCGTCAGCTTACCATTTAAAGAGAATCCAACTGCACTAGGCCACTCACACCAATTGGCTTACAATAGATTCATTTGGAAAATCGGCTCCATAAGAACGAAAATATGAGACGTGAGTACATTAAGTTTATGAGAGAATATGAGGAATTGGGTCACATGGAAAAGGTTAATATACACAATATACCTAATCCAAGATATTTTATTCCACATCATTGCGTGCTAAAGCCCGAGAGTACATCAACAAAACTTAGAGTAGTGTTCGACGCGTCCGCTAAAACGTCAACAGGATACTCGTTAAATGACTTAATGTATACTGGCCCTACTGTACAAAGTGATTTATTTTCGATTCTACTTAGATTTCGCATGCCTAAATTCGTATTTACAACTGACATCGAGAAAATGTATCGTCAAATACTAATCAACCCAGCCGACCATCAGTATCAGTTGATCATTTGGAGAGAGGATCCTTCATCACCAATTAATTATTACAGGTTGAACACCGTCACCTACGGCACTAGAGCAGCTCCATACTTGGCCACAAGGTGCTTACAACGTATTGCAGAAGAAAATACAGCACGATACCCACTCGGCTCTCAGATGCTTAGAGACAACTTTTATGTGGATGATGGTCTCGGTGGCTCAGATAGTCTAAATTTGGCGATTGAGACTCAATGGCAACTACAAATGATACTTCAAGAACATGGCTTCATCCTGAAAAAATGGTGCTCAAATAATGAAAGGCTGCTGAAAAATATACCCCACAGTGACAGAGTAGTTGATTTAGATCTTGATGGCAACAGTAATAAAACAATAAAAACTTTGGGTTTACATTGGGTGCCCCAAGATGATCAGTTTTGCATCAAAGTAAAACTCAATGAACTTCACGTAATCTCAAAACGGACAGTTACATCAGAACTTGCAAAATTATTTGATCCTCTGGGTCTCCTTGCTCCTGTTGTTGTCAAGGCAAAAATCTTCATCCAACAATTGTGGCAGCATTCGTTAGATTGGGATGAACCATTACCTCATAATCTTCAAATGACCTGGGAGAGTTTCCGAAATGATTTGAAAACACTAGATGAGTTCAAAATTGCGAGACATATATTCTATGGTGACATTCCAGTAAAAACACAGCTTCATATATTCGCAGATGCATCTGAAAAGGCCTATGGTGCAGTTGTATACATTCGCGCAAACTTAAAAATGGAACAATAATTGTTCGACTGCTATGTGCAAAATCAAGAGTAGCCCCTGTGAAACAACAAACATTACCTCGATTAGAGCTATGTGCTGCGGTCATAGCTGCCCAACTCGCTCATCGAGTAAAAACGGATCTGTCCCTACAAAATCAATCTATGTTCCTGTGGACTGATTCCGAAATTGTTTTATCATGGATTAACTCACAATCATCTTCTTATAAAACGTTTGTGGCTAATAGAATTTCAACCATTCAGTCATTAACAATAGCAGACCAGTGGCGTCATGTAAAATCAAAAGATAATCCTGCTGACATTTTATCGCGAGGAGTGCAACCAGCCAATCTAACTAACAATGGATTGTGGTTTCAAGGACCAACGTTCCTTCATGGCAAGGAGGTAATATGGCCATCAAAATTCCCACATCAATTACCCAATACAGACGATATCGAAATGAAAAAGACAATTATAGCAGCCACAACAACATCAAGCACTGACTTCATTTATAGAATCAACCACAAAAATTCATTTCGAACCTTGCAAAGAATTCTAGCATATGTCCTCAGATTCATAAAAAACAGTAGAATGTCTATTGCAAGTCGACCAACACATTCATCAATTACGCCAAAGGAGTTAGACGATTCCCTTCACATAATTGTTAAGGCAATACAGTCTTCAGAATTTGCAACAGAGATAACGCAACTACTAAAGGCCGAGATAATTAACAAAAATAGCTCACTTAACAGCTTAACACCATTTTTGGATAAGGAAGGCATACTTCGAGTAGGAGGGCGGCTAAAACATTCCAATTTAGATCCAGATATGAAACATCCAATAATACTACCATACAACGATCCTTTGGCAAGGCTCTTGTTCATTATGATACATGAAGACAATAAACATTGTGGACCGACTGCAATGCTGAATACAATAAGACAAAACTTTGGCCAATTAAAGGGAAAATAACAGCTCGAGCCGTCATTCAAAAATGTGTAAGATGTACTAGAGCACGGCCACTGCTTTATCAACAAATAATGGGCAATCTACCCCAACCTAGAATCACACCTGCTCGACCATTTATTAATTCAGGCGTGGACTATTGTGGTCCATTCTGGATACATTACAAAGTGAGGGGCAAACGGCCAACGAAAGCTTATATAGCGGTATTTTGCTGCTTTGCCACAAAGGCAGTTCACTTAAAGCTGGTGTCTGACCTATCAACAGAATCATTTATTGGTGCCCTTAAAAGATTTATAGCTCGTCGTGGTCATTGTCAAAACATCTACTGTGACAACGCCACAAATTTTGTAGGAGCAAAGAACACTTTATCGGAAATATCTAAAGCAATACATGCTGATAAGGCACAAGAGGCAATAATATCCGCTTCGAGCTCTAAGGGGATACACTTTCATTTTATCCCACCAAGAGCTCCCCACTTTCGAGGCTTATGGGAGGCCGCCGTGAAGTCAGCAAAGCACCTTTTGATACGCAGTGTGTCAACCGAATCATTAACCCATGAAGAGTTGGAGACAATAATCATAGAAGTAGAAGCAATATTGAATTCACGTCCACTAACACCGCTCTCAAATGAACCGGACAATCTCGAAGCTTTAACTCCTGGCCATTTTCTGATTGGCGAAGCACTTACTGCTCAAGTAGATAGCAGAGCAGAAAATCTGAAGATTTCAGGCGTGTCTCACTGGAAGTTAGTTTCACAATTAAAACACAAATTTTGGAAAAGGTGGTCTACCGAATATTTAAACGAACTTCAACAACGCTACAAATGGAAAACTAAGGCCAGCAATCCCAAACCAGGGGATATGGTCATAATCAAAGAAGACAATCTACCTACAATGGAATGGCCACTAGGAAGAATTATCACTGTTTATGCTGGAGATGACGGCGCGGTGAGAGTGGCCGATGTAAAAACAGCAACAGGAATCTTCAAACGACCCATTCACAGATTGGCTCCACTGTGTCAAGAAGAGGAAAGTGAAACAGTGCTGGAACGACCGATGTCAAATAACCAGGAAAAGGATGTCATTCCACTAAAGAGGTTTAAGCCGACAATAAATTCCGTAGCACTCACTATAATCATATCCCTTCTTCTCCTTCCTATTGCTCTATGCAACAACTTAGTGATAAGGCAGTTCCAGGATGATCCAGGGTTGTATTTTGAGGGAATAGGTACCGCAAAACTAAATACAGCAGAATGGAAATTAATGGTGTACTATGACCTTACCCCGTTTTCAGCTGAACTTAATTCATTATCAGTGGGCTTGGAAACTTTGCAGCAACTGTGTCCTGCGATACAAAGATACCCAATGTGCAAGATTTTGGTGAATAACTTAAGGCAAATCAAAAATGAATTATATCAAGAAGATGAGTTAATCAGCCACGGACGTACAAAAAGGTCACAATTTAATATAGTCGGCAATATTGCCCGGTCACTGTTTGGTGTTCTTGATTCGGAGTATGCAGAAGAAATGTCAAGGACTATTAACACAGCCAAAACAGAGAGGACCACATTATAAAATTGTTAAGAAATCAAACATCAATAATTGATTCAACCATAAATGTTATCAAACAAGATGAAATAAACTCACAGCAGAAGATTACCGAGCTTCTAAAAATGGTTGATGAAAACAAGAATGAATTGTTTAAGGAAGCTTCACAAGCCAGTAACTTTCAAATCATTGGACTCCTCTCAACACATTTAACATTAGTAGCAATAAACCTACAAAAAATTGAGGCTGAAATCATAAATGTACTTGCCGACGTTCACAATGGAAAAATTAGTCCTCTTTTGTTATCCCCTCAGCAATTAAAAAAGGAAATGGCTACAATCAAGATTCACCTTCCAGCAACTTACACGCTTCCAATAACAGAAGATAATTTGATGGATCTATATAAACTGATGAATGCTAAGGGTGCAGTAACAAGGAAAGAAGTGATTTTTGAAATTAAAATACCTCTAATTAATCAACAGATCTTTGAGTTATTTAAAATAGTACCAGTTCCGACAGTCAAAAACAATACTTTAATTGCTATTAAACCAGACATGTCATACTTTGCCATAGATGCACACAGAGATGAATATATTCCGTTTACGACAGATGATGTATCTAACTGTATCATGACAAAAAACAAAGAGTACATTTGCAAAAATAAGCAATCTAAGTTCAAAAGGAATTCTGAGGTTGATCTTTGTGAGATCAATATATTCAACAATCGATCCACAGCCAACTGCAACCTCAACAAGATCCCAGGTCCAGCAGTCTGGATTCAATTAAATCAACTAAACAAGTGGATTTTTGCTACTACTGTGGAAATTGAATCATCCATGGTATGTGGCAGGGAAACTACGCTGTTCATAATTAAAAACACTGGACTAATGGAAGTTGGTCCCGACTGCGTAATCAAAAACAATTTTGTAACAATACAAGGACATTTTGGTATTACAAATAGTGTCCATGCATCATATGTTAAATTAAAGCATATTGACTCAATAAGTAGGCCAGAAGAAATAGAAAGGATATTTAATACTACAAGCCATAATTTCAATACGCAATTAGACCAGCTAACAAACCTCCAAAAACAATTGAATGAGGCAAATCTAGAACATTTACCCGAAGTTATTAACTCTAATAGTCAACATCATCATGCAGTAAGCTACACCGCATTAATCCTATGCTTAATAACATTACTTATTTTGCTCATATGGAAAATACACAACAAACAAAGGCAAACCTACCAAAATGCACCGAGGCCCGCATGTCGATCAAGATCAACAACCATAGATACTTCAAGAGTTTGAATCTGTCCCATCAACTAGTACAGCGTCCAGAACTTATTTGAACCGTGTTCAACGCGGCGGAGAATGTTAAAGAACATACATACATACATTTACTTTCATAAATAAAATAAATAAAAAGACAACATAGTTTACAATCATACATACATACATTCATACACAACGAATTTTTCTGTTATTAACAAACATACAATCATACACAATTATAAGTTATTAACATTTAATTAATTGCCTACACATCATAAGGTTCATTAACCATTGCTAAGGAAATTTGCTTATTATTTAATTATTTAAATACAAGGTGCATTTACCTCATTTATAAATTAGGTCATGTTATTGTGTCTACTCAAACAATATTAATATTGCATATGTTATTATCTATAAGCTAAGCACTTTTATTAATTTTAATTTTATATAAAAGAAAGTCAAAATAAATCATATTTTTAAGTCGTTTTCAATAAGCATATCAAGAGTGTTTTATTACTGAACGGCTTCCTTCAAGTTACAAGTGCTTGTAAGGAATAACTATTTGGGAATTTAGTGCTAGTTCAGATTTATGTGTTTGATCTAATCAACACTAGCCCATTCACAAACAGCGCTAATCTAGCACTTTTTACAATTATCTCTCAGTTCTTTTAGCCCCTTTTTACTTTTTGCTCGATATGTCTACATTTAAATTTTTACGAACTTTTTTCTTCCTTTAATTTAGCAATATCGACTTATGAAATAACGTGAAAGCATTGTTTTACTCATGTTCTTCTGTTAGTTTGCTTTACCAATTTAAAAAAGAACAAACAATAAGTTATAGTGTCTATGTCTTCCAAATTGTTTGTGCTTTGATATATTCTCAGTATAGCCTAAAACAGATTTTTATTTAATAACGACCAAATTAAAATTTACTTACCTGTACATATGTATGTATATGTATGTCTAAAAGCTACCGGGCTGTCCCACAATGTCACCAGAAATCGTTCGATCGAAAACTTGTATTGCAAACAACAATAACATTAGAACATTTGTTGTTGTTTTCAATATAAGTACTCGATCGAACGATTTCTGTTGACATCGTGGGACAGGTCGCACTAGTATAATTACTAGAATAGCAAGAACTAGTGCAAAAAGGCTTAAAGTTGTTGTGTAAATTTACTAGTGCTGATTACTTTAAAACTAGCCCCTTATCGCACTTTTTTCAAAAATTTTACTTAATGTTGCGCTAAACGTATATTTTTCCAGTTTAGCCCTTTTTTCAAAAATCTTTACGCTTTTGGAGTCTCCAAAGTTGGCATCACTGACGCTGAGCCTACCCCAGCTAAGAGCGGAATCGTGTCGTTACAAGGTTTGTGACTGTTCAAAATATGTAGTTGAAGTCTACTGACGATTTGTTAAAGCAACAGTGAAATGCATATAGACAACGTTGGACCACCAGCAAATAAATTTCAAATTAAAACATACATATTTATTATTATAAAATAATTTATTTCAAAAGATTCAATACAGTTGCAGATGTACCTATGCAGGAATAATATCTCGTGACAGCTTGAGAATTCGTGCGTGATTCTTAAAAATAGCTCGCGCACGATCACACACGAGTAATTTTTATTAAGCCACGCACTCACGCGTGATTCATTATAAATTTGATCACGATCACGCGTGACAGGATCAAATCACGACATTTGCACATCTCTAATATTTACATTTGAAACAAAAACAGAATTATAATTTTGGTTGTGTTTAAAATTTTAATTTTGTTTTAAATGTAATTGTGAAACAGTAAATGCTTACTACTCCGCAATTATGCATACAACATACATACATACATATGTATAATAATTTGAAATTTATTTGCTGGTGGTTCAGCGTTGAACAGTCACAAACCTCTTATCTTATGCACAGACTTTCAAAAACAATTTGAGAATTCACAAATAATACTATTTTTGAAAATCACAAAAGAAAAATAAGCGTAGTAGGCTTAGAAACTTATACAAAACCCAGCAAATAATTTATATTCGATATGAATCTATTCTATTTTTCCAACACCTTTATACAATTAGAAATCAATTGGATAACAATAAAAGTAATTATAAGGCAAAATTAAAAATAAAATCTAATTGTATAAAGGTGTAGAAAAATAGTATATATTCATATCGAATATATGTATGTAAAAAAAAAGATAAGAGGTTTGAGACTGTTAAAAATTTGTGGTTGAAGTCTACTGATAATTTGTTACAGCAACAATGAATGGCATATAGGCAACGCTGAACCACCAGCAAATAAATTGCAAATTAAAACAAACTTCTGACAATATGACGAATAATAAATTTCTTATGTACATATATGTATAATAATATACAAGTATGTATATTATTTACGAAGTAAATTACATCGTACTAATTACCAAAAAGTGAAATACAAATTAAAAATAAAACACTTCAGCAGCTCGTGGAGCAGTATTCACGCATATCGACAAGAATTAATTTTAATTAAAAAGGCAAATATATTTTTCTAGATATATTTTGAGTCGTTACTAGGGAAAGGATTTTCATGCATTTAAAATCGCGTTTAATGTACATAAAATATACATTAAAAATAAAAAAATATGTACTTAAATATGTACATTAAAACTTTAAAAAATAAGCTTCCTTGCTTTTTTAACAAACATTTGGTCATTAAAACACAAAAAGCTCAGCATCAATGCCTTCTAAACAAACATTTTTTTAAATCATATGGAATACAAAATAAAGTTATGTAAGTCGAACTTTTATTTACGTAAATAAATAAGCGTTTTTGAAAAGAACTTTTATATAATATAAAATTAACGTTGCACGTCAGTTATTGGTGCATATTTTAATCCTGCTAGTTCATTTCTGCGCTAGTCAGGTTCTAAATTTTCGCTGTTTGAACTAGGGATGGGCAAATGAAAAAAAATTTATCGATATATATCGTACCTATATTTTTGAACTTTATCGATATATATTTTTTGAAAACATCGATATTTCGATGTATCGATATTTTTGCCTACAAATGTTGCCAAAATATTCCAAATCTAAAATAAATACACATACTAACATATCGTGCCATAACCGCCAAAAAAAGTTTAAGCGACATAAATTTTGAACCACTATTGAGACCTTATCGGTTTTTAAGGGTTTTTAAAAAAGATTTCCATAAAAATTTTTTTCTGATTAAGAATTTAGAAAGCCTTAATAATTTTTATAAATTAGGATGTTAATCATTGGTTAATGAATGCCCGTGTTTAACACTTCACAGTTCATCATTGCGGAATACGAGAAATATCCACTTTGCATCCAAACAATAGTATTTAAAAAATCGCGAACAACTAACTTAAAACTTAATGAACTCCATGAGTGGAGAAAACTAGGGATGTAACGAATGTTCGCATTCGCATTCGCAAATAATTCGCTTATTTTTGCTATTTGCATTCGCTAAAATGTATGCGAATATTTAAAGCGAATACTAAAGACAAAAATATTGGAAATATTTTCCAGTTTTTGAATATTTGAATTTTGAATATTTTTGAATATTTTCAGTTTGAATTGCGCGAAAATATTTTCTACTTAAGACTACTCTGTTAAAACGTTTGAAAAATGGTAAGCACATCATTACTTCGTTCAAAATATTAACTAATCCTTCTTTGTTGTAACCAAGATGAACAGATTTTTCTTAATATGTATTTTGGTAGCATTTTACAGGAAATGTTGAACTTAGTACAACGTATTAGGGCCAAAGTACGAATGGGTTGATTGCCTAACATTTTGTAAATTTATTTTTAATTATTACACTGCACAACAAAATAGAGGTTTTTTCATGATGTTTAAATAAAAATTCCCGATCCCTATGTATTTTTGTGTCCTAATTACGATGGCGTCATTAGTTTTTCTCTATCAGCTATAGTTTTAATAATATAGTGACATTTAGGATTTGCATAATTTAGACCTCTTTTTGTATTATTCCGTTAATATATCACGAATGGTACTCCAAACTGAAAAATACTTTCTGGATTATTAATCTACACAAAAATCCTTTTCATTTAAATAGATTCGCATTGATGAGTATATCAGGGTATCTGACTATTATTGCAAGGATGCTAAAAATCGTGTGTTTTTAGTTTCGTCCTTGAAAATTTTTTGATTATAAATTTTTGGCCAAGTATAAGTAATTTTTATGTACTCTTGTTCCCTAATTAAAAAAATAATCTTATTTCTTTTCTAGCCCATCTAGTTTCAGAGATATTTTGCGTTACATAAAAAAATACTTAAAATTTAAAAAAAAAAAAAAAATTGTTTTTTAATATTACGAGTACATTTGTCCATTTACAAGTCATAAATGCAATTATTACGCAAAAAAATTGAATTTTATCATGAGCAGTTTTTCGAAAAGTTTTGACATTGTTGATAGCAGACTTATTGGCCTGTATGACTCAGCCTTGGTAAGGTCTTTGCCCGGCTTTGGAATCATTTTGACCTTGGCAAGCTTCACGCTGTGTGGATAATACTCCAGTCGTAGAATGGCGTTAAAAATAAATAAAAGGATTCTAATTGCAATACGAGGCAACTTTATTAGCATCTGGTTACTAATTCCATCAATATCCGGAGCTTTCTTCGGGTTAAGTTGAGCAATTAGTTTATGTACATCACGCGTTCTAAATTTTATGGGTCGAGGGGGTAGCGCAACTACACTCGGCAAATCAATAACACCAGTACATGTGTTAGGGGTAAATACGGATTTTAAATGCTCAGCAAATATTTTACCTTTTTCAGTATCGCTTTTTGCCCAACCTCCGGTAGATGTGCGTAGAGGTGGTTTAAACTCGACGGGTGTTTTAAGCTTTCAAGCAGTGCGCCACAAAGAGTAATTAGATGCTGGTGTGGCATCAAGACCTTCCAGATAGTTTTTAAGAGATGCAGTTTTTTCAAATGCAAGCAAGTCTTGGAGTCGTTTAGTGCACTCTTTAAATCTGATTTTATGTTGGGGCGATCTGTGCTGTTGCCATTCCCTTCTAGCTCTTCTTTTTTCACTTACGAGACGTTCAATATCCGTAGAGTAAATGCTATTAAATCCAGTCTGCGTGTGGGAGGTAGTCGCATGTTCAGCAGCCTGTTTTATATTTTTGATAAGATTGCCAATGTTAAATTCAATATCTTCGGATGTTCTTAGCGTAATGTTTTCCGTACAATGACTACTGAGATATTTTCTGAACCCCAGCCAATTAACACGGTTGATCGTCTTCACATGTTTGTGAGGTAAGTCACTTTTTAGTGGCCTGCAAATTGTAACGATCGTGGGAGAGTGATCGGAGGAGAGATCTTAAGAAGCTTCAACCTGAACTAATTCCCTAGAGATATTTTTCATGACTTCAAAATCTATAACATCCGGAATGTTTTGTATGTCCGTAGGCCAATATGTGAGCTCCCCATACGAAATGACGTCCAAGCCCATTTTTGAAATTGTGTTGAACAATGCCCGACCTCTAGGTGTAATAAGACGCGAACCCCAGAAACTTATCTTCGGTAACTGAAAATCTGGAAGGTGAGTAAATTGATGAAATCACAAAATTCGCATAAAAATTTTCTACGAAAATATTCCTTGCTTGCATATATTCTTCACTAACGTTGTCAAGGATATAGTGCTTGAGTCTTGACTTAATTAGAATTGCTGATCCACCGCATGCTCTCCCTCACGGGTCCTTTGTATCATATATAGTGTAGCCATTTACTTTAAAGAAACTTCTCGAAGTCAAATAAGTCTCAGAGGGCAACATAATATCAATATTTTTCTCCATGAGGAAGTGCTCAAGTTCATTTTTATGTTGGCGAATGCCGTTTGCGTTCCAGAAACATATTTTTAACGTGTTCATGGTTTGTTAACTAATGCTTGAAGCAATGTATTCTGCATTCGCAGCATTTCTTGCATCATGCTAGTCATATTTGTTGTAAAGTTGTTTATAGTTAGCACCAGATTCTCAATAGTAGCTTCAAGGCGAGTAAAGTTGAAGCTAGAGTTGGCGTTCGTTGCATTATTTGGCGGTGAAACATTTTGTGTGGAAATAGAACTGGTCTTAGCAGCATCGGCATAGAATACACGTGAAGTTACTGGTTGGCTAGTTTGAGGAAAAGTGGCAAAGTTAGCGATTGCTGGTTGAGCTGGAGCTAATTTAGGTTTTTGACCCATAGCCTGTTTAACAAAAGAATATGCAGGGCATCCTCTGTAGTTAGCGGTGTGATTACCTCTACAATTGCTGCATTTTTTTCTGCTTGATCTCTTGGTTTAGTACTGGTATGGAAATAATGGCGAAAAATTGTGTATATATTAAATTGAATAGATTGCTTGAAAAATATTAAGAACAAATCAAGAGCAAAATGAAAATCCCAAAATTTCATGAGTTTCTAAAATCTCTGGAAAGAATTTTTCACATTGGAACATGTAAATGCGATTTGAAGGCAGCTCCATGTGCATGCGGCTTTTTTCCAGAACGCCTCAAAGAGTTTATTCACGATCAACATAATCAGACTAAATGATCAAACAGAATTGGGGCATAAGCACATTTTCTATAAAAATTGACACAAAAAATCAGCACCAGAAAGCAGTCGATAGATAGAATCTATTTTATTTTGACATTTTAGAATGCTACCATACTTTCAATAAATATCATACATTTTGTGAACAAAACTACAAAGAAAAATAAGCACAAAATAAAATAAAACTAAAATAATAGAACATTTGAAGTTACTGCCGTAGATTTTATTATGGGCTTTGTTAATTTGACAACGATTTTTCCTGAAGTTGCGGACATATTCTGTTTGATCATTAATAGTTTTTTTTTCATATATATATTTATTTATTGTATCTTCAAAAATGAACTAACAATAAGTAATCAAATCTTAAATCAAAATATAATTATTAGGCCCGACCAGTATCGGACATAAGCTTAGTGATACTTATAAATAATGCATAAGTAGTGATAATCAAAAAGGAAAAAAAATTAAGTATTTTCAAGCAGTCCCATCTGGAGTGTTGAGTATAAGAGCCTTTGTGACCCTCTTTTTTAGGTGGATGTGTCTTGTGAATTTCAAGATATTACGAGCAAGCGTATTAGGCTGCGACTAGAGTTTTGTTAAATATATGCCTGCGTATTTTGCAATTTCTTCAGTCACTAGTGGCATATTTAAATCACGATGTATATTTGAATTTTTAATGTACCATGGAGCCGATGTTATCAAACGTAAAATTTTGTTTGCCGTCGTTGGATTTTCTCAATATTTCAAACTGAAGCAGTGCCCCATAGCTGAATTCCATAGCACCATATTGGCTTCAAAAGCGACTTGTATATCAAAAGTTTGCAGTCTAGGCTGAGTGTTGAATTTCTGTCAATTAACCAATATATTTGAGTTAATTTAACTTTCATTTGGGTTAACTTAGAGTCAATATGATATTTCCATGTAAGCCTTCGATCAAGGTGTGTACCAAGGTATTTCACTTGAGAATGTTGAGGAATATTTTGATTGTTGATTCGAATGGGAGATCAGTATCTGTTCTTAACGTAAACGTTATATGGACACAATTTTGCTCATTTACTTTAATTCTCCATAAGTTCAACCATATTTCAAGCTGGGTAATGTGTTCTTGGAGATTGCGGGATGCCTCATCAGGGTTTTTGTGAATACTCATGCAGGCTGTATCATCGGCAAATGTAGAAGTGTGGATGTTATTGCTCACAGGCATATCACAAGTATATATTAAATACAAAACTGGCTCAAGAATACTACCCAGTGGCACACCGAAGGATATAGATTCGGGCACACTCGTGAACTCTCCTTCCACAACAGTGAACTTCCTATCAATAATATAACTTTCCAAAAGCTTTTGTATGTTTATTGGTAGGTATGTCTTCAATTTTAAAACTAGGCCTTCGTGCCATACTTTATCAAATGCCTGAGAAACATCAATAAAGAGAGCAGAACAATACTTCTTTTCCTCAAATGTTCTTCTTACAACTTGGACCAATCTATGCGTTTGTTCAATGGTGCTATGCTGACTTCTAAAACCAAATTGATGGTCTGGGATGCACCCATTATCTGCTAAAATTTTGGACAATTTAGTCATGAGCAGCTTTTCGAAAAGCTTTGAAATTGTTGAAAGTAAGCTTATAGGCCTATATGACTCAGCCTTGAGAAGATCTTTGCCTGGCTTTGGAATCATTTTAATCTTTTTTTTTTTTTAATGCATGATTTTTATTTATTGTATCTTCATATATGAACTAACAATAAGTATTCAAATCTTAAATCTAAAAATATAATTAGGCCCGACCAGTGTCGGACATAAGCTTAGTATTAGTTATATATAATACATATGTAAGTAGTGATAATCAAAAGGAAAAAATAAAAGTATTTTCAAGAAGTCCCATCTGGAGTGCTGCGAATAAGAGCCATTGTGTCCCTCTTTTTTAGGCGGATGTGTCCAGTAAAATTGAAAATATTACGGGCAAGCGGATTAGGATGTGACTCGAGTTTTGTTAAATATTTGCCTGCGTATTTTGCAATTTCTTCAGTCACTAGTGGCATATTTAAATCACGATGTATATTTGAATTTTTTATATACCATGGAGCCGATGTTATTAACCGTAAAATTTTGTTTTACCTTCGTTGGATTCTCTCGACATTAAAAGCTGAAGCAGTACCCCAAAGCTGAATTCCGTAGCACCATATAGGTTTTAAGAGCGACTTGTATATTAAAAGTTTACAATCTAGGGTGAGGGTTGAATTTCTACCAACCAGCCAATGTATCTGAGTTAGTTTAAGTTTCATTTGCGATAGCTTAGAGTCAATGTGGTTGTTAAGGTTGCTGTTAAATTCTAGGTACATAAACCAAGAATTTGTTTGGTGTCACAAGGTACTTGGGACCATGTAACAAAGAAAGGTGCAGTAAAACAAGTCAATTTGTCTACTACCTATGTCTTTATTTTTCTTCTATATTTATACAAAATATTATAGCTAACTAAACTTATACGCTAAATAATTAGGTCACTTATTAATGCAAGGTAAAAAGAAAATAACTAAAAATGCTGAATTTGTAAAGTCGCTGACCACTGAAGACATTGAACTTATGTTCTTTATTTTGGTCATTGACTGGTGTTGAATAAACAAAAAAAAACTTATTGGTAATATGACTACACATGTGTATGCATGGGTGTATGTTATGCTGTGACTGCAATATGATTCTTCGGTCACTAACCATTAATGCATTGCACTTATTGTTTATGTTTTTTTTATAAACAAATAATTGCAAATGCATTTACATACATACACATGTGTTTGGATGTTTATGAATTTAATTTTAATGAGTTGAATAATTAAGATGAACTTAATTTAAGGGTTGCCAACATTCTCCCCCCGTTGAACCATGTAATGTTCAAATACTGCCGCTGCACTTCAGGTATCTTGTAGTTCGATAACGTATTTGGATGGTGAGCTTTGTCGAGGAGTTGGAGTAGGTATCGCTTCGGGTTGATCCTTCCTTCTACAAGATGATCCGTTTTTCCAGACCAGATAAAGGACAACTAAGGCGAAAACTAAGCTGAGCGTAAAGTAGCTTATTGCTTGATGGTGCCGATTTTTGTTGTTGATGAGTTTATGCAGTTGTGACATGTCGGCCTCCTGAAGTTGGGATTGTAGCTCATTTAGTTGATCAGTATGAGTTTGTAGAACCTGCCGCGTGCTGTTGAATATTGTTATAGGCTCACTTATGTTTGTCAGAGCATTAATATTTTTGAAACGGAAGTACGATGTTTGGATGTTACTGGATACGTCATAGTGTCCCCGAATGGTGACATCGGCTGTCTTTAGAATACAGGTTGGTTCAATCTGAAGTATACCAGAACCGTGCAATGTGAATTGCATTATTTCAGTTCCACAAACAGCATAAATTTCAGTGCTATTTATTGTGGAATAAATCCATTTGTTTTTGTTGTGTAGTTGTATCCAAACGCCTTGTTCTCTTGATGTAACTAGCTTGCAATTTCTAGCAGGTTTTTGATTAAAAAAATTAATTTCGCAGGACGAAGCCATTGATCCTTTTCCGAAGGTTGATTGTTTGTTGTCGAAGATAAAGACATCGTTGAGCCGGAATGAATTTGTTATATCATCATTCGACAGTGGAATGTATTCATCTCTGAGTGAATTAATTGCCAGATACGGTTTCTCCGGTACTATGACAAAAAGTGTGCCGTTCCTGTTTGAGGGAACTCCAAATATCTTTAAGAGTTCAAAAGGTTGTTGGTCGATCAATGGTAATTTGACTTCAAAGATGACCTTGTTTTCTGTGACTCCTGCCTTAGTTCGCATAAGTTTGTAAAGTTGAATCAAGTCGTCTTCTTTGACGGGTAGGACTCGCGACACTGGTAAATGTGCCTTGATCACGTTTAGTTCTCTCTGAAGCTGATTTGGTGATAAAAGAGAAGGACTAATTCTACCATGATGGGAGCCCGTTAAGACGTTTATTATTTCAGCTTCAATTCGGCGGAGTCGCGTTGCTGTTAAAATCAGCTCACTAGATAGAAATGTTGTTAAATATGCGATCTTTAATTGATGCTGGTCGTCCGTTACTCGATTTTGTAGCCTTGTTATTTCATTTTGTGTTTCATTTAACCTTGACTGCAACGAAAGTTCTGTTTCTTTGATAATATTAAGAGTAGAATCAATTATGGATGTTTGATTTCGTAGTAATGAGTAAAGATGCTCTCTGCCCGTTTCTGCTTGGCGTATCGTGTGTTCCATTTCGGTGGCATAATCAGAGTCGAGAACACCAAAGAGGCTTCTTGCTACGTTCCCGATGATGTTGAGGGCACCTCTACGCGAACGACCAGACATGATCACGTTCTCATATTGTATCAGATCGGCCTGAAGCTGTTTTAGGTTGCTTATGAAATCGTGACACATGTTTGCTTGTGGAGAAAATTTGCAAAGATTGGATATGATCGGAATGGAACAAGATCGTAATACACCATTATTTTCCATTCTGCTGTGATTGTTCTTGCTGTGCCTATCCCTTCAAAATACAGGCCGGGATCCTTGCTGAATACCTCAGAATTTATTGGTTTGCCGAGAACAGCAGGGAGTAAGAGAAGGGTGAGCAAGGTTGTGTATAGTAAGCTGCAGCCAACAGATTTAGGTCGCTTGGTGGGAGACGAGTCTGCTTCGGGTGACCTCTTTAAGGTTTTGTTTGCAGGTTTCTCATTTGTTTCCTCATTCATTTCCTCATTTATTAAGGGGGCCAAGCGATGAATAGCAAGTGACTTAATACCTGATGACGTTTTGACCTTGACTACTCGTACGAAGCCATCATGACCCTTGCAGATATTTACTATTCGACCAAGGGGCCATTTCATGACTGGCACATTGTCTTCTTTGATGATTACAAGTTGACCTTTTTGAACGTTTGATGAAGCTGTTCTCCACTTATGTCGTTGTTGTAATTCTGAAAGGTATTCTTTTGACCATCGATTCCAAAAGGCATGTTTCAAGTGAGACACTAGTTCCCATCTTTTCGCGAGTGATGAAGTTGGCTCTTTTGCCTGTCTGTCGAATTGAGCGGTTAATGGTTCTCCTATTAAAAAATGGCCTGGTGTTAGGGCCGTTAGATCATTTGGATCTGATGACATTGGTGTTAGCGGTCTTGAGTTCAAAATGGCTTCCACTTCTATTACAACCGTTTCCAACTCCTCATGGGTCAGAGAAGCCTCGGCGGTCGTTCGAAGAAGTAAGTGTTTGGCTGATTTCACGGCAGCCTCCCATAGACCTCCAAAATGGGGAGCTCTGGGCGGGATGAACTTAAATTCTATTCCTTCCTTGGAGCAGGCATTTTCTATTTTTTCTTGGGAACTGGAACTGAATATAGCTGTCTTAAGCTCTTCAAGTTTGTTTTTAGTTCCAACAAAATTTGTTGCATTATCGGAGTACATCGTTTGGCAGCGTCCACGGCGAGAAATGAATCTTTTCAATGCCCCTATGAATGCATCAGTGGTCAAATCAGTAACTACCTCCAAGTGTGTCGCCTTGGTGGCAAAGCAACAGAATACTGCAATATACACCTTATGAGGGCGCTTTCCTCTGAGCTTATAATGTACCCAGAAAGGGCCACAGTAATCTACCCCAGTTGTGATGAATGGTCGACCTGGGCTTATTCTGCAACTTGGTAAATTGCCCATTATTTGATTGAACATTCGTGGCTTAGCTCTTGTGCAACGTATACACTGATGGACCACAGATCTTGTCATTGTTTTCCCTTTCAGAATCCAAAACCTTTGTCGTGCTGTAGCTAGTAATTGCTGTGGTCCACAATGATGATTTTCATTATGTAGGTTTACCAGGATCAGCCTTGCAATAGGATCGTTATATGGTAACACGAGCGGATGTTTGGCGTCGTATGACAGTTCTGATGCTTCTAAACGCCCACCTACTCTTATTAGTCCTGCTGAGTCTAAGAAAGGGCACAAACTTTTAAGCGGACTTGCTCCTTCGACTATCTGAGACCGTTGAAGTGTTTTCAATTCGTCTGGGAAATCAGATTGTTGCATTGCTCGCACTATGATGTGAAAAGCATTCTCCAGTTCAATGGCAGTGATGCGACTTCCAGTTTGGGTTGAGGTTTTTCTGATTATCTGAGGGAATCTTAGTACATAGGCTACAGTGTGTTGAAGGAAGATAAATGAATTTCTGTCGGGGTGACCAATGTTAAGGTTGATGCTGTAAACCCAGTCTTCGACGTTGGATGATGCTGCAGCAGTCACGATTTGAGCCTTCATCTTAAACTCCAAATTGATAGCGTTCTGAGCGTTCTTTTTAAATGGTCCCGGCCAGATACATTCTTGGCCATGCAAGAATGGAGGGCCATAGAACCACAAGTTCAAGCTTGGTAGTTTTTCTGGAGTTACGCCTCTCGAAATGAAGTCAGCTGGGTTTTCCTTTGATTTGACGTGTCGCCATTGACAATTGATGGTTATGTCTTGTATCTTGCTGATTCGGTTAGCCACAAAAGTCTTGAGTGATGAAGACGCTGAATTTATCCAATATAAGACAATTTCTGAGTCAGACCAAAAGAAAAGCTGTTTGTCGTCGTACCGTAACTCCCTTTTTACTTTGTTGGCTAGTTCTGCTCCTAGAAGTGCTGCGCAAAGTTCCAGCCTTGGTAGGGATAACCTTTGGAGAGGCGCAATTCTGGACTTGGAGCACAACAGTCGGACTATTATTCCTCCATTTTTGAGCTTGGATCGAACGTAGACTGCTGCTCCATAAGCCCTTTCTGATGCGTCTACAAATACGTGCAATTGGACGTGCGAGGCTATTTGACCATTGAAAACATGTCGTGGTATAGGAGTGTTGTCTAATGTGTTTAGTGACTTACGGAAATCAAGCCATTTCGTTGTGAGATCTTTAGGGAGTTCCTCATCCCAAGATCTTTTACCTTCCCACAGTTGTTGAATGAATATTTTGGCTAAAACCACGACTGGGCCTGCAATACCCAAAGGATCGTAGATTCGTGCCACATATGAGATGACAGATCGTTTTGTTATACTTGAGGTTGGCTGAAGATTTGCCTTTAGGCAAAATTGATCCGAAGATGGGCTCCATATTAGTCCTAGTGCCTTGATTGATGCATTTTCGAAATCAAGGTTGACTTCTTGATCTTCTTGTGGTATATCTTGGAGTAGATGGCGATGGTTTGTACACCATTTACGTAACTTGAAACCAGCTTCCTTGAGCAAGTCTGTTAGTTGGGATTGCATTTCCTTAGCTGTTGCTAAACTATTAGAACCGCTTATTCCGTCATCAACGTAGAAGTCCTGGCCCAAGATCGTTGCACCCAGCGGATATTTGTCCATACGAGTGGCCGCTAGCCTTTGTAAACATTTCGTGGCCAGGTACGGGGCTGATGATGTGCCATATGTAACGGTGTTTAGTTGAAAATGGCGTAGAGGCTGGCCAGGATTCTCTCTCCACAGAATTAGTTGAAGGTTCCTGTCTCGTTCGTCTACGAGGATCTGACGGTACATTTTTTCAATGTCTGTGGTAAAGACAAATCTGGGTAAACGGAAACGTAGAAGCATTCCGAAGAGGTCCCCCTGCATGGTTGGACCTGTAAGTAAAATGTCGTTTAATGAACGATCTGTAGATGTTTTTGCCGATGCATCAAAAACGACTCTGAGCTTAGTTGTGCTACTTTCTGGACGCAGAACGCAATGATGTGGAATGTAGTAACGTGGGCCGCAGAGAGTTTTTGGGTCGATTTGAGTCATGTGACCAAGATCTTCATATGACTTCATGAAGTCCTTGTATTGTGTTTCGAGCGTTTCATCTCGTCTGAATCGTCGTTCCAAAGCACGGAATCTGGAATATGCTGTTGGTTCTGATTCGCCAAGTGCTGCCGCGTCTTCAGATAAAGGTAAACGAACAACAAATCTTCCATTGGGATTTCTGGTTGTGGTTTGAATAAAGTGAGTTTCACATGCTTGTTCAGCGGCTGTATAATTGCTTTCTGTAGGAACATCTTCAACCTTCCAGAATTTTTCAATTAGTTCGCCAGTTGACACATCCTCTTCACTTAAAACTGCGCATATCGCTTCAGTTGTGCTGTTTTCCGATACTCTGCCACTGGCGATCCATCCAAGTTTTGTGTTCAACAATATTGGAAGATTATCGGCCAACTCTATTTTCCCGTTTTGCATAAGACTGAAGTAGTATTCGGCGCCTAGCAGAATATCCACCTTTCCTGGTTGGTCGAAATATGGGTCAGCTAAGTCTACATTTGGGATTTGCCAATTTGAAATGTCAATTTGTTGATTTGGTTGTGGAGGGATGATTGTAGGGAGAACAAAAGCGTCTAAGTTGGTTGCAAAATTGTTATTTCTGGCTTGCAATTTAACATTTATGCGCTTTGTGGCCCTTCTTCGTGCGTTTCCAATACCATCAATGCATAAAAGGGCTTCAGCTGAAGATAAAGACAATCTTTTTACGACACGCTCGGATACTAGATTCACCTGAGACCCGGAATCCAATATTGCTCTAAATTCTCCCGAATTTCCGTTGGCCGCTGTTAACCTTACTCTTGCTGTTGCAAGTAGTACATAACCCTGGCGCAACGGCGGGTTGTTTGTGGCAGCTGATGTAACAGTCACATTAGTAGTGTTAGGTGCAACATCTGTTTTCCGTATATCATTTGAGTGCTGATCTGCGGTTTTGACTTGATTACCATGTTTTTATGAATTGTGTGGCTTGGAACTTGAACCTAAATGCAATAATGTATTATGTTTTTTGTTACATTTTTTGCAAGGTCTTGATGTGCAGGTTTTCGAACTGTGATCAGCTCTGAAACAGTTTACACACAGTCTTTGTTGTTGTACCCAGCTTAGCCGCTTTGCTTCTGATAGTTGTAGAAATTTCTGGCAATGGAAGAGTCCGTGGTCGCCGGCCTTGCATAATTTACAGGAAACATAGTGTTCACTGGCAGTGGTTGCAGATAATGACACAACTTTAGGTGATGACTTATCCCTTTGGCGGATTGATTCCATTGATTGAAACTCAAATTCCAAGAATGATAAAAACTCAGCTAGAACTGGCACGTTCCTTGGATTGGTTAACGATTGCATGTACCTTACATGTGTGCTTCTATCAAGTTTTCTCATCAGAAGCTGAATAAGAATTGCATCCCATGAGGCTGTTGCAATTCCTAAATTGTTTAAAGCCAACATACACTCCTTGGTGGTGTCATGAAGAGTCTTAATCGCTGAAGCAGATGACGTAGCTGCAGGCTGATCAATTAATTTCTCTACCAGGTTTGCCACAAGAACTCTTTTATTGTTGTAGCGGTCCTTGAGTGTTTGCCAGGCAGTGGCATAATTTGTTTCTGATAATGACAACTGACTTATTAGACGTTCAGCTTCGCCGGATAAGTTACTTTTCAAATACCACATTTTCTGAATAGCTGGTATTGGTTGCTTGTCTACCATTTCAGAAAATAAGTCATGGAATTGACGCCATTTCAGGTAATCCCCACTAAATTGAGGTATAGTTAAATTTGGCAGTTGTAACGACTTGACTTTACAACTGTTTGTCATTAATTCTGGTGCTTCTGTTTGAGTGTGCATACCATTCGGTTGAAGGTTGTCTGCCTGCACGAAAAGATTAACTAGAGTTTGCTGCATCAAATCATATAACGCTTCATATTCATTCTGATCGAGTCCATGCGCAGCTGGAATTGTAAACTGCTCATGAACTTCATCATATAGAATTTCTATTTTCTCCCATAATGTCTTTATGTTACTTATGTTCAGGTCAAAAAATTGTTTTGGTTTATCCTCTATAAATGTCAATGAATTTAACAGCCGTTTCAGAGCTGCTAAACGCATATTTAATTTGCGGATGATGCCAGGAGTACTATTAGGATCGTCAGGCATCGGTGTAACTCCTTGTGCTTTAGTTGTAGCCATTTTTACCCAGATTATTTGTTATAAAAACGTTTTGTATCACCAATGTTATGGTGCTTGATCGCTCAGGTAGCGTGTTGACTTCAGCAATGAGTGCTTACAAGATCCTTACCGCTGATGGGGGGAACTTGAAGTTCAGAACTGTTTTGGGTCACCAATGTTATGGTGCTTAATCGCTCAGGTAGCGTGTTGAATTTAGCAATGAGTGCTTACAAGATCCTTACCGCTGGTGGGGGGAACTTGAAGTTCAGAGCTGTTTGGGGTCACCAATGTTATGGTGCTTGATCGCTCAGGTAGCGTGTTGTATTCAGCAATGAGTGCTTACAAGATCCTTACCGCTGGTGGGGGGAACTTGAAGTTCAGAGCTGTTTGGGGTCACCAATGTTAAGGTTGCTGTTAAATTCTAGGTACATAAACCAAGAATTTGTTTGGTGTCACAAGGTACTTGGGACCATGTAACAAAGAAAGGTGCAGTAAAACAAGTCAATTTGTCTACTACCTATGTCTTTATTTTTCTTCTATATTTATACAAAATATTATAGCTAACTAAACTTATACGCTAAATAATTAGGTCACTTATTAATGCAAGGTAAAAAGAAAATAACTAAAAATGCTGAATTTGTAAAGTCGCTGACCACTGAAGACATTGAACTTATGTTCTTTATTTTGGTCATTGACTGGTGTTGAATAAACAAAAAAAACTTATTGGTAATATGACTACACATGTGTATGCATGGGTGTATGTTATGCTGTGACTGCAATATGATTCTTCGGTCACTAACCATTAATGCATTGCACTTATTGTTTATGTTTTTTTATAAACAAATAATTGCAAATGCATTTACATACATACACATGTGTTTGGATGTTTATGAATTTAATTTTAATGAGTTGAATAATTATGATGAACTTAATTTAAGGGTTGCCAACAGTGGTATTTCCATGTGAGCCTTCGATCAAGATATATACCAAGATATTTCACATGTAAGTTTTAAGGAACAATTTGATTATTGATTGTAATGGGGGAACAAGTATCCTTTCTTAAGGTAAATGTTACCTGAGCACACTTCTGTTCGTTTACCTTTATTCTCCACATGTTTAACCATAGTTCTAGCTGAGTAATATGTTGCTGAAGATATCGGGAAGCCTCGTGAGGCTTTTCATGCCTACTAAGGCAGGTTGTATCATCGGCAAATGTAGATGTGTGAATGTTACTGCTCAATGGCATATCGGGCCTAATAATTATAAATCAAATACAAAACTGGCCCCAGTATACTCCCCTGTGGCACACCGGATGAAATTATTTCAGGCGTACTCATAAAGTTTCCTTCCACAACAGTGAATTTCCGGGCAATAATGTAGCTTTCCAGCAGATTTAGAATGTTTATTGGTAGGTAAGTCCTTAATTTTAAAATTAGGCCTTCATGCCACACTTTATCAAATGCCTGAGAAACGTCAATGAACAGCGCAGAGCAATACTTTTTTTCTTCAAAAGTTTTTCTTATAAATTGAACCAATCTATGAGTTTGCTCAATGGTGCTATGCTGACTTCTAAAACCAAATTGGTGGTCCGGTATGCACCCACTACTAACTAGAATTGGGGACAATTTTGTCATGAGCAGTTTTTCGAAAAGCTTTGACATTGTTGACAGTAAACTTATTGGCCTATATGACTCAGCTTTGGTAAGATCTTTGCCCGGCTTTGGAATCATTTTAACCTTGGCAATCTTCCAGCTGTTTGGATAATACTCCAATCGTAAAATGGCATTAAAAATGAATAGCAGGATTCTAATAGCTATACGAGGCAACATTATCAGCATCTGGTTACTAATTTCATCAATACCAGGAGCTTTCTTCGGGTTGAGTTCTGCAATTAGTTTTTGTACATCACGCGTCTTAAATTTTATTGGTCGAGGGGGTAGCGCAACTACATTTGGCAAATCAACAGCACCAGAACATGTGTTTGGGGTAAATACGGATTTTAAATGCTCGCCAAATATTTTACTTTTTTCAGGATCGCTTCTTGCCCAACCTCCTGTAGATGTGCGCAGAGGTGGTTTAAACTCAACTGGTGTTTTAAGCTTTCTAGCAGCGCGCCACAAAGAGTAATTAGATGCTGGTGTGACATCAAGACCTTCCAAATAATTTTTAAGAGATGCAATTTTTTCAAATGCAAGCAACTCTTGGAGTCGTTTAGTACACTCTTTAAATCTGATTTTAAGTTGGGGTGATCTGTACTGTTGCCATTCTCTTCTAGCTCTTCTTTTTTCACTTACGAGACGTTCAATATCCGTAGAATAAATTCTATTTACCCTAGTCTGCGGATGGGCGGTAGTGGCATGTTCAGCAGCCTGTTTAATATTTTCATTAAGGTTGGCAATGTTAGATTCAATGTCATCAGGTGTTCTTAGCGTAATATTTTCCGTGCAATGACTACTAAGATATTTTTTAAATCGCAGCCAATTAACACGATTTATCAAATTCGCATATGGGTGAGGTAAGTCACTTCTTAATGGGCTACAAATTGTAACGATCGTGGGAGAGTGATCGGATGAGAGATCTAGAGAAGCTTCAATTTTAATTAAATCCCTAGAGATATTTTTTATAACGCCAAAATCTATTACATCCGGAATTTTATGCATGTCAGTAGGCCAATAAGTGGGCTCCCCACTCGAAATGACATCCAAGCCCATTTTGGAAATTGTATTGAACAACGCTCGACCTCTGGGTGTAATAAGACGCGAACCCCAGAACGTGTGTTTAGCATGATAGTCGCCAGCTGCTACGAAACAAGGGCCCAGAGATTTGTAAAAATCCTCGTATTGATCCTCAGTAATTGCGAATCTAGGAGGAGAGTAAATTGATGATATGACAAAATTAGTGCAAAAATTTTCGACACAAATATTCGTTGCTTGTAAATGTTCTTCACAAATGTTGTCAATAATATAGTGCTTGAGTCTTCACTTTATTAAAACTGCTGATCCACCGCATGCTCTTCCTCTCGGGTCCTTTGAATCATATAAGGTGTAGCCATAAATTTTAAAAAGGCTTCTCGAAGTCAAAATTTTAATCTTGGCAAGTTTCCAGTCATGTGGGAAATACTGCATTCGTAAAATTGCATTAAAAATAAATAGCAAGATTCTTATTGCAATATGAGTCAAGTTCATCACCATCTTGTTACTAATGCCATCAATACCTGGAGCTTTCTGGTCGAGTTCAGCAATTATTTTTTGTAGTTCACGCATCTTAAACCTTAAGGGACGAAGGGGTAGAGATACTACACTCAGTAAATCGGCAGCACCCGTACATGAATTGGGAGTGAATACATATTTTAAATGCTCAGAAAGAAAAATTAGATGTTGACGTTACATCAATACCTTCTAAGTACTTTTCCAGTAATGCAGTCTTTTCCGACGATATCAGCTCTTTGAGTCGTTTAGTATATTCTTTAAGTCTGATTTTATTTAGGATGATCTGTGTTGTTGCCATTCTCTTCTAGCTCTGCTTTTTTCACATACAGTTCAACACGAAATAGGGGCTGGGGAGTCTTCTCTCTATTGATTATATTGGTAACATTTTTTACCTTAAATCCTTGGTCGATAAGTGCACATTTTACTTCTTCTGGCCCAACATATGCATCTATGCCCTTTAATACTATCTGTAGGCCTTTAGCACTCTTAAGTTGGTAAGTGTAAAAATGTGTTTTATTTTTTGCAAACTTACTAAGAATTTTTCGGAAATCTTTTTTATCATATATTTGGATTTTAGTTTCATCAATATTACCTCGTTTAATTGGAATAATGTGAAAAGTATTTTCACCAATGGTCGACAGTAGTTTTTTTAGAAGCGCGTTAGAATTTTTTTCTCTCAGATAAATAGGTGGTGGCTTAAAAGTCTTTTGCGATGATGCAGCGGGCTTGTCGTTTTTGTCTTGCAATAACGAAAAGCGATTTTGACGATTGATAGAAGATGCGCTGTTATCCCTAGACATCTTTGGGGCAGATCCAATTTTAGTAGAATTTGGGCTTCGCCCGCGCTTTAAAACAGTTATATATCTGTCCATTCCTACTTGTACCTTTGGTTATGTTATCTGTGTTGATAGCTTGGTTAAGTGATGATATCGCTGACCTAAATGAAGAGGTACTAGGCAATTGTAATGTTAACGATTCACTAGTTGGCATTGGAGAAAGCGAAGTTGATCGCTGACGAAAAATTGGATTTTCCGTTAGAAAAAGGCTATTATTTGATTTTGTGCTTTTAATGTTTTCATTAAGAGTTTCAGAACTCACAGTAAAATAGGCATTCCTGCCGTAAAACTTACTTCACAATTTTTTTCCTTTGAGGTACTCATATAGAGTATTCCTCAAGGGTACTTTGTTTGTGTTTGCTTGGGGTTGTTTTGTTTTTGTGGTTTCTTGGTATTTAAAAAAAAAATATTAGTAAAGCCAATAAGCTATTTATCAAGGTGAATATTTACTACGAATATTTTTTTGTATGATTTTTGATTTTGTTGTTTTTTTTTATTTTTACTTTTGTTTCGTAGCGCGCGAAAGGCGCTAAATTGGCATCGCTGCTAAGTATCTCGTGTATTAGTTATATATAGAGTGAGAACAAGAGTCACCATATACGCTCCCTGTGCGAACATGCTCGCAGAGGTATATTGGTGTGTGTGTCATATGAAAGATCATAAACGGCTTTTATTCACCACAACATTTGTAGACACACACTCGAGTAGCGTTTGTGTGCCTCTAGCACTGGAATGTATAACAGAGAAATGGTATAAAACGCGACTCAATACAGAACAATTTTCAGTTTGCTTGCAGCGCTCGCTACGGTAAGACAAATATCGGATGAAGGTTACTATTCCAATATTTACATTCTATAGCAGAGCCCACCAAACGTGACTGAGCGCTTTTGTGCGCATGTGTATGTTCTTTCTGCTTTTTATGTGTGTTTGTTGTTCTTTTTGCAGTTCGAGTCATCATCATCACACACACTTTGTCCGAAGTAGCTGACGAAACAGCCAAACACACAACATCACACATACTTTTTACGAAGTATGCGGGTGTCACCAAAACGTCGACTGCGCAAGCCCATGGGCTTGCAAATGAAATTTTGAGTGGCTATGTTATATAGCCACATTGAAGCAAGATATTGGAATTCGGCTACAAGTCCAAAATCTACAGACTGCAGTAAACTCACGTTACGGGCTAGTGCTAGGTGTGAAGAGAGGCTACCTTGGCTAGGAAATTTACGACTGAGCGGAGGCTGTCGCTGGTGTCAAGGCTACTGGTTCCCCGTCGAATCTCATCACTAGGAAATCTACGAGTGAGTGGAGGCTGTCTCTGGTGCCCATGCTACTGGTTCCACGACGAATCCAGGAACTAGTGAATTGGGCCTTCTGCCATTTTTCCAGTTGTTTTAATTGTATTTGAGTTAAAGCCCAATCCAAAGAATTTTGTAAATTTGATTTATTAATAGAATCTTAGTTTTATTTAAGTAAATTGCATTTGGCAATAGTTTTAGTAATTGTTTTGTAAATAAATTGAATTTTTGTAACGTAAAGGAAATCAGATCGAGTCACTCAAAACGCGAAAAAAAATGTTTGGCCCGAAACTAAAAAACGCGCTAATCTAGCACTTTTTACAATTATCTCTCAGTTCTTTTAGCCCCTTTTTACTTTTTGCTCGATATGTCTACATTTAAATTTTTACGAACTTTTTTCTTCCTTTAATTTAGCAATATCGACTTATGAAATAACGTGAAAGCATTGTTTTACTCATGTTCTTCTGTTAGTTTGCTTTACCAATTTAAAAAAGAACAAACAATAAGGTATAGTGTCTATGTCTTCCAAATTGTTTGTGCTTTGATATATTCTCAGTATAGCCTAAAACAGATTTTTATTTAATAACGACCAAATTAAAATTTACTTACCTGTACATATGTATGTATATGTATGTCTAAAAGCTACCGGGCTGTCCCACAATGTCACCAGAAATCGTTCGATCGAAAACTTGTATTGCAAACAACAATAACATTAGAACATTTGTTGTTGTTTTCAATATAAGTACTCGATCGAACGATTTCTGTTGACATCGTGGGACAGGTCGCACTAGTATAATTACTAGATTAGCAAGAACTAGTGCAAAAAGGCTTAAAGTTGTTGTGTAAATTTACTAGTGCTGATTACTTTAAAACTAGCCCCTTATCGCACTTTTTTCAAAAATTTTACTTAATGTTGCGCTAAACGTATATTTTTCAGTTTAGCCCTTTTTTCTTGAGTTCTCGTTGTACCTTCATAGTGAACAGACGTAATAGCAGAATTTTTCTTATATACAAACTAAACAAAAAAAAAAGCATACAAAAAAATATTCGTAGTACATATTAACTTTGATAAATAAGCATTTTTTTGCTTTGATAATATTTTTACATATTGAAATAACAAAAACAAAAAAAAAACCGTAAACAAAAACACATACAAACATACCCTTGAGGAATACTCTTTATGAGTACCCAAAGGAAAAAAATAGTGAAGTGAGTTCTAACGGCAGAAATGCCTATTTTACTGTGAGTTTTGATGCTCATAATGATAACAATAAAAATAAAAAATCTGATAATAGACTTGCTGTGAGTTCTGAAGCTCTTAATAAAAATCAAAAATCTGATAATAGACTTTTACTAACGGCAAAACCACAGTTTCGTCAGCGATCAACTTCGCTTTGTCCAATGCCAACTAGTGAATCGTTGACATTATTGCCTAGTACTTCTACATTTAACTCAGCGATATCATCCGCTTCGGGCTCGTGGTCAACAATTAAACAAGTTGTTACTGAAGACAACAGTAGTACAAAACCAAAGGTACAAGTAGGAATGGACAGATATATAACCATTTTAATGCGCGGGCGAAGCCCAAATCCTACTAAAATTGGATCCGCCCCAAAGATGTCTAGGGATAACTGTACATCTTCTATCAATCGTCAAAATCGTTTTTCATTATTGCAAGACAAAAACGACAAGCCCGCTGCATCATCGCAAAAGTCTTTTAAGCCACCACCTATTTATCTGAGAGAAAAAAATTCAAACGCGCTTCTAAAAAATCTACTGTCGACCATTGGTGAAAATACTTTTCACATCATTCCAATTAAACGAGGTAATATTGATGAAACTAAAATCCAAATATATGATGAAAAAGATTTCCGAAAAATTGTTAGTGAGTTTGAAAAAAATAAAACAAATTTTTATACATATCAACTTAAGAGTGCTAAAGGCCTACAAATAGTATTAAAGGGCATAGATTCATATGTTGAGCCTGAAGAAGTAAAATGTGCACTTATCGAACAAGGATTTAAAGTAAAAATTATTACCAATATAATCAATAGAGAGAAGATTCCCCAGCCTCTATTTCGTGTTGAACTGGAGCCGAATGATATACAGTTAAAGAAAAATGAGACGCACCTAATTTATAGTCTAAAATACCTTTTACACCGAAAAATCACAGTTGAAGAGCCACGTAAGCGTTCAGGTCCCGTACAGTGCCATAATTGCCAAGAATATGGCCACACAAAAACCTATTGCAAATTACCTACAGTTTGTGTTATCTGCGGTGAATTGCATGGTACTGCTAACTGTACCAAGCCAAAAGTACAAGCTGAAAAAAATGCAGTAATTGTGGAGAAAATCACACCGCTAATTACAGAGGATGCCGTGTATATTCTTTCGTTAAACAGGCTATGGGTCAAAAATCTAAATTAGCTCCAGTTCAATCAGCAAATGCTTACTCCGCCACTCTGCCTCAAACTAGCCAACTAGTTAATTCACGTGTATCGTATGCCGATGCTGCTAAGACTAGTTCTATTCCCACACAAAATGTTCCACCGCCAAGTAATTCAACGAATGCAAACTCTAGCTTTAACTTTAGTCGTCTTGAAGCTACTATTGAGAATCTGGTGCTAACTATAAACAACTTTACAACAAATATGACTAGCATGATGCAAGAAATGCTGAGAATGCAGAATACTCTGCTTCAAGCATTAGTCAACAAACCATGAACACGTTAAAACTATGTTTCTGGAACGCAAACGGCATTCGCCAACATAAAAATGAACTTGAGCACTTCCTCACGGAAAAAAATATTGATATAATGTTGGTCTCTGAGACTCACTTGACTTCGAGAAGCTGCTTTAAAATAAATGGTTACACTCTATATGATTCAAAGGACCCGAGAGGGAGAGCATGCGGTGGATCAGCAATTCTAATTAAGTCAAGACTCAAGCACTATATCCTTGAGAACGTTAGTGAAGAATATATGCAAGCTACGAATATTTTCGTAGAAAATTTTTGTGCGAACTTCGTGATATCATCAATTTACTCACCTCCCAGATTTTCAGTTACCGAAGATCAGTATGAGAAGTTCTACAAATCGCTTGGATCTTGTTTCGTGGCAGCTGGTGACTACAATGCAAAACATACGTACTGGGGCTCGCGTCTTGTTACACCTAGAGGTAGAGCGTTGTTTAATACAATTTCAAAAATGGGCTTAGATGTCATTTCGAGTGGGGAGCCTACTTACTGGCCTACTGACGTAAGAAAAATTCCAGATGTTATAGATTTTGGCGTCACGAAAAATATCCATAGGGACTTAATTCACGTAGAGGGCTCTGTAGATCTGTCCTCCGATCACTCGCCCACAATAGTTACAATTTTCAACCCACTAAGGAGTGATTTAACTAACTCATATGCGAAAACGATTAACAGGGTCAACTGGCTAGGATTAAAAAAATATATTAGTAGTCACTGCGTAGAAAACATTCAGCTAAGATCACCTGATGATATTGAATTTAATATTGCCAATCTTAACGAATATATTAAACAGGCTGCTGAACATGCCACTACTTCCTATCCGCAGACTGGCTTTAATAGAATTTATTCTACGGAAATTGAACGTCTTGTATGTGAAAAAAGGAGAGCTAGAAGAGAATGGCAACAACACCGATCACCCCTAAATAAAATCAGACTTAAAGAATGTACTAAACGACTCAAAGAGCTGCTATCGTCGGAAAAGACTGCATTACTGGAAAAGTATTTAGAAGGTCTTGATGTAACGTCAACATCTAATTACTCTTTATGGCGCGCTACTAGAAATCTTAAAAGACCCGTTGATCTCAAATCACCATTGCGTACTTCGACTGGAGGCTGGGCAAGAAGCGATAGTGAGAAAGGTAACTTATTTTCTGAGCATTTAAAATCTGTATTCACTCCCAATTCATGTACGGGTGCTGCCGATTTACCGAGTGTAGTCTCTCTACCCCCTCGTCCCTTAAGGTTTAAGATGCGTGAACTACAAAAAATAGTTGCTGAACTCGACCCTAAAAAAGCTCCAGGTATTGATGGCATTAGTAACAAGATGCTGATGAACTTGCCTCATATTGCAATAAGAATTTTGCTATTTATTTTTAATGCCATTTTACGAATGCAGTATTTTCCACATAACTGGAAACTTGCCAAGATTAAAATGATTCCAAAGCCAGGCAAAGATCTTACCAAGGCTGAGTCATATAGGCCTATAAGCTTACTTTCAACAATTTCAAAGCTTTTCGAAAAGCTGCTCATGACTAAATTGTCCACAATTTTAGCTGATAGTGGGTGCATCCCGGACCATCAATTTGGCTTTATAAGTCAGCATAGCACTATTGAGCAAACGCATAGATTGGTTCAAATTATGAGGATGACTTTTGAAGAAAAGAAGTATTGTTCTGCCCTTTTTATTGATGTTTCTCAGGCATTTGACAAAGTATGGCACAAAGGCCTAGTTTTAAAATTGAAGACATACCTACCAATAAATATACAAAAGCTTTTGGAAAGTTATATCGTTGATAGGACATTTACCGTTGTGGAAGGAGACTTCATGAGTTTACCCGAATCTATATCTTCTGGTGTGCCACAGGGTAGTATTCTGGGGCCAGTATTGTATCTAATATATACTTGTGATATGCCTGTGAGCAATAACATCCACACTTCTACATTTGCCGATGATACAGCCTGTTTGAGTATTCACAAAAATCCTGATGAGGCATCCCGCAATCTCCAAGCACACATTACCCAGCTTGAAATATGGTTGAACTTATGGAGAATTAAAGTCAATGAACAAAAGTGTGTTCATATAACGTTTACCCTAAGAAAAGATACCTGTTCCCCCATTCGAATCAACAATCAAAATATTCCTCAACATTCTCAAGTCAAATACCTTGGCATACACCTTGATCGAAGGCTTACATGGAAATATCATATTGACTCTAAGTTAACCCAAATGAAACTTAAATTGACTCAAATATATTGGTTAATTGGCAGAAATTCAACACTCAGCCTAGACTGCAAACTTTTGATATACAAGTCGCTTTTGAAGCCAATATGGTGCTATGGAATTCAGCTGTGGGGCACTGCTTCAGCTTCAAATGTCGAGAGAATCCAACGAAGGCAAAACAAAATTTTACGTTTGATAACATCTGCTCCATGGTACGTTAAAAATTCAAATATTCATCGTGATTTAAATATGCCACTAGTGAGTGAAGAAATTGCAAAATACGCAGGCAAATATTTAACTAAACTCGAGTCACATCCTAATCCGCTTGCCCGTAATATTTTGAGCTTTACTGGACACATCCGCTTAAAAAAAAGGGACACAAGGGCTCTTATACCCAACACTCCAGATGGGACTGCTTAAAAATACTTCTTTTTGATTATCACTACTTATGTATTATTTATAACTATCACTAAGCTTATGTCCGATATTGGTCGGGCCTAATAATTATATTTAGATTTAAGATTTGATTACTTATTGTTAGTTCATTTTTGAAGATACAATAAATAAATTTGTATATGAAAAAAAAAAAAAAAAAAAAGCCCTTTTTTCAAAAATCTTTACGCTTTTAGAGTCTCAAAAGTTGGCATCTCTGACGCTGAGCCTACCCCAGCTAAGAGCGGAATCGTGTCGTTACAAGGTTTGTGACTGTTCAAAATATGTAGTTGAAGTCTACTGACGATTTGTTAAAGCAACAGTGAAATGCATATAGACAACGTTCAACCACCAGCAAATATATTTCAAATTAAAACATACATATTTATTATTATAAAATAATTTATTTCAAAAGATTCAATACAGTTGCAGATGTACCTATGCAGGAATAATATCTCGTGACAGCTTGAGAATTCGTGCGTGATTCTTAAAAATAGCTCGCGCACGATCACACACGAGTAATTTTTATTAAGCCACGCACTCACGCGTGATTCATTATAAATTTGATCACGATCACGCGTGACAGGATCAAATCACGACATTTGCACATCTCTAATATTTACATTTGAAACAAAAACAGAATTATAATTTTGGTTGTGTTTAAAATTTTAATTTTGTTTTAAATGTAATTGTGAAACAGTAAATGCTTACTACTCCGCAATTATGCATACAACATACATACATACATATGTATACTAATTTGAAATTTATTTGCTGGTGGTTCAGCGTTGAACAGTCACAAACCTCTTATCTTATGCACAGACTTTCAAAAACAATTTAAGAATTCACAAATAATACTATTTTTGAAAATCACAAAAGAATAATAAGCGTAGTAGGCTTAGAAACTTATACAAAACCCAGCAAATAATTTATATTCGATATGAATCTATTCTATTTTTCCAACACCTTTATACAATAAAGTAATTATAAGGCAAAATTAAAAATAAAATCTAATTGTATAAAGGTGTAGAAAAATAGTATATATTCATATCGAATATATGTATGTAAAAAAAAAGATAAGAGGTTTGAGACTGTTCAAAATTTGTGGTTGAAGTCTACTGATAATTTGTTACAGCAACAATGAATGGCATATAGGCAACGCTGAACCACCAGCAAATAAATTGCAAATTAAAACAAACTTCTGACAATATGACGAATAATAAATTTCTTATGTACATATATGTATAATAATATACAAGTATGTATATTATTTACGAAGTAAATTACATCGTACTAATTACCAAAAAGTGAAATACAAATTAAAAATAAAACACTTCAGCAGCTCGTGGAGCAGTATTCACGCATATCGACAAGAATTAATTTTAATTAAAAAGGCAAATATATTTTTCTAGATATATTTTGAGTCGTTACTAGGGAAAGGATTTTCATGCATTTAAAATCGCGTTTAATGTACATAAAATATACATTAAAAATAAAAAAATATGTACTTAAATATGTACATTAACAGCACTATGTATAAGCAAAAATTAGCATGAAGTTAGCAAAAGTGACGAAATTGAATTAGGTGTTAACGAGTTCCTCCATACAATTAGACATTAGAAATGGTTGCATTACCTAATTTTAACCCACCTCTACTCCCTAGCATAATTTTTAATGTGAAGTTTCATGGCAAAACTCTTTAAGATCATGTTCAATTTTGCCACTTATGCTAACTTCATGCCAAATTTTGCTTATACATAGGGCCGTAAAACTTTAAAAAATAAGCTTCCTTGCTTTTTTAACAAACATTTGGTCATTAAAACACAAAAAGCTCAGCATCAATGCCTTCTAAACAAACATTTTTTTAGATCATATGGAATACAAAATAAAGTTATGTAAGTCGAACTTTTATTTACGTAAATAAATAAGCGTTTTTGAAAAGAACTTTTATATAATATAAAATTAACGTTGCACGTCAGTTATTGGTGCATATTTTAATCCTGCTAGTTCATTTCTGCGCTAGTCAGGTTCTAAATTTTCGCTGTTTGAACTAGGGATGGGCAAATGAAAAAAAATTTATCGATATATATCGTACCTATATTTTTGAACTTTATCGATATATATTTTTTGAAAACATCGATATTTCGATGTATCGATATTTTTGCCTACAAATGTTGCCAAAATATTCCAAATTTAAAATAAATACACATACTAACATATCGTGCCATAACCGCCAAAAAAAGTTTAAGCGACATAAATTTTGAACCACTATTGAGACCTTATCGGTTTTTAAGGGTTTTTAAAAAAGATTTCCATAAAAATTTTTTTCTGATTAAGAATTTAGAAAGCCTTAATAATTTTTATAAATTAGGATGTTAATCATTGGTTAATGAATGCCCGTGTTTAACACTTCACAGTTCATCATTGCGGAATACGAGAAATATCCACTTTGCATCCAAACAATAGTATTTAAAAAATCGCGAACAACTAACTTAAAACTTAATGAACTCCATGAGTGGAGAAAACTAGGGATGTAACGAATGTTCGCATTCGCATTCGCAAATAATTCGCTTATTTTTGCTATTTGCATTCGCTAAAATGTATGCGAATATTTAAAGCGAATACTAAAGACAAAAATATTGGAAATATTTTCCAGTTTTTGAATATTTGAATTTTGAATATTTTTGAATATTTTCAGTTTGAATTGCGCGAAAATATTTTCTACTTAAGACTACTCTGTTAAAACGTTTGAAAAATGGTAAGCACATCATTACTTCGTTCAAAATATTTGAAATGCAAAAATATTAACTAATCCTTCTTTGTTGTAACCAAGATGAACAGATTTTTCTTAATATGTATTTTGGTAGCATTTTACAGGAAATGTTGAACTTAGTACAACGTATTAGAGCCAAAGTACGAATGGGTTGATTGCCTAACATTTTGTAAATTTATTTTTAATTATTACACTGCACAACAAAATAGAGGTTTTTCATGATGTTTAAATAAAAATGCCCGATCCCTATGTATTTTTGTCTCCTAATTACGATGGCGTCATTAGTTTTTCTCTATCAGCTATAGTTTTAATAATATAGTGACATTTAGGATTTGCATAATTTAGACCTCTTTTTGTATTATTCCGTTAATATATCACGAATGGTACTCCAAACTGAAAAATACTTTCTGGATTATTAATCTACACAAAAATCCTTTTCATTTAAATAGATTCGCATTGATGAGTATATCAGGGTATCTGACTATTATTGCAAGGATGCTAAAAATCGTGTGTTTTTAGTTTCGTCCTTGAAAATTTTTTGATTATAAATTTTTGGCCAAGTATAAGTAATTTTTATGTACTCTTGTTCCCTAATTAAAAAAATAATCTTATTTCTTTTCTAGCCCATCTAGTTTCAGAGATATTTTGCGTTACATAAAAAAATACTTAAAATTTTTTTCAAAAAAAAATTGTTTTTTAATATTACGAGTACATTTGTCCATTTACAAGTCATAAATGCAATTATTACGCAAAAAAAAGTGAATTTTATCATGAGCAGTTTTTCGAAAAGTTTTGACATTGTTGATAGCAGACTTATTGGCCTGTATGACTCAGCCTTGGTAAGGTCTTTGCCCGGCTTTGGAATCATTTTGACCTTGGCAAGCTTCACGAAATGTGTAGATAATACTCCAGTCGTAGAATGGCGTTAAAAATAAATAAAAGGATTCTAATTGCAATACGAGGCAACTTTATTAGCATCTGGTTACTAATTCCATCAATATCCGGAGCTTTCTTCGGGTTAAGTTGACCAATTAGTTTATGTACATCACGCGTTCTAAATTTTATGGGTCGAGGGGGTAGCGCAACTACACTCGGCAAATCAATAACACCAGTACATGTGTTAGGGGTAAATACGGATTTTAAATGCTCAGCAAATATTTTACCTTTTTCAGTATCGCTTTTTGCCCAACCTCCGGTAGATGTGCGTAGAGGTGGTTTAAACTCGACGGGTGTTTTAAGCTTTCTAGCAGCGCGCCACAAAGAGTAATTAGATGCTGGTTTGACATCAAGACCTTCCAAATAATTTTTAAGAGATGCAGTTTTTTCAAATGCAAGCACTCTTGGAGTCGTTTAGTACACTCTCTAAATCTGATTTTAAGTTGGGGTGATCTGTGCTGTTGCCATTCTCCTCTAGCTCTTCTTTTTTCACTTACAAGACGTTCAATATCCGTAGAATAAATTCTATTTACCCTAGTCTGCGGATGGGCGGTAGTGGCATGTTCAGCAGCCTGTTTATTATTTTCATTAAGGTTGGCAATGTTAGATTCAATATCATCAGGTGTTCTTAGCGTAATATTTTCCGTGCAATGACTACTAAGATATTTTTTAAATCCCAGCCAATTAACACGATTTATCAACTTCACACATGGGTGAGGTCAGTCACTTCTTAATGGGCTACAAATTGTAACGATCGTGGGAGAGTGATCGGATGAGAGATCTAGAGAAGCTTCAATTTGAATTAAATCCCTAGAGATATTTTTTATGACGCCAAAATCTATTACATCCGGAATTTTATGCATGTCAGTAGGCCAATAAGTGGGCTCCCCACTCGAAATGACATCCAAGCCCATTTTGGAAATTGTATTGAACAACGCTCGACCTCTGGGTGTAATAAGACGCGAACCCCAGAATGTGTGTTTAGCATGATAGTCGCCAGCTGCTACGAAACAAGGGCCCAGAGATTTGTAAAAATCCTCGTATTGATCCTCAGTAATTGCGAATCTAGGAGGAGAGTAAATTGATGATATGACAAAATTAGTGCAAAAATTTTCGACACAAATATTCGTTGCTTGTAAATGTTCTTCACAAATGTTGTCAATAATATAGTGCTTGAGTCTTCACTTTATTAAAACTGCTGATCCACCGCATGCTCTTCCTCTCGTGTCCTTTGAATCATATAAGGTGTAGCCATAAATTTTAAAAAGGCTTCTCGAAGTCAAAATTTTAATCTTGGCAAGTTTCCAGTCATGTGGGAAATACTGCATTCGTAAAATTGCATTAAAAATAAATAGCAAGATTCTTATTGCAATATGAGTCAAGTTCATCACCATCTTGTTACTAATGCCATCAATACCTGGAGCTTTCTGGTCGAGTTCAGCAATTATTTTTTGTAGTTCACGCATCTTAAACCTTAAGGGACGAAGGGGTAGAGATACTACACTCAGTAAATCGGCAGCACCCGTACATGAATTTGCAGTGAATACATATTTTAAATGCTCAGAAAGAAAAATTAGATGTTGACGTTACATCAATACCTTCTAAGTACTTTTCCAGTAATGCAGTCTTTTCCGACGATATCAGCTCTTTGAGTCGTTTAGTATATTCTTTAAGTCTGATTTTATTTAGGGTGATCTGTGTTGTTGCCATTCTCTTCTAGCTCTGCTTTTTTCACATACAGTTCAACACGAAATAGGGGCTGGGGAGTCTTCTCTCTATTGATTATATTGGTAAAATTTTTTACCTTAAATCCTTGGTCGATAAGTGCACATTTTACTTCTTCGGGCCCAACATATGCATCTATGCCCTTTAATACTATCTGTAGGCCTTTAGCACTCTTAAGTTGGTAAGTGTAAAAATGTGTTTTATTTTTTGCAAACTTACTAAGAATTTTTCGGAAATCTTTTTTATCATATATTTGGATTTTAGTTTCATCAATATTACCTCGTTTAATTGGAATAATGTGAAAAGTATTTTCACCAATGGTCGACAGTAGTTTTTTTAGAAGCGCGTTAGAATTTTTTTCTCTCAGATAAATAGGTGGTGGCTTAAAAGTCTTTTGCGATGATGCAGCGGGCTTGTCGTTTTTGTCTTGCAATAACGAAAAGCGATTTTGACGATTGATAGAAGATGCGCTGTTATCCCTAGACATCTTTGGGGCAGATCCAATTTTAGTAGAATTTGGGCTTCGCCCGCGCTTTAAAACAGTTATATATCTGTCCATTCCTACTTGTACCTTTGGTTATGTTATCTGTGTTGATAGCTTGGTTAAGTGATGAACGCGAGACCGTAGCGGATGATATCGCTGACCTAAATGAAGAGGTACTAGGCAATTGTAATGTTAACGATTCACTAGTTGGCATTGGAGAAAGCGAAGTTGATCGCTGACGAAAAATTGGATTTTCCGTTAGAAAAAGGCTATTATTTGATTTTGTGCTTTTAATGTTTTCATTAAGAGTTTCAGAACTCACAGTAAAATAGGCATTCCTGCCGTAAAACTTACTTCACAATTTTTTTCCTTTGAGGTACTCATATAGAGTATTCCTCAAGGGTACTTTGTTTGTGTTTGCTTGGGGTTGTTTTGTTTTTGTGGTTTCTTGGTATGTAAAAAAAAAAATATTAGTAAAGCCAATAAGCTATTTATCAAGGTGAATATTTACTACGAATATTTTTTTGTATGATTTTTGATTTTGTTGTTTTTTTTATTTTTACTTTTGTTTCGCAGCGCGCGAAAGGCGCTAAATTGGCATCGCTGCTAAGTATCGCGTGTATTAGTTATAATGGGTGTTTTTTATTGAGGTATAGAACTTTAAGTTGGCATCACTTTTTTAACTGGCGGCCATTTTGTCAGCTGTCAAGTGATTAATATTTAGTTTGGTTTGCCATTTCATCATGAACAGGTTGACAAAAGAACAACGCTTGCAAATCGTGCAAATTTATTTCGAAAATAATGGTTCAGTTCGCGAAGTTTACCGCAAGCTCCGTCCATTTTATGGTCGACATAATCGTCCATCAGAGCAATTAATTCGGTTAACCATGGATCGTTTTCGCACTACGTTTACTCTATGTGATAATACGCATCCGCAGAGACGTCGAACAGTGCGCACCGAAGAAACAATTGCCGCTGTAGAGCAAAGTGTTGAAGAGGACCCGAATGAATCGATTCGCCACCGTGCACAGCAATTGGAGCTTTGTCCATCAACTTTATGGAAGATTTTGAAGATTTTGAATGTGGATGAGTTGTGGTTCCAACAAGACGGCGCTACATGCCACACAGCGCACGTCACAATCGATTTATTGAAGGAAACATTCGATGAGCGCATAATTTCGCGGAATGGACCTGTCAATTGGCCACCAAGATCGTGTGATTTGACACCATTGGATTATTTTCTTTGGGGATATGTGAAGTCGCTCGTCTACGCCAACAAACCAGAAACGTTAGGGGACTTGGAAGCCAACATTCGTGGCGTTATTGCCAACATACGGCCCCATATGCTCGAAAAAGTGGTTGAAAATTGGACCTGTAGAATTGGCTTTATTCGAGCCAGCCGCGGCGGCCACATGCCCGAAATCATATTTAAACATTAATGGCATAAAATTATCCTTCCAATAAAGCCAAATTGATGGACATTAAAACGATTTTCTTGTGTTTTATTTCAATTCGAAGTTCTATACCTCTAAAAAAAACACCCGTTATATAGAGTGAGAACAAGAGTCACCATATACGCTCCCTGTGCGAACATGCTCGCAGAGGTATATTGGTGTGTGTGTCATATGAAAGATCATAAACGGCTTTTATTCACCACAACATTTGTAGACACACACTCGAGTAGCGTTTGTGTGCCTCTAGCACTGGAATGTATAACAGAGAAATGGTATAAAACGCGACTCAATACAGAACAATTTTCAGTTTGCTTGCAGCGCTCGCTACGGTAAGACAAATATCGGATGAAGGTTACTATTCCAATATTTACATTCTATAGCAGAGCCCACCAAACGTGACTGAGCGCTTTTGTGCGCATGTGTATGTTCTTTCTGCTTTTTATGTGTGTTTGTTGTTCTTTTTGCAGTTCGAGTCATCATCATCACACACACTTTGTCCGAAGTAGCTGACGAAACAGCCAAACACACAACATCACACATACTTTTTACGAAGTATGCGGGTGTCACCAAAACGTCGACTGCGCAAGCCCATGGGCTTGCAAATGAAATTTTGAGTGGCTATGTTATATAGCCACATTGAAGCAAGATATTGGAATTCGGCTACAAGTCCAAAATCTACAGACTGCAGTAAACTCACGTTACGGGCTAGTGCTAGGTGTGAAGAGAGGCTACCTTGGCTAGGAAATTTACGACTGAGCGGAGGCTGTCGCTGGTGTCAAGGCTACTGGTTCCCCGTCGAATCTCATCACTAGGAAATCTACGAGTGAGTGGAGGCTGTCTCTGGTGCCCATGCTACTGGTTCCACGACGAATCCAGGAACTAGTGAATTGGGCCTTCTGCCATTTTTCCAGTTGTTTTAATTGTATTTGAGTTAAAGCCCAATCCAAAGAATTTTGAAAATTTGATTTATTAATAGAATCTTAGTTTTATTTAAGTAAATTGCATTTGGCAATAGTTTTAGTAATTGTTTTGTAAATAAATTGAATTTTTGTAACGTAAAGGAAATCAGATCGAGTCACTCAAAACGCGAAAAAAAATGTTTGGCCCGAAACTAAAAAACGCGCTAATCTAGCACTTTTTACAATTATCTCTCAGTTCTTTTAGCCCCTTTTTACTTTTTGCTCGATATGTCTACATTTAAATTTTTACGAACTTTTTTCTTCCTTTAATTTAGCAATATCGACTTATGAAATAACGTGAAAGCATTGTTTTACTCATGTTCTTCTGTTAGTTTGCTTTACCAATTTAAAAAAGAACAAACAATAAGGTATAGTGTCTATGTCTTCCAAATTGTTTGTGCTTTGATATATTCTCAGTATAGCCTAAAACAGATTTTTATTTAATAACGACCAAATTAAAATTTACTTACCTGTACATATGTATGTATATGTATGTCTAAAAGCTACCGGCCTGTCCCACAATGTCACCAGAAATCGTTCGATCGAAAACTTGTATTGCAAACAACAATAACATTAGAACATTTGTTGTTGTTTTCAATATAAGTACTCGATCGAACGATTTCTGTTGACATCGTGGGACAGGTCGCACTAGTACAATTACTAGAATAGCAAGAACTAGTGCAAAAAGGCTTAAAGTTGTTGTGTAAATTTACTAGTGCTGATTACTTTAAAACTAGCCCCTTATCGCACTTTTTTCAAAAATTTTACTTAATGTTGCGCTAAACGTATATTTTTCAGTTTAGCCCTTTTTTGAAAAATCTTTACGCTTTTAGAGTCTCAAAAGTTGGCATCTCTGACGCTGAGCCTACCCCAGCTAAGAGCGGAATCGTGTCGTTACAAGGTTTGTGACTGTTCAAAATATGTAGTTGAAGTCTACTGACGATTTGTTAAAGCAACAGTGAAATGCATATAGACAACGTTCAACCACCAGCAAATATATTTCAAATTAAAACATACATATTTATTATTATAAAATAATTTATTTCAAAAGATTCAATACAGTTGCAGATGTACCTATGCAGGAATAATATCTCGTGACAGCTTGAGAATTCGTGCGTGATTCTTAAAAATAGCTCGCGCACGATCACACACGAGTAATTTTTATTAAGCCACGCACTCACGCGTGATTCATTATAAATTTGATCACGATCACGCGTGACAGGATCAAATCACGACATTTGCACATCTCTAATATTTACATTTGAAACAAAAACAGAATTATAATTTTGGTTGTGTTTAAAATTTTAATTTTGTTTTAAATGTAATTGTGAAACAGTAAATGCTTACTACTCCGCAATTATGCATACAACATACATACATACATATGTATAATAATTTGAAATTTATTTGCTGGTGGTTCAGCGTTGAACAGTCACAAACCTCTTATCTTATGCACAGACTTTCAAAAACAATTTGAGAATTCACAAATAATACTATTTTTGAAAATCACAAAAGAAAAATAAGCGTAGTAGGCTTAGAAACTTATACAAAACCCAGCAAATAATTTATATTCGATATGAATCTATTCTATTTTTCCAACACCTTTATACAATTAGAAATCAATTGGATAACAATAAAAGTAATTATAAGGCAAAATTAAAAATAAAATCTAATTGTATAAAGGTGTAGAAAAATAGTATATATTCATATCGAATATATGTATGTAAAAAAAAAGATAAGAGGTTTGAGACTGTTCAAAATTTGTGGTTGAAGTCTACTGATAATTTGTTACAGCAACAATGAATGGCATATAGGCAACGCTGAACCACCAGCAAATAAATTGCAAATTAAAACAAACTTCTGACAATATGACGAATAATAAATTTCTTATGTACATATATGTATAATAATATACAAGTATGTATATTATTTACGAAGTAAATTACATCGTACTAATTACCAAAAAGTGAAATACAAATTAAAAATAAAACACTTCAGCAGCTCGTGGAGCAGTATTCACGCATATCGACAAGAATTAATTTTAATTAAAAAGGCAGATATATTTTTCTAGATATATTTTGAGTCGTTACTAGGGAAAGGATTTTCATGCATTTAAAATCGCGTTTAATGTACATAAAATATACATTAAAAATAAAAAAATATGTACTTAAATATGTACATTAAAACTTTAAAAAATAAGCTTCCTTGCTTTTTTAACAAACATTTGGTCATTAAAACACAAAAAGCTCAGCATCAATGCCTTCTAAACAAACATTTTTTTAAATCATACGGAATACAAAATAAAGTTATGTAAGTCGAACTTTTATTTACGTAAATAAATAAGCGTTTTTGAAAAGAACTTTTACTATAGTTCAATTAAATCTAATAATGTCTCATTTAATTCATCATGGGCACGTGACAAAAATATGTTCACTTGGCGATCACTGTTCACTTGGCCAGAACTGCTTCAGAATGCTGGAAAGCTAAGTCAACTGTAGAAAGCAAAAACAAAGTAACATAAAGCCACTACAATAATACTTATATGTATGTACCGATGGTGCATCGAATAAGTAAAAATAATTAATGTGATGATCGTAAAAGATAAGTGAGAATAGTTAAACATACATAGGTAGAGTGATATAACTTCGTGCTAACCTAAATAGAAAATGGAAAAACAGAAAATGAATAGTGATACTTACAAATGTGTTTGCCAAAGGCAAATCAATGATTGTATACACAATTAATTCTCATATTCCATTTCATAGAAATTTAAGTTTAATAGCTGATGTTAATAATAATCTCTACCCCAGTAGATAGACATGGGTGCTGATGAAGTGCGTGGCTGCACAGAAAAATATCGGTATTTCCCCCAGCTAATAGTGTCTAGTTAAATTTTTCTTCTCTTCTTTAGATACTCACATTAATTAATAAAAATATTTCATTCATAAGAATTGAAATTACTGAACTCAAGCCTGATTAAGAAATTATTTCTGATTAAAATTCACTATAGTTCAATTAAATCTAATAATGTCTCATTTAATTCATCATGGGCACGTGACAAAAATATGTTCACTTGGCGATCACTGTTCACTTGGCCAGAACTGCTTCAGAATGCTGAAAAGCTAAGTCAACTGTAGAAAGCAAAAACAAAGTAACATAAAGCCACTACAATAATACTTATATGTATGTACCGATGGTGCATCGAATAAGTAAAAATAATTAATGTGATGATCGTAAAAGATAAGTGAGAATAGTTAAACATACATAGGTAGAGTGATATAACTTCGTGCTAACCTAAATAGAAAATGGAAAAACAGAAAATGAATAGTGATACTTACAAATGTGTTTGCCAAAGGCAAATCAATGATTGTATACACAATTAATTCTCATATTCCATTTCATAGAAATTTAAGTTTAATAGCTGATGTTAATAATAATCTCTACCCCAGTAGATAGACATGGGTGCTGATGAAGTGCGTGGCTGCACAGAAAAATATCGGTATTTCCCCCAGCTAATAGTGTCTAGTTTAATTTTTCTTCTCTTCTTTAGATACTCACATTAATTAATAAAAATATTTCATTCATAAGAATTGAAATTACTGAACTCAAGCCTGATTAAGAAATTATTTCTGATTAAAATTCACTATAGTTCAATTAAATCTAATAATGTCTCATTTAATAATTTTTATAAATTAGGATGTTAATCATTGGTTAATGAATGCCCGTGTTTAACACTTCACAGTTCATCATTGCGGAATACGAGAAATATCCACTTTGCATCCAAACAATAGTATTTAAAAAATCGCGAACAACTAACTTAAAACTTAATGAACTCCATGAGTGGAGAAAACTAGGGATGTAACGAATGTTCGCATTCGCATTCGCAAATAATTCGCTTATTTTTGCTATTTGCATTCGCTAAAATGTATGCGAATATTTAAAGCGAATACTAAAGACAAAAATATTGGAAATATTTTCCAGTTTTTGAATATTTGAATTTTGAATATTTTTGAATATTTTCAGTTTGAATTGCGCGAAAATATTTTCTACTTAAGACTACTCTGTTAAAACGTTTGAAAAATGGTAAGCACATCATTACTTCGTTCAAAATATTTGAAATGCAAAAATATTAACTAATCCTTCTTTGTTGTAACCAAGATGAACAGATTTTTCTTAATATGTATTTTGGTAGCATTTTACAGGAAATGTTGAACTTAGTACAACGTATTAGAGCCAAAGTACGAATGGGTTGATTGCCTAACATTTTGTAAATTTATTTTTAATTATTACACTGCACAACAAAATAGAGGTTTTTCATGATGTTTAAATAAAAATGCCCGATCCCTATGTATTTTTGTCTCCTAATTACGATGGCGTCATTAGTTTTTCTCTATCAGCTATAGTTTTAATAATATAGTGACATTTAGGATTTGCATAATTTAGACCTCTTTTTGTATTATTCCGTTAATATATCACGAATGGTACTCCAAACTGAAAAATACTTTCTGGATTATTAATCTACACAAAAATCCTTTTCATTTAAATAGATTCGCATTGATGAGTATATCAGGGTATCTGACTATTATTGCAAGGATGCTAAAAATCGTGTGTTTTTAGTTTCGTCCTTGAAAATTTTTTGATTATAAATTTTTGGCCAAGTATAAGTAATTTTTATGTACTCTTGTTCCCTAATTAAAAAAATAATCTTATTTCTTTTCTAGCCCATCTAGTTTCAGAGATATTTTGCGTTACATAAAAAAATACTTAAAATTTTTTTCAAAAAAAAATTGTTTTTTAATATTACGAGTACATTTGTCCATTTACAAGTCATAAATGCAATTATTACGCAAAAAAATTGAATTTTATCATGAGCAGTTTTTCGAAAAGTTTTGACATTGTTGATAGCAGACTTATTGGCCTGTATGACTCAGCCTTGATAAGGTCTTTGCCCGGCTTTGGAATCATTTTGACCTTGGCAAGCTTCACGCTGTGTGGATAATACTCCAGTCGTAGAATGGCGTTAAAAATAAATAAAAGGATTCTAATTGCAATACGAGGCAACTTTATTAGCATCTGGTTACTAATTCCATCAATACCCGGAGCTTTCTTCGGGTTAAGTTGAGCAATTAGTTTATGTACATCACGCGTTCTAAATTTTATGGGTCGAGGGGGTAGCGCAACTACACTTGGCAAATCAATAACACCAGTACATGTGTTAGGGGTAAATACGGATTTTAAATGCTCAGCAAATATTTTACCTTTTTCAGTATCGCTTTTTGCCCAACCTCCGGTAGATGTGCGTAGAGGTGGTTTAAACTCGACGGGTGTTTTAAGCTTTCAAGCAGTGCGCCACAAAGAGTAATTAGATGCTGGTGTGGCATCAAGACCTTCCAGATAGTTTTTAAGAGATGCAGTTTTTTCAAATGCAAGCAAGTCTTGGAGTCGTTTAGTGCACTCTTTAAATCTGATTTTATGTTGGGGCGATCTGTGCTGTTGCCATTCCCTTCTAGCTCTTCTTTTTTCACTTACGAGACGTTCAATATCCGTAGAGTAAATGCTATTAAATCCAGTCTGCGTGTGGGAGGTAGTCGCATGTTCAGCAGCCTGTTTTATATTTTTGATAAGATTGCCAATGTTAAATTCAATATCTTCGGATGTTCTTAGCGTAATGTTTTCCGTACAATGACTACTGAGATATTTTCTGAACCCCAGCCAATTAACACGGTTGATCGTCTTCACATGTTTGTGAGGTAAGTCACTTTTTAGTGGCCTGCAAATTGTAACGATCGTGGGAGAGTGATCGGAGGAGAGATCTTGAGAAGCTTCAACCTGAACTAATTCCCTAGAGATATTTTTCATGACTTCAAAATCTATAGCATCCGGAATGTTTTGTATGTCCGTAGGCCAATATGTGAGCTCCCCATACGAAATGACGTCCAAGCCCATTTTTGAAATTGTGTTGAACAATGCCCGACCTCTAGGTGTAATAAGACGCGAACCCCAAAAACTTATCTTCGGTAACTGAAAATCTGGAAGGTGAGTAAATTGATGAAATCACAAAATTCGCATAAAAATTTTCTACGAAAATATTCCTTGCTTGCATATATTCTTCACTAACGTTGTCAAGGATATAGTGCTTGAGTCTTGACTTAATTAGAATTGCTGATCCACCGCATGCTCTCCCTCACGGGTCCTTTGTATCATATATAGTGTAGCCATTTACTTTAAAGAAACTTCTCGAAGTCAAATAAGTCTCAGAGGGCAACATAATATCAATATTTTTCTCCATGAGGAAGTGCTCAAGTTCATTTTTATGTTGGCGAATGCCGTTTGCGTTCCAGAAACATATTTTTAACGTGTTCATGGTTTGTTAACTAATGCTTGAAGCAATGTATTCTGCATTCGCAGCATTTCTTGCATCATGCTAGTCATATTTGTTGTAAAGTTGTTTATAGTTAGCACCAGATTCTCAATAGTAGCTTCAAGGCGAGTAAAGTTGAAGCTAGAGTTGGCGTTCGTTGCATTATTTGGCGGTGAAACATTTTGTGTGGAAATAGAACTGGTCTTAGCAGCATCGGCATAGAATACACGTGAAGTTACTGGTTGGCTAGTTTGAGGAAAAGTGGCAAAGTTAGCGATTGCTGGTTGAGCTGGAGCTAATTTAGGTTTTTGACCCATAGCCTGTTTAACAAAAGAATATGCAGGGCATCCTCTGTAGTTAGCGGTGTGATTACCTCTACAATTGCTGCATTTTTTTCTGCTTGATCTCTTGGTTTAGTACTGGTATGGAAATAATGGCGAAAAATTGTGTATATATTAAATTGAATAGATTGCTTGAAAAATATCAAGAACAAATCAAGAGCAAAATGAAAATCCCAAAATTTCATGAGTTTCTAAAATCTCTGGAAAGAATTTTTCACATTGGAACATGTAAATGCGATTTGAAGGCAGCTCCATGTGCATGCGGCTTTTTTCCAGAACGCCTCAAAGAGTTTATTCACGATCAACATAATCAGACTAAATGATCAAACAGAATTGGGGCATAAGCACATTTTCTATAAAAATTGACACAAAAAATCAGCACCAGAAAGCAGTCGATAGATAGAATCTATTTTATTTTGACATTTTAGAATGCTACCATACTTTCAATAAATATCATACATTTTGTGAACAAAACTACAAAGAAAAATAAGCACAAAATAAAATAAAACTAAAATAATAGAGCATTTGAAGTTACTGCCGTAGATTTTATTATGGGCTTTGTTAATTTGACAACGATTTTTCCTGAAGTTGCGGACATATTCTGTTTGATCATTAATAGTTTTTTTTTCATATATATATTTATTTATTGTATCTTCAAAAATGAACTAACAATAAGTAATCAAATCTTAAATCAAAATATAATTATTAGGCCCGACCAGTATCGGACATAAGCTTAGTGATACTTATAAATAATGCATAAGTAGTGATAATCAAAAAGGAAAAAAAATTAAGTATTTTCAAGCAGTCCCATCTGGAGTGTTGAGTATAAGAGCCTTTGTGTCCCTCTTTTTTAGGTGGATGTGTCTTGTGAATTTCAAGATATTACGAGCAAGCGTATTAGGCTGCGACTAGAGTTTTGTTAAATATATGCCTGCGTATTTTGCAATTTCTTCAGTCACTAGTGGCATATTTAAATCACGATGTATATTTGAATTTTTAATGTACCATGGAGCCGATGTTATCAAACGTAAAATTTTGTTTGCCGTCGTTGGATTTTCTCAATATTTCAAACTGAAGCAGTGCCCCATAGCTGAATTCCATAGCACCATATTGGCTTCAAAAGCGACTTGTATATCAAAAGTTTGCAGTCTAGGCTGAGTGTTGAATTTCTGCCAATTAACCAATATATTTGAGTTAATTTAACTTTCATTTGGGTTAACTTAGAGTCAATATGATATTTCCATGTAAGCCTTCGATCAAGGTGTGTACCAATGTATTTCACTTGAGAATGTTGAGGAATATTTTGATTGTTGATTCGAATGGGAGATCAGTATCTGTTCTTAACGTAAACGTTATATGGACACAATTTTGCTCATTTACTTTAATTCTCCATAAGTTCAACCATATTTCAAGCTGGGTAATGTGTTCTTGGAGATTGCGGGATGCCTCATCAGGGTTTTTGTGAATACTCATGCAGGCTGTATCATCGGCAAATGTAGAAGTGTGGATGTTATTGCTCACAGGCATATCACAAGTATATATTAAATACAAAACTGGCTCCAGAATACTACCCAGTGGCACACCGAAGGATATAGATTCGGGCACACTCGTGAACTCTCCTTCCACAACAGTGAACTTCCTATCAATAATATAACTTTCCAAAAGCTTTTGTATGTTTATTGGTAGGTATGTCTTCAATTTTAAAACTAGGCCTTCGTGCCATACTTTATCAAATGCCTGAGAAACATCAATAAAGAGAGCAGAACAATACTTCTTTTCCTCAAATGTTCTTCTTACAACTTGGACCAATCTAAGAGTTTAAAACCACAATTTTTATGGTAATACTGGTTTTAAACACTTAAAGCATACTTTGTTTTGACTATGTGCATGCACCAATATTTAGGAAAGGTATTTCATAAATATTGACCCATACTCATAGTCAAAACAACATAAAAATACCTTGGTATGAAATTTTGATGAGTCATCAAACGTTAGCTCAAAAATAAATCATAGTTCCCTTCTATCAATTTCTATTCGTGCAAGAATAGTTGGTCTGTCAAATTACGAATATAAAATTAAATAAAAAAATAAGAATGATATGATTGGCTGGCTAGAAAGTTCTAATGGACTAAAAATTTAAAACATCTTCATATTTATACTTAAAATCTCTCTAAAAACCTAAATATGAATACCTGTAGAAATTTATTTCATTAATGAAAGACATGAGTATTACACATTTACAGATAATGAATCTGTTATTTCTTTTAAGAAAGCTAGAAGTAATAGCAATATGGTATTTAACCATGTTGTGAGAAGCATATTTTTATATGGCGTAAGATAAGAATGTTGATGCATTCTACTAATGTCAAACTTATACCAGAATCACCAAATATTTGATAGGAAATAATCATAATGTAGTTAGAATGTTTAAGTAATATGAGAAAAATATAAATCGTGTTGGAATTAAAAATATGGAATTTTGATTATAAGGAAAGATACTGAATTAAGTGATGATCGTCATAGAAAACAATTTGACTACATAACAGTATAGTTTTTCGCATTTTATCTGGCCTTAAACTTCATTCATCTAAATTTTATAAATGTCCAGCTACTTGTAATCTGATGACCCAATTTAAAACAGATAATCTGATGTGACAATCTTAACAGCTCCTGATAACCTGATCTGTTTTACAGATCAGCTGTCCGATAACCTGATCTTAAAACCAGATCAGGTCCTGATAAGCTGATCTGAAAACCAGACCAGCTCCTGATAAGCTGATCTGAAAACCAGACCAGCTCCTGATAAGCTGATCTGAAAACCAGATCAGGTCCTGATAAGCTGATCTGAAAACCAGATCAGGTCCTGAAAAGCTGATCTGAAAACCAGACCAGGTCCTGAAAAGCTGATCTGAAAACCAGATCAGGTCCTGATAAGCTGATCTGAAAACCAGACCAGCTCCTGATAAGCTGATCTAAAAATCAGACCAGCTCGTAATAAGATGATCTGAAAACCAGAGCAGCTCCTGATAAGCTGATCTGATAGCTGCTACCTGATCTAATAGGTGATACCTGATCTAATAGCTGATACCTCTTATTTGCTATTATTAAACATGGATGAGAAAATTTTAAAACGGTGTTGATAAGAAGTGTCTTGAAGAAAAAGCTTCGTAGTATAAAAACTGGTGAAATAGATACACGTGAACAACTAAGAGATATATTTGATCCTATAACAGAACCTCTCAAAGAATTCATAAATAGTTCTAAAAATATTGAAAGATTACACAAGAAAGAACAAAGTAAAATGAAGACAGAAGTTGAAAATAATACAAGTTTAAAGTCTGAAAAACCATCACTCAAGATAGAGACAAGTTAAAGAAACTTTCAAAAGGAACAATATTTGATAATACCATCTTATTTAATGATGCTAATACTGAGAATGATTATGACGATGAAGAAGAAGAAGATGATTTTTACTCACGGCCTTCCAACATCGAAGATGCTTATATTGACTTATTAGTCTGGGAAGGATGAAATGAATTAGATACAAACTATGACTCACATAAAGACTTCAATAATGAGTGGAAATTTGGTGATAGAAATCTAAAACTGAATAAAGATAAAATACAAGTTGATGATCAAATATGGGGCTTAAAAGTGGGTTTATTTTCTTTAATGATTGATAAAACGTGAAAATAGTATGACAAATTTGATTTTGAAAACTAAATAAAATATATAATTTCTACCAATGTATACAATGTTCACTGACGGTGAACAATGTTATCAGTAAATTGTTTCTGGAAACTCAAATCGAGAAACTAAAGGATGAATTAATAAGTGGAGTGTGAAATAAAATTAACGATAGAAGATAGGTATAAAATTGAAAAAGACATTCTAAAAATTAAATCATCTTTTGACAAACAAATTGAAGAGCTGAGCGATAAAATTTATTAACTACATTTTAGTATAAATAGCTGAAAGTGTATCAAGTGGATCACAACACTCTCTAAAACACTGTAAAACAACTCAATGTCCTTAAAAAGACATTTAGTAAACGAACTCCATAATAAATTTCGAAAATTGTTTGTGTATTGTAGTGATGTAACGAATGGAATAGATGATATTTTATGGAGCTGATTTAGGTGAAGTGGGTAGCTTTTCTTGAGAAAATAGAAATTATTGATTTTTGTAGACTGTAACTGACACATTCTCAAAGTTTATATGGTGAGCATCGTTGAAAATAAAAGCTGCACTCGAAAAAAACCAAGGCAATGGAAAACATTTTTGAAATGATATGAGTATTAAAACAAAAAATACAAATAGATGATGGTAAAGAATTTTTAATAAACACTGCAAAATTCATGCATAGACAGAGGATTAAAAATTTCATAATATGCAAGAATCAATAGTAGAATAAATTAATAGATCATTAAAAGGAATTATGTGTTAAGAATTTAGCTATAATGGTTCATATAAGTGGATTGATATACCTAAAGATCTACTTAATGCCTACAATAGAAAAGTTGATCTCATCATTAAAATATTTGCGATTAAAGTTAACTCAACGAATGAGAAAAAGGTGCAAAATACAGTATACAGTAACTTGAAGAGGTACAAAATGTTGAAATTCAATGAAAATATAAATAAAATTAAAAGGAAAAATCTAGTTTGTATTGGTTTTTTTGAAGGATTCCTAATGTTAGGTCTCAGGGAAGATAAATAGCTTAATGTACTAGAATTCTCTAAACTTGGTGGTCTGTATGAAATATTGTGAAAGCTTAAGAGTTCAAAATATTCAGCAACACATCATATTATCACTTTTTATAGTAAAAGGTGTACATTTTCCATCTCGAAAGCTCTAGCACACAAAATTTTAAATTGTGAGTATGGGGTTATTATAATAGATATTCACTCTGTTCATTTTTAGATAAACTAAGAAAATTGGGCTTTGATATCCAATCTTTATGAATGTACATGTGCAGGAATGGGTATCAACTAGAATCATGCTGAAGCATGCATGTATTGTAAAATTGAATATAAATAGATCTTACTTTATATCTGTATCTGTATGAATATGAAATAACTTTATCAAAAAAAAAAAAAAAAAATAAAAAATAAAATATTGGAAGCATGCCGAAGTATGTATAATTTAAAATAATTCCTCATGTCATACTTTTATAAGCAAAGAAATTTTAAGACTTTGTGGCAAATGAAATAGACATGTATATACTTTGTTAAAAATTCAAAAGAGTGAATTCGTAATTCTAATAGTATAGATTTTTAATTGAAACACCACTAAATGTTGGACTGTCGCATCACTATCGATAGAAGCATGCTTAAGCATGCATGCTAGCAAAATATTAAACCTGTTAGAAGGTGATGAGAAAGCTTTTTTCTAATCATTAATTTGTAGACAGCAATTGTATTTGGATCAACTCAACTATTGAATGTATTGTATACAGGTATGATTGATGGTGATGAGGACCTTTTTTAAGTGAGAAATGATTACATCTGAATGCGATACAACGCAGCCTACGTTAACCACAATAACGTCAAGGGGTCAACCACCACACCTTATATAGAAACACTTGAAGTAAAAATTCTACCAAACATAGATATTCCAATGTTTCTAACACAATATGAAAACACTGACGGTGAATTGATGATGGAGGTAACTGTGTTATTTTGGATCGATTTTCTAGAATAGTTGATTATTAAATATATTTCTTTGTATATGAACTAATTTCTACATACATGCATATATTTACCTATATGAATGTATATATTAATACTTTTAAAAATTATACATATATTCTCTATTTCAAGTACTAAAATCTGAAAAAATAGTAGTGACACATTAGAAGAAAAAATTAATAAAATAAAAAGAGAGACTGACTGACCAACTGATACGTTCACTCTGTCTTACAGATACAAAAAGCTCACTTAAATATATTAGAAATATATACGCAATACGCTAAACTTTAATAAAATGAGAAAAAAAATCACTTCATCCAGAACATCAAATAAAAGCCATAGGCGCTCACCCGTCATAAAATAAACATATACTCGTACATTATTAATGTACTTAAGGATATTATCAGTATGAAGTAACACAATTTGAAGAATAAAAAGTTTAAAATTTAATTATCCCTAACGCTCACAAAGAGTAGACAGAAATGCTGACATACAAAGTTATATTGTATACTAGAGGAGCAGTTGAGAGGTCAGACCTAAATTGTAAGAAAACGACTTCGTTTTCTGTTGATCGCTATTCAAGAAGAAAATAAGATTGCTTATTATGAATTAACTAATTTAAAAGTACATTTAGGTTCAGTCTCATATCCATATGATGATGATCCTAACATAAAATTTAAAAATAAACGTTATGCAATTCTATATAGTTATTATATGTATCTAAGATTCCAGCAAAGAAAGAATCTCAAGCGCTTCTACCTGTACCAGAGTTTAAGATAAAAGCTCCTTTTATTCAATAGCGGGACAATTGAATAAAATTTTAATATGAAATAGTAAGCAAAGACTTCAGCTTATTGCGTTCCTTTTCATGATCATATACTAGAATATATACCCATCAAAGGTCAAATTCTAAAAGTTTTATAAATTAAGCAATATGGAAAATAAGATAATTTTTATACCCGTACAAGGTTTCAAAAATAACTCAAATGAATTCATTGGAAAAGAAGTAGCAATTGTTTTCAACAATTATGAATATAATAATTTCATTATGAAACTCAATAATCAATAAAAAATAAAAAAAGAAGCAAGCTGGCTAACAAAAAACTATCGTTACATAAGCTAAAGTGCTGGATCAGTTTCATTTAAAAATGTTTATAAATGTATAAAAGACAATGCAAGATGTTCTAAGATAAATGTAAAAGGTGATGAAAAAAGCCTACGGCTGGAAAAAATGTATATCAAAATATTTCTAAGAATGAATATAAGCTGCCTCAACTTTAAACAAATGTAAATTAAATATAGGGAATATTTATTATATTATATATTATTATTATTATAGTTACTATTACTCTAAAGTATGTATCTTAAGGAATTCAGTTTTACTTAAAACAGAAAATCCCCACAAACTTTTAAGTAAATACAGATAAAAATTAAATCAACGTTTTTTTAATTTCAAATAAAAAAAAACTATGAAGATATTTGACATCTATACATAAAAGGTCAGGCGAATATTTACAACAACAACAAAAACAAAAACAAAAAAAATGTATTCAAACACGGAGGCAAACACTTATTTGTATGTACATACATACATAAAATCAATTTGTAGATATGTATGTACACATAATATCAAATTTCTTATCAATACTCAAGTATTTATTAGATCTTGGCAATCACACTTACATATCTACATCATAAAAATATATGAACAACGCAAACCATTCAGTCAGAGCACATGTCCAAGCTAAACGACCTTATTATGGACAGAGAATCTATAAATTCCCATGATCGTATGAAAAGTCAAAGAAGCCGGATGCTGTTAAATAAACAAAATCTGTAATATAAACAAATTGATCGTAGGCAGACTTTAAAGCTGGACAATTTTAAGCATGACAAAATACCCAGCAACCGTGAGTATGAAAATATACTTATGTATATGTATATAGGGTTAGGGAAGTTCAGATATATGAAAATATTTTATAGAACCAAATCTCGATATTGAAAACAATTTATTTACACGTACATAAAACTACTAGCGTGACAAAATCATACGCACACACACGCACACACACACATATATACCAGATTTCATTTAAGAAAAATCACATACAAAAATTTTCACGGTCATTCCTACAAACAAAACGGACAACAACACAAATCACGATCAGCCTTAAACTCCTACGAACATGCATACAGATTCCCACGGGTACATATCACTCGTACGACAACACCCTCAAATCACTGATAGCCTTAAACTCCTACAAACATACATACCCACAGATTCCCACTGTTACATATTACTACACGCACCTCACCTACCCTAAATCATGATCAGCCTTAAATTTTCACAGACATACATACATACAGATTCCTACGTATACATATTACAACAACATCCTCACCTCTCTTAAATCACGATCAGTCTTAAGCTCCTACAAACATATAGACATACATACACGCAGTCGATCAACCTCAACTACACCACACCCCCTCCTAATAACAGCTTCGCTTAAATTCCCCAAGACAGACACATCCACAAATTCCCATGGATACATATTACTCGTACAACAACACCCTCACCTACCCCAAAGCCTTAAATTCCTACAGACTTGCAACACCTGCATACACGCAGTCGATCTACCGCAACCACACCCCGCCCCCTGTCAATCACACTGTAGGCACTGTATGTTTAACTTATATTACTTGTTTATTAATTATATTTTATTAAAATTTAAAATATCAGATACTCGTTTTAATAATTGTTAATTTTCGTTTTTTTCATTATCAGTATTATTCTAATTTTTATAATATTAAAACAAATAAATAATTTTTTAATATTTGAAATTTAAAATTTATATACAAAATTGGCGATCCTGTGCTCTATTAAATCTGCTTAAAGCGATTAAATAAAAGTTTTAATACATTAAAAATGGGTTCAAATATTGTTATCATTTAATGTTGAAAACAAAACGTTTCAATTATCATTTAAATTGAATTACGTGGAAAAAAAGGATTCCATAAGAAACAAATTCAAATTCATTACATGGAAACAAATTCAATAGCCATTTGAAGAAAATTTCAGCTATCAAGAAGCTTTTATTTATTTTTTTTTTATTGGAAACAAGCTCAATAGTCTTTTGAAGAAGATTTCAGATATCAGGAAATTTTTTGGGAACGAGTCGAATTACTGGAGAATCAAGGAAGACATTATCATTTTGCTTTTAAGCTGGTGACACTCAAGATATTTATTTCAACATTTAACATTAAAAAGATAAGTTATATAAGATTTTATTATTATTATTTTTTTCTTTTAAATTTTTTTTTTTTTTTTTTTAACTACTAAAGTCAATAGAACATCTTAACTTATAATTTTACTATTATTCGTTTGTAAACTTTCCCTCCGAAAATGACTACACGTTCTCCTACAAGAAATAACTCGCAACCGCAGAATTCACTTTCTACACAGTCAAATTCTACAGATACAACTGATAATACTAATATACATACAATGTATAATAATCAATCGATTAATAGGATGTCACAAGTAGATTTAGATATTTGTGCTACTTCGGTTAAGCTCCCGCAGTTTTGGACTAATTGTCCAGAAGCTTGGTTTGTTCACGCAGAAATGCAATTTGCTACTAAGGGTATTTCCACTGATCAAACTAAGTACGAATATGTTATAACGGCTCTCCCGGAAGAGGTTATAGTTAAAGTTTTAGATATTATTCAGAATCCTTCGGCTAGTAACCGGTATTTGAATTTAAAGAAAACTTTAATTGAGCGTCATTCTCTAAGTGAGAACAATAAATTGGACAAAATTCTCTCTGATAGTGATATGGGAGATAGAAAGCCATCCGAGTTTTTTAGATCCTTAGCACTTCTTGCTGGTTCAAATTTTAGTCACGATCTTTTGAAGAAATTGTGGCTACGTAAATTACCTAAATCCCTTAATGTTGCCTTGACAGGATCTAATATAACTGACCAGAATGAATTAATTGAGTTAGCGGATAGATTGTGGGAGGTTATCTATAATGGAGAAGTTTGCTCTGTCAAAAAGAATATCGAAACACACAATTTTGAAAAATGTATGCAAGATATTACAACTTCTTTATGTGAAACTGTTAAAAAACTGACATTAGAAGTAAGTTCGCTTAAAAGAGATCTTGAGTATCGGACTTCACGTCCTTTATTTAGGGAATATAACAGAACAAGTTCTCGTTCACGTGGTCGTTCGTTAAACAAAAAATGGTTGTGTCGTTTTCATTATAGATATGGTTCTCAAGCGAGAAAATGTGAACAGCCTTGTTCGTTTTCAAATAATAATGAGAACCCAACAAACTAAAGTCATCCATTGTTGCAGCGACGAACAATGGAAATTTTGACCTTATCTCAAGTCGCCTTTTTGTTTTTGATCAGAACAACAAAATTAAGTTTTTAATTGATAGTGGTGCAGAAATTTCAGTTTTGCCATCTTCCAAATATAGAAATAATAACAAAAGATCAGATATCGTTCTTTCTGCTGCAAATGGGTCAAACATAATGACATTTGGAAAAAAAATGCTCAATTTAAATTTGGGCCTTCGTCGTGAATTTCCTTTCATTTTCCTCATTGCTGATATCTCTAAACCTATTATTGGAGCAGATTTTCTTTACAAATACGGACTTTTGATTGATTTGAAACATAAATGTTTAATTGACCCTCTAACTAAACTTTCAATAAATACCTTTTCAAATATGTGTCAAGTTTCACTTCCAAGACTCTTCCCAGTATATAATCAATATACTGAACTATTGAAACAGTATCCCTCTTTGATATCAGAGGCAGATTATACAAAACCTATTAGACATACGACTGTTCACAGAATAATAACAGAAGGTTCCTTACCTTTTTCCAAACCTAGACGTTTGGATCCGGTTAAATACAAAGCGGCAAAAACTGAATTTGATTTTCTCGTGAAATCAGGTATATGTAGACCATCAAATTCTAGTGTATCATCAGCTTTGCATTTAGTTTCCAAGAAAGATCCAAATGATTTTAAAATGGACAGAAGATACACTGAAGGCTTTTGAAAATATTAAGGAATCTTTTGCAGCACGTATTTTGTTAAACCATTTTAATAAAGAAGCAAAGTTAACGCTTACAGTAGATGCATCAAGTGTAGCCATTGGAGGAGTCTTGCAACAAGTTTATAAAGGAAACTCTGAACCTTTAGCGTTTTTTTCTAAGAAACTAAGCTCTTCTGAAACTAAATATAGTGCTTTTGATAGGGAATTATTAGCTATTTTTTTAAACATTAAACACTTTAGGTATTTGGTAGAAGGAAGAAATTTTGTTGTTTATACTGATCATAAGCCCCTTATATTTGCTTTGAAATCAAAGACCGAAAGAAGTCCAAGACAAGTTAGGCATTTAGAGTATATATCTCAATTTTTGGGCATCGATATAAGGAAGATTTGAACATATTCATATGGATATAGTTGGACCGCTACCAGTTTCACGTGGGCATCGATATATGTTGACGGTAATCGATCGTCATACTCGATGGCCTGAAGTGTATCCTTTAAAAGATATAAGAACAGATGTTATTATTGATACGTTTGTAAGGAATTATATCTCTCGTTTTGGAGTTCCGTTGTATATAACGACAGATCAGGGTAGACAATTTACTTCCAATGCTTTTAAAGAATTGGCGAGAATTTTAGGAAGCTTCAGAATTACAACTTCACCATATCATCCTCAATCTAATGGAATGATTGAACGATTTCATAGGCAAATCAAGGCAACACTAATGGCTAAGGGAAAATCAACGGATTGGTTCGATGAGTTACCGATTGCTTTATTAGGACTTCGTTCCATATTCAAAGAAGATTTGCAAGCTACGCCTGCCGAAATGGTGTATGGCCAAAATTTACGTTTACCAGGAGAAATAGTAGCAACTTCAGAGAATTTTGATGCTTCTGATTTGTTATATAAGTTGAAAAACCACTTTAAGTCGAACTTAAGCCATCACAAGGATTCTGAATCAGGTATCTATGTTCCTAAAGAACTTAAAGATTGTGACTATGTTTTTGTACGTCGAATACATAAACGAGCACTACAACAACCATACGAGGGACCGTATAAAGTAATTGAGAAGAAGCAAAAATATTTTAAAGTCGAAATAAATAACCAAATGACAACTATTCCTATCGATCGTCTGAAGCCTGCTTTAGTAGAAAAAGTTATTAAACCAAATATTTATAATAATGATATTGGCAGTAAAACCAAAAGAGTGTCATTTAACATATCAAAGATTAATTTTTCGAAGGGGAAGTAGTTGTAGGCACTGTATGTTTAACTTATATTACTTGTTTATTAATTATATTTTATTAAAATTTAAAATATCAGATACTCGTTTTAATAATTGTTAATTTTCGTTTTTTTCATTATCAGTATTATTCTAATTTTTATAATATTAAAACAAATAAATAATTTTTTAATATTTGAAATTTAAAATTTATATACACACACCCTCACACAAATTCCAACAGACAGGTATACACACACACGTACACTCAATCCATCTACCTCAACTACACCCCGCCCCCTGTCAATCACACCCTCACACAAATTCCAACAGACAGGTATACACACATGCACTCAATCCATCTACCTCTACTACACCACGCTCCCCCGGCCAATCCTAGCCTCGCACAACAGACAGACAGACAGACAGACACATTCATAAACTCCCTCGGTTATGTATTACGACAACAACACCACCCACCCAAATCACGGCCAGCCTTAAACTCCTATATTAGCATTAGAAATAACTTTTATGTTTTATCCCGTCTGAATTATGAAAAATCATTTTCCCGTCGGCATTTGAAAAAAATAATAATGATGTTTTGCCGTCGGCATTTGAAAAAAATAATAATCATGTTTTGCCGTCGGCATTAGGAAAAATAATCATGCATTGCCTTAGGCATTAGGAAAAATAAATTTTCACTATTTCACCCTCCCCCCATTAGTATTAGGAAAAATCATTTTATGATTTTCCCGTTGGTACTAGGAAAAATCATATTCATGATTTTCCCGTCGGCATATACATACATACATTACAAAAAAAGAAAAACCTCCAACCTATGAACTCACTTAACGTATCCCCACAAAAAAAATCACCTGTTCACACAATTAATGTAACCTCAAAAAAAAATCACCCGTTCCCACAAGGGTTAATGTAAACAAAAAACTCCTAATGTAAACAAAAAATTCCTAATGTAAACAAAAAAACGTGCCGCCGAAAACTCAAGGTATCAAATTTCACAAATTTCCAAGAATTTTAAAATTTGGGTAATTAAAATTTTAAAATTTCAAAAGTTTAATTGCCGCAGGAGCGGCAGTTCCCTACTACTAATGTGTATATGTCCATTCCGACTTGGACCTTGGGTTTTGGGCTACTCTTATCTTCAGGGACAACTTGTTTAAGTGATAATATCGCTGAGCTAAATGTAGAAGTACTACGCAACGGTAATTTTAACGATTCACTACTTGGCATTGGACAAAGCGAATTTGATCGCTGACGAAACTGTGGTTTTGCCATTAGAAAAAGTCTCTCATCAGATTTTTTATTTTTATTAAGAGCTTCAGAACTCACAGTAAGTCTATCATCAGATTTTATATTGTTATCATTATGAGCATCACAACTCACAGTAAAATATGCATTTCTGCCGTTAGAACTCACTTCACAATTTTTTTCCTTTGGGGTACTCATATAGAGTATTCCTCAAGAGTACTTTGTGTGTTTTTTGTTTACGGTTTTTTTTTGTTGTTGTTATTTCTATATGTAAAAATATTAGCAAAGCAAAAAAAAGCTTATTTATCAAAGTTAATATGTACTACGAATATTTTTTGTATGATTTTTTTTTTGTTTAGTTTGTATGTAAGAAAACTTCCGGTACTACGTCTGTTCACTATGAAGGTACAACAAGAACTCACGATATATATCGATAAATTTTTTTCATTTGCTCATCCCTAGTGTATATACATACAATTGTATGTATATTACATGGGATTTTAACATTTTTCGTTGCTCGTTTTGGAACATCCACAAAATTACAACACAAGAAAAATTTTGGCATTTCCACCCATCTAAAATCTAGTTTGAGTTTTCTTCTCTTCTTTACAAAATCACATTAATTAATACAAATATATCATTCAATAAGAATTGAAAAATCCTGAACTTAAGCATTTATTCCTGATTCAAGAATTAATTCTAGTTCAATTAAATTTAATATGTGTTTTTGTAATATTTTTAAAGAATTTGTTGGTTGAAGTCTACTGACGAGCTTCCTAAGCAGAAATGAACTACAGCTGGACGTGCTTAAACAACAACAAACAGAAATTCTTCACATTTCAAAATTTTAAAGTGTTCAATTTCAATATACTTACATTTTGAGTGATGATGTCTTTATGCAGTAATGAATCATTTTTGATATTTGATGATATTGTTGGTGTTGGAGAAATTTTGGAAAAACTTCCTCGGGAAACTTGAAGCGGTATAAATGCACCTTTTTCATTTGAACTGTTCAAACTGAATTTCTTGTCTTGAGAAAAATTTTGTTGCTGTTGAGGTAAGGCCTGAAAATACAATCCCTATTTAGTTATTTAATTTCCTTGGTGGAAATGCACTTGCTTAGAAAACGCCGAATAGGAATATGTAACTTTCAAAAGCAAATTTATACTCACATGTGGTTGTTGGTATTGTGGCACCTCTTGCTGTGCTGTTAACAATGGAAAAATATTACCTCCAATTAGAGACACTGGTGAGGTGGATGACAGAGGTATTGGAGGAAAATTAAGAGGTATGGCGGGTGTTTTTTGAGCATCAGCGCGCCAACTTATTGGTGGATGGGGCAGTTGTGCCTGTAATGGAAACATTTTGGTAAATAATTCGGATTTGATATGAAAAACATGCCTTTGTTGCAACTGTTGACCCATGTATTACATCAATTTGATTAACAGACAACCCAAGAAGAGACTTTAAAAGTTGTGTGCCATCATTGCATTGTTGCGGTTCTATTGATGATGATGTAATTTTTTGTTGGTCATTTAGGCTATCATTGGGATTTTGCATAATTTGAACTGAATGTTTCAGTTTTATATTCGCAGCAGGCATCCAAAAGTCGTCGCCTCCTTTTTGCACAACTTGTATCTGTTTGAAATCGGGATTTTTACCCAAAAAATTTATACCTGATTCGCTGGTGGATAAGTCTGCAGTCGTTTGGCTTCTCCACGATTTTACTGAGGCATTTGCATTATTTTCTAAATTATTTAATATTTTCGAGTTGTACGGAGTGTCATTTTTATTACTATCTGAAGGTTATTTATTTGGGTTAGATTAACAGACCATAGAAATTATTCTTCAAAAATATTTACCTGGAGTGTATATCAGGAGTACTGAAGATTCTGGTACTTTATATACACGTTCTCTGGCAATACCGTATATATCGTTACCATTAGGTATATGTTTGTCAAACAGAATTTCATAAAAATTATCCACTGCTTTGACACATTCTAAGCGCACAGGATTTGGATCAGTTACAGGATAAGTCCCAACAACAGTGCCCTTAGCACCTAAAGGAACCTAAAAAGCAAATTAAATTTGTACATTTATTTAACAATTATATTCTTTATTTATATACATATAAAAACTAATTTCATTGTGTATTATCCCATCAAACAAAATGCTCCGAATTCGTAACGACTGGTCGACAAAATCTTCCGATTTCGGAACCGAAATATTACCGAATTCGTAAAAATTTTTGTATGAAATGGTTGACACGACTTCGTAACGATATGTCGGTACGAATTCGTTACGATAAGTCGGTACGAATTCGCAACGACATGTAGGTACGATTTCTTTTTGCTTTTATAGCAGAGTACCGCTTCACCGTTATGTTGATGCTATTGTCGAAATACTTTGCACAAACTCACACTTTTTAATATTTGCTAGAATCCTGTTTTTATCAACATATACACATATTTATTAAAAAAAAATCACAGAATTTTGCTTATGTACTCAAAAATCAAAGTTTTAATGTTTAAAAAAAATTGTTCAGAAAAACTACCGAAATTTCTTAACGAGTTCGGTACGAAAAGTCTGAGTTCAGACAAACTACCGAAATTTCTTAACGAATTCGGTACGACAAGTCTGACTTCAGAAAAAGTCGAAACATTTTGTTTGGGGGGATGACACACGTTCGTATTCATATTCGAATTCCCGAATATCCGGCGATATATCCGGAATATACCGTAGACGCTCAGGAACTAAAACTCGTAATAATTAAATTTCCAGAAAGTAGAATGAAAAATAAGAATTCTAATTTGCGAGCTGTTTTTATTTGTAAACATAAAACTTTCTACGGTTGCTTTTATTAACTACTTATCACGGCGAAGTTATTCCTAATTTAATGATAAAAGCCTAAAACCAAACAAGTATTACAGATTACAAGTCAAGTTATTTTTTTGAGCAAAAATAAAAGTTATTTTTTAACTTTTATTTTTTCTAGCAAAAATAACAGTTATTTTTGACTTTTATTATTTCGAGCATGAATAAAAGTTATTTTTTGACTTTTATTTTTTCGAGCAGAAATAAAAGTTATTTATGACTTTTATTTTTTCGAGTAGCAATAAAAGTTATTTTTTGATTTTTATTTTTTTGAGCAGAAATAAAAGTTATTTTTGTGTTTTCAACCCCTTTGACAAAGAAATTATTATTTAATATTCTAAATATTATTTTCTAAATAAGTAAATTTAACGATTCACTATTGCAAACACGCCAAAATTTATAATAAATATAATGAATTTATCACAAATTAACTTTTATTTCTGCTCAAAAAAATTAAAGTCAAAAAATAACTTTTAATTTTGCTTGAAAATAACTGTTATTTTTTTCGAAAAAATAAAAGTCAAAAAATAACTTTTATTTCTGCTCGAAAAAATAAAAGTAAAAAAATAACTTTTATTTTCTGACTTTTACGATAAAAGTTATAACAGTTACGGTCCCTGTTTAAAACCTTCAAAATTGTTAGGACGCTAAAAACCATGCAAAAGACGCTTTTATTGCGAACTTTGCAAAAAATCGCGAAAATTGGCAAAATTTTAAAAATCGCTAAAACTTCAAGGAATGCAAAAAATTCGGCAAGAATCGCGAAAATTACGTAAATTCGCAAAAACTTCTTAGCAGCGGGATGATAACAAAGTCTAATATTTTTTTAAAATCAGAAAAACTGCAAAGAAGCTGAAGACATGTAAAAAGCCGCTTTTATCGCGATCTTTGCAAAAAATCGCAAGAAGTTGCAAAATTTTAAAAAAGCCATAATATTGATTAAAAATCGTCAAAAATGTAAGGAATGCAAAAAATTCAATAAAAATCGCGAAAATGACGAAAATTCGCAAAAATTTAATAACAGCGGGATGATAACAAAGTCTTATATTTTTTTTTAATCGACAAAACTGTTAGGAGGCTGAACAAGTCGCTTTTATCGCGAAGTTTGCAAAAATTCCCGAGAAGTTGCAAAATCGGAAGTAAGCTGGAATAGGAGTAATTGTCTTCATCAGAATCGCCTAAAATTTTTTGATTTTTTATGAAATTGTAATTTTTTTATTTTTTAATTCCCCGAATCCACCATTAACATTTCTGGAGTCTAATCGTCGCTTTCGATAACGAGCTGATTTGAACACGTTTTTTCAGTTTGAGATTATGTCATTCGGTATTGAACCATATTATTGCATTGTTCGATAGCGAATGTTATAATCTCAAACTGAAAAACGTCATCGAATCAGCTCGTTATCGAAAGCGACGATTAGACCCCAGCAGTATATTTTTCTCATAATGCCGAATTTATTTTGTTTTTTTTTTGCTTTTATTAATTTCAAACTATTTCTATTTTTTTTTTAATTTTTGTTACTAAAGCGGCCTTCTTTATTTATGTAAAATTCCTATTTTCCTTCTTCCTATTTAAATTAGAAAGCCCGAACATTTTTATTTTTATTCCTTCTCTTCTTCTTTTTAAATAATCTACATTTTTAAAAGTCTAACAATACTTGCAACAGGGCGTTCACAACTACCAAGTTGTAGCTAATACAATGTACAATCTACAGTAGGTTGTGAATTGGGTAAATTTTTTTTTTATACACACATATATTTACTTATTGTATCTTCAAATATGAACTAACAATAAGTATTCAAATCTTAAATCTAAATATAATTATTAGGCCCGACCAGTATCGGACATAAACTTAGTGATAGTAATAAATAATACATAAATTTCGTATTAAGCACAATAATTATTTTCAAGAAGTATCATTTGGGGTGCTGAGCATTAGGGCCCTTGTGTCCCTCTTTTTTAAGCGGATGTGTCCAGTAAAGTTCAAGATATTACGAGCAAGCGGATTAGGATGGGTCTCGAGTTTTGTTATGTATTTGCCTGCGTATTTTGCGATTTCTTCAGTCAATAGACTAGTGGCATATTTAAATCACGATGTATATTTGAATTTTTGATGTACCATGGGGCCGATGTTATTCACCGTAAAATTGTATTTTGCCGTCGCACTGTGGCGCCTTTTCCCAAAAACCGTGGCAAAAATACAAAATTTGATGACAAAATTTTGTAAAATGAATGAACACATCGTATAAAGACCATTTTACTGATCAGAATTCAAAAACGTTTTTTTTAATTGGATAAGAATTATAGCTGGTGGAGCTGCTTAAGGTCGACAGTTTTTTAGAAAGTCCAAAAAATGTGATTCTCATAATTAAATAAAAAAAAACATTTTAGAGTTGAAGTGTCAGATATATTGCCATATGATCACTACTTTTTTGGTATTGTTTTAAAGGTATATTTATTGTTTATTAAAAAAAAAAAAAAAAAAAAAAAAAAAAAAGTGACATTATCTCGTTGTACCTTCATAGTGAACAGACGTAATAGCGGAATTTTTCTTACATACAAACAAAACAAAAAAAAAATCATACAAAAAATATTCGTAGTACATATTAACTTTGATAAATAAGCTTTTTTTTGCTTTGCTAATATTTTTTTACATATAGAAATAACAAAATCAAAAAAGAACCGTAAACAAAAAAACATACAAAGTACCCTTAAGGAATACTCTTTATGAGTACCCCAAAGGAAAAAAATAGTGAAGTGAGTTCTAACGGCAGAAATGCCTATTTTACTGTGAGTTTTGACGCTCATAATGATAACAATAAAAATAAAAAATCTGATAATAGACTTGCTGTGAGTTCTGAAGCTCTTAATAAAAACCAAAAATCTGATAATAGACTTTCTCTAACGGCAAAACCACAGTTTCGTCAGCGATCAACTTCGCTTTGTACAATGCCATCTAGTGAATCGTTGACATTATTGCCTAGTACTTCTAAATTTAACTCAGCGATATCATCCGCTTCGGGCTCGTTGTCATCACTTAAACAAGTTGTCACTGAAGATAAGAGCACCCCAAAGCCCAAGGTCCAAGTCGGAATGGACAGATACATTACAATTTTAAAGCGCGGGCGCAGCCCAAATTCTACTAAAATTGCATCTGTTCCAAAGATGTCCAGGGATAACAGGGCATCCTCTACTAATCGGCAAAACCGTTTTAAAATATTGCAAGATGATAATGAAAAACCCGCTGAATCTGCGAATAAAACCTCCAAGCCGCCACCAATCTATTTAAGAGAAAAAAACTCAAACGCTCTAATCAAAAAATTAATTTCGGTCATTGGTGAGAATAAATTTCACATTGTTCCAATAAAACGTGGTAATATTGATGAAACGAAAATTCAAATTTATGAAGAAAAAGATTTTCGCACAATGGTTTCTGAACTTGAAAAAGTAAAACAAATTTCTACACATATCAGCTCAAGAGTGCTAAAGGTATGCAGATTGTGTTGAAGGGCATAGATTCCTATGTTGCTCCCGAAGAAGTAAAAGATGCTCTCGTCCTCCAGGGCTTTAAAGTAAAAAATGTATCGAACATAATAAATAGGGAAAAGATCCCTCAACCTCTATTTCGCGTTGAACTTGAGCCAAATGATATAAAATTGAAAAAGAGTGAGACCCATCCAATATATAATTTAAGATATCTCTTATATCGAAAAATAACCGTTGAAGAACCACACAAGCGTTCAGGACCCGTACAGTGCCATAATTGTCAAGAATATGGCCATACTAAAACTTACTGCAAATTACCTACTGTTTGTGTCGTGTGCGGCGAGTTGCACGGCACTGCTAGTTGCAATAAACCGAAAGATTAAAGTAACAAAAAATGCAGTAATTGTGGAGAAAATCACACTGCTAACTACAGAGGTTGTCGTGTGTACTCTTTGGTAAAGAAGACTATGGTGCAAAAACCTAAATTAGCTCCAGCTCAATCAGCAAACGTTTACTCTGCCACTTTTCAGCAAATGAGCCAACCAGTTACTTCCCGTGTATCGTATGCAGATGCTGCTAAGGCTAGTTCTATTCCGACACAAAATGTTTCACCGCAAAATAATTCTACAAATACACACTCAAACTTTAATTATAATCGCCTTGAAGCCACTATTGAAAATCTTGTGCAAACTATAAACAATTTTACAACAAATATGACTAGCATGATGCAAGAAATGTTGCGAATGCAGAATACTCTGCTTCAAGCTTTAGTTAACAAACCATGAACACGTTAAAAATATGTTTCTGGAACGCAAACGGCATTCGCCAACATAAAAATGAACTTGAGCACTTCCTTACGGAAAAAAATATTGATATAATGTTGGTCTCTGAGACTCATTTGACTTCGAGAAGCCTTTTTAAAATTTATGGCTACACCTTATATGATTCAAAGGACCCGAGAGGAAGAGCATGCGGTGGATCAGCAATTTTAATAAAGTCAAGACTCAAGCATTATATTATTGATAACATTTGTGAAGAACATTTACAAGCAACGAATATTTGTATTGAAAATTTTTCCAATAATTTTGTCATATCATCAATTTACTCTCCTCCTAGATTCGCAATTACTGAGCATCAATACGAGGATTTTTACAAATCTCTGGGTCCTTGTTTCGTAGCAGCTGGCGACTATAATGCTAAACACACGTTCTGGGGTTCGCGTCTTATTACACCCAGAGGTCGAGCGTTGTTCAATACAATTTCCAAAATGGGCTTGGATGTCATTTCAAGTGGGGAGCCCACTTATTGGCCTACTGACATACATAAAATTCCGGATGTAATAGACTTTGGCGTTATGAAAAATATCTCTAGGGATTTAATTCAAATTGAAGCTTCTCTAGATCTCTCGTCCGATCACTCTCCCACGATCGTTACAATTTGTAGCCCATTAAGAAGTGATTTACCTCACCCATATGCCAATTTGATAAATCGTGTAAATTGGCTGCGATTCAAAAAATATCTTAGTAGTCATTGCACGGAAAACATTACACTAAGAACACCTGATGATGTTGAATCTAACATTGCCAATCTTAACGAAAATATTAAGCAGGCTGCTAAACATGCCACTACCTCCTATCCGCAGACTGTGTTTAATAGACTATATTCTACAGATATTGAACGTCTCGTATGTGAAAAAAGAAGAGCTAGAAGGGAAGGGCAACAGCACAGATCACCCCAGAATAAAATTAGATTTAAAGAGTGCACTAAACGACTCCAAGAGCTGCTTGCACGTGAAAAAAGTGCATCTCTTAAAAACTATCTGGAAAATCTTGATGTCACACCAGCATCTGATTACTCTTTATGGCGTGCTGCTAGAAAGCTTAAAACACCCGTTGAGTTTAAACCACCTCTGCGCACATCTACCGGAGGTTGGGCAAGAAGCGATACTGAAAAAGGTAACATATTTGCTGCCCATTTAAAATACGTATTTACCCCAAACACATGTACTGGTGTTATTTATTTGCCAAATGTAGTCGCTCTACCCCCTCAACAAATAAAGTTTAAGACGCGTGATGTGCAAAAACTAATTTCTGAACTCAACCCAAAGAAAGCTCCGGGTTTTGATGGAATTAGTAACCAGATGCTAATAAAGTTGCCTCGTATTGCAATTAGAATACTGTTATTTATTTTTAACGCCATTTTACGACTGCAGTATTATCCAAATAACTGGAAGCTTGCCAAAGTTAAAATGATTCCAAAGCCGGGCAAAGACCTTACCAAGGCTGAGTCATACAGGCCAATAAGTCTCCTATCAACAATGTCAAAGCTTTTCGAAAAACTGCTCATGACAAAATTGTCCCCAATTCTAGTTAATAGTGGGTGCATACCGGACCATCAATTTGGTTTTAGAAGTCAGCATAGCACCATTGAACAAACTCATAGATTGGTCCAATTTATAAGAAGAACATTTGAAGAAAAGAAGTATTGTTCTGCGCTGTTTATCGACGTTTCTCAGGCATTTGATAAAGTGTGGCATGAAGGCCTAATTTTAAAATTAAAAACATACCTGCCAATAAACGTTGTAAGTCTTTTGAAAAGTTACATTACTGCCCGGAAGTTCACTGTTGTGGAAGGAGACTTTATGAGCATGCCTGAAACTATCTCATCCGGTGTGCCACAGGGGAGTATACTGGGGCCAGTTTTGTATTTGATTTATACTTGTGATATGCCTCTGAGCAGCAATATCCACACTTCCACATTTGCTGATGATACAGCCTGCCTTAGTATGCATGAAAATCCTTACGAGGCATCCCGATATCTTCAAGAACACATTACCCAGCTGGAACTATGGTTAAACTTATGGAGAATTAAGGTAAACGAACAAAAGTGTGTTCAAGTAACATATACATTACGAAGAGATACGTGTTTACCCATTCGGATTAACAATCAAGTTGTCCCTCAACATACTCATGTGAAATATCTTGGTATACACCTTGATCGACGGCTTACTTGGAAACACCATATTGACTCTAAGTTAACCCAAATGAAACTAAAATTAACTCAGGTACATTGGCTGATTGGTAGAAATTCAACCCTCAGTCTAGATTGCAAACTTTTGATATACAAGTCTATTTTGAAACCCATATGGTGCTATGGAATTCAACTATGGGGCACTGCTTCAGCTTCCAATGTCGAGAGAATCCAACGAAGGCAAAATAAAATTTTGCGATTAATAACATCGGCTCCATGGTATATAAAAAACTCAAATATACATCGTGATTTGAATATGCCACTAGTGGTTGAAGAAATTGCAAAATATGCAGGCAAATATTTAACAAAACTCGAGTCACATCCTAATCCGCTTGCTCGTAATATTTTGAACTTTACTGGACACGTCCGCCTAAAAAAGAGGGATACAAGTGCTCTTATACTCAACACTCCAGATGGGACTGCTTGAAAATACTTTTTATTTTATTTTATTTTTTCTTCCTTTTGATTATCACTACTTATGTATTATTTATAACTATCTCTAAATTTATGTCCGACAGTGGTCGGGCCTAATAATTATATTTTAGATTTAAGATTTGAATACTTATTGTTAGTTCATATTTGAAGATACAATAAATAAAAATATGTATTAAAAAAAAAAAAAAAATTAAAAAAAGTGAGAACATTTCCACCAGATACCCTACTTTTTCGGCAGTTGCCGTTTTTCAGACACCCTATATTTAGGTACTTTTTACAAATAAAATAGAGAATATCTAAAAATGGGCAAAAATGGTCACACCCATATTTTCTTAGAATATTTACTACACAGTACTTTAAATAATTAAGCTAAATTGGGCCACAAAAAATGACAGGTTTTCTTGAAATTTGAAGAAAGATGTTACAATCTTATAGCCAGCGCTGCCACCAGCCAAGATATTTTTGCCACAAAATTAAAAAAAAATTGCCAAATAAGGGAAAAAGCTACCAAAATTTTAATATTTTTTATATTTTATGTTATCTTACAGGACAAAAATGTAAATATAAGTGGAACTGATTGACATATTTTTGTTAATATATGCATATGTGCCTACTTACTCGTATAAATATGTATGTAGACTTATTTCATTGAAATATATATAATCGTATAGAAAGATCCAATCTTAGTTTTCTTTTTTTACAAAAATAAGAGAAAATAACTTGTAGTTTGTGTTATGAAATGTATTTTATTACTAAAAGATAAAAAATTATTTTACATATGTAACAAAGATGCGTTCCAAATATGAAAAGAAATTATTCTCTCTATAAAATTGTTTTCACTGCATCACTTGTTACTAATATTTATTGCTTCTCGTTAATACGAAATTTTCGCAGTGACTTTTTTCCTACCTTTGTACACCATTCGTTAATAAAGTCTTCAAAAGTCACCATAAAAAGTCATAGTATGAATCCCATATATATGATAAACAATATTTTGCTGTGTCAATCAGGTAGGCATAATTATTACAATTTGTTTATTTATTTAAATTTAAGAACACATTATGAAAATAGGCAGGTAGTTTTAAAACTTGGTTTTTATACTAAGTAAAATAAAAGCTGCAGTTGTAGGTATATAATCCAGTTAATTGTGGCCTAGATTTATGTTTCGCAAATCAGGTTGTTTGAACCTTTTTATTTTTGGGTATAAATTATTCTGCAATTGTGTAATGCAATCATTTAAGGTTTTACTTTGCAAAAGTAGTGATCAGTACCAGAACTCATAATGTCATTTCGAAATTCGGAATTGTTCGAGTTATTTAGAAAATCACCTAATGAAAATGTATTTATTGTGGAAAAATTGCACGGTTTACCAGGATACCACGAAAAGGATGTTAAAATCAAAATTCACTTCGTTTTCTTGGATATTCGTAGAAAATGGCTTGCCTCAAGCCGTACGGCAAAAACCTTTATGGAAAAGTGCTCAGACTGGCTAAATGGAGTAACAACTTTTGAAAACATCGAAGAACCGCATACATCCTTGGACAGCAGAAAAGGAAGGCCTGCTAAAACTATAAACGAGTGTTCGGAGTACACAAAAAAACGTAAACTTCAAAATGCTACGAAAGATATATCTACATCGAATGTCAGAAGCATTATGTCTTAAGTACGTAAAAGATAAAGATAAATCAAGGTCTGATATTACAAAAGATGTGGAGCTTGCAGGCCAGATCGACTACGAACGATTAGAGAAAGTATTCCAACTCCTCCGAATGCATTACCCACAAAGTATAGCATAGAAGAAGCTTTAGCGTTATTTATGGACTTGGGATTGTCAAAGGAGAAATATAATATTTTACGAAGCTCTTTAAAGAATCATAATGTGAATGTTCTTCCTGTATATAAAAAGGTTACCTCTGCCAAAAAAGAAGCAGTACCATCTAATGTAAAATTTACTGAAGAATCAGCAGAAGTTGAACTGCAAGAATTAATGGATCATACATCTATGGATTAGATTAGATATGTTGGCGGCCTCTTCAGACCCACTGATTTCATCGCGGAGACATGTAAGATCTCGAAAGGATTTGGAAGAATATAGTTATAGCTCCGATATGTTAAGTCTATTACAAATCGATCAAAATGTTAATGACTATTTTGAAGAAAACTAACTATTAAAAAAATTAATAAAAATAACTCAATATCATATTATAATATATCATACTATAAAATAATATTATAAATTAACATTAGTATTAAAAATATTTCAATAATTTTTATCTGTAATGTAAATAAAAAGAGTTATATTAATATAACATGTTATATTAGAGTAGCATTTTTTTCTAGACTTCCCTATGAGAATGTCATTTAAAGCACAAAAAGTTGTATTTTAAATGTTTGAGAAATCTTAAAAATATCATTACTTCAAAATATATGATTTTTGCGACAAGAAAGGTCAAAGGTGTCATCGTGTCCAATGCCTATCACAATAAGGGATAACTTATTTTGATCCTAAAAGATTTAAAAATCAAGTGTTTTTTTCTCATTACAAATTTCGTGGTAACTTCAAAAACTATGATGTTTTCTACAAAAAAAAAAAAAAACACTGTGCATACTGCCTCCACAAAGCTATGGTCAATAATGATACTAATTTTTATTAAAATATCTTTCTTACCTTAAAAGTTATGATGTTTGTAATAAAAACAGTCGAAAGCAGACACTGTGCGCAGTGCCGCGCCTAACCTATGACCGTGCAAATCATGTATATTAAAGCTAAAGGAGTTTCCTTTCAAATGCTTTTTAAAATTTTTAAATATCTAATCAGAAATAATTTCTTAATCAGGCTTGAGTTCAGTAATTTCAATTCTTATGAATGAAATATTTTTATTAATTAATGTGAGTATCTAAAGAAGAGAAGAAAAATTAAACTAGACACTATTAGCTGGGGGAAATACCGATATTTTTCTGTGCAGCCACGCACTTCATCAGCACCCATGTCTATCTACTGGGGTAGAGATTATTATTAACATCAGCTATTAAACTTAAATTTCTATGAAATGGAATATGAGAATTGATTGTGTATATAATTATTGATTTGCCTTTGGCAAACACATTTGTAAGTATCACTATTCATTTTCTGTTTTTCCATTTTCTATTTAGGTTAGCACGAAGTTATATCACTCTACCTATGTATGTTTAACTATTCTTACTTATCTTTTACGATCATCACATTAATTATTTTTACTTATTCGATGCACCATCGGTACATACATATAAGTATTATTGTAGTGGCTTTATGTTACTTTGTTTTTGCTTTCTACAGTTGACTTAGCTTTCCAGCATTCTGAAGCAGTTCTGGCCAAGTGAACAGTGATCGCCAAGTGAACATATTTTTGTCACGTGCCAATGATGAATTAAATGAGACATTATTAGATTTAATTGAACTATAGTGAATTTTTAATCAGAAATAATTTCTTAATCAGGCTTGAGTTCAGTAATTTCAATTCTTATGAATGAAATATTTTTATTAATTAATGTGAGTATCTAAAGAAGAGAAGAAAAATTAAACTAGACACTATTAGCTGGGGGAAATACCGATATTTTTCTGTGCAGCCACGCACTTCATCAGCACCCATGTCTATCTAGATAGAGATTATTATTAACATCAGCTATTAAACTTAAATTTCTATGAAATGGAATATGAGAATTGATTGTGTATACAATTATTGATTTGCCTTTGGCAAACACATTTGTAAGTATCACTATTCATTATTTCTAATTAAAAATTCACTATAGTTCAATTAAATCTAATAATGTCTCATTTAATTCATCATGGGCACGTTTTTTTTTTTTTTTTTTTTATACATGATTTTTATTTATTGTATCTTCATATATGAACTAACAATAAGTATTCAAATCTTAAATCTAAAAAATATAATTAGGCCCGACCAATGTCGGACATAAGCTTAGTAGTAGTTATATATAATACATATGTAAGTAGTGATAATCAAAAGGAAAAAAATAAAAGTATTTTCAAGAAGTCCCATCTGGAGTGCTGTGAATAAGAGCCATTGTGTCCCTCTTTTTTAGGCGGATGTGTCCAGTAAAGTTCAAAATATTACGGGCAAGCGGATTAGGATGTGATTTGAGTTTTGTTAAATATTTGCCAGCGTATTTTGCAATTTCTTCAGTCACTAGTGGCATATTCAAATCACGATGTATATTTGAATTTTTGATGTACCATGGAGCCGATGTTATCATGCGTAAAATTTTATTTTGCCTGCGTTGAATTTTCTCTACATTTGAAGCTGAAGCAGTGCCCCATAGTTGAATTCCGTAGCACCATATTGGCTTTAAGAGCGACTTGTATATTAAAAGTTTACAGTCTAGGCTAAGTGTTGAATTTCGACCAATCAGCCAATGTACCTGAGTTAGTTTAAGTTTCATTTGAGTTAACTTAGAATCAATGTGGTGTTTCCATGTAAGTCGTCGATCAAGGTGTATACCAAGATATTTCACATGTGAATGTTGAGAAACAACTTGATTGTTAATCCGAATGGGGGAACAAGTATCTCTTCGTAAAGTAAATGTTACTTGAACACACTTTTGTTCATTTACCTTGATTCTCCATAAGTTTAACCAAAGCTCCATCTGGCTAATGTGTTCCTGGAGTTTGCGGGATGCCTCATCAGGGTTTTCATGCATACTAAGGCAGGCTGTATCGTCGGCAAATGTGGAAGTATGGATACTACTGCTCACAGGCATATCACAAGTATAAATTAAATATAAAACTGGTCCCAGTATACTCCCCTGTGGCACACCAGATGAAATTGTTTCAGGCCTACTTGTAAAGTCTCCTTCCGCAATAGTGAACTTACGGGAAATAATGTAACTTTCCAAAAGATTTAAAATGTTTATTGGTAAGTAAGTCTTCAATTTTAAAATAAGGCCTTCATGCCACACTTTATCAAATGCCTGGGAAACGTCAATAAACAGCGCAGAACAATACTTTTTTCCCTCAAAAGTTCTTCTTATAAATTGAACTAATCTGTGAGTTTGTTCAATGGTGCTATGCTGACTTCTAAAACCAAATTGATGGTCTGGTATGCACCCACTACTAATTAGAATTGGGGACGATTTTGTTTTGAGCAGTTTTTCGAAAAGCTTTGACATTGTAGATAGTAGACTTATTGGCCTATATGACTCAGCCTTTGTTATATCTTTGCCCGTCTTTGGAATCATTTTAACCTTGGCAAGTTTCCAGTTGTGTGGATAATACTCCAGTCGTAAAATAGCATTAAATATGAATAACAGGATTCTCATTGCAATACGAGGCAAGTTCATCAGCATCTGATTACTAATTCCATCAATACCCGGAGCTTTCTTCGGGTTGAGTTCGGCAATTAATTTTTGTAAATCACGCGTCTTAAACTTTATGTGTTGAGGGGGTAGAGCGACTATATTCGGCAAATCAGCAACACCAGTACATATATTTGGCGTAAAAACGGATTTTAAGTGCTCAGCAAATATTTTACCTTTTTCAGTATCGCTTCTTGCCCAACCTCCGGTAGATGTGCGTAGAGGTGGTTTATACTCAACGGGTATTTTAAGCTTTCTGGCAGCGCGCCACAAAGAGTAATTAGACGCCGGTGTGACATCAAGACCCTCCAGATAATTTTTAAGAGATGCAATTTTTTCAGATTCAAGCAACTCTTGGAGTCGTTTAGTGCACTCTTTAAATCTGATTTTATTTTGTGGTGATCTGTGCTGTTGCCATTCCCTTCTAGCCCTTCTTTTTTCACGTACGAGACGTTCAATGTCTGTAGAATAAATTTGATTAAACCCAATCTGCGGATGGGAGATAGTGGCATGTTCAGCAGCCTGTTTAATATTCTCGCTGAGATTGGCAATGTTCGATTCAATATCATCAGGTGTTCTAAGCGTAATGTTTTCCGTACAATGACTGCTGAGATATTTTTTGAACCCCAGCCAATTTACACGATTGATCATCTTCACATATGGGTCAGGTAAGTTACTTCTTAATGGGCTACAAATTGTGATGATCGTCGGGGAGTGATCGGACGAGAGATCAAGAGAAGCTTGAACTTGAATTAAATCCCTAGAGATATTTTTTATGACGCCAAAATCTATAACATCCGGAATTTTTTGTATGTCAGTAGGCCAATAAGTGGGCTCCCCACTCGAAATGACATCCAAGCCCATTTTTGAAATAGTGTTGAACAATGCTCGACCTCTGGGTGTAACAAGGCGCGAACCCCAGAACGTATGTTTCGCATTGTAGTCTCCAGCTGCTACAAAACAAGGTCCAAGAGATTTGTAGAAATCCTCATATTGATTCTCAGTGATTGAAAATCTGGGAGGGGAGTAAATTGATGATATAACGAAATTTGAACAAAAACTTTCAATGCCAATATTTGTTGCTTGTAGGTATTCTTCACAAATGTTATCAAGAACATAGTGCTTGAGTCTTGACTTTATTAGAATTGCTGATCCACCGCAAGCCCTTCCTCTAGGGTCCTTTGTATCATATATAGTGTAGCCATAAATTTTAAAAAGACTTCTCGAAGTCAAATGAGTCTCAGATACTAACATTATATCAATATTTTTTTCCGTGAGGAAGTGCTCAAGTTCATTTTTATGTTGGCGAATGCCGTTTGCGTTCCAGAAACATATTGTTAACGTGTTCATGGCTTATTAAGTATTGCTTGAAGCAGAGTATTCTGCATTCGCAACATTTCTTGCATCATGGTAGTCATATTTGTTGTAAAATTGTTTATAGTTTGCACAAGATTTTCAATAGTGGCTTCAAGGCGATTATAATTAAAGTTTGAGTTTGTATTTGTAGAATTATTTTGCGGTGAAACATTTTGTGTCGGAATAGAACTAGCCTTAGCAGCATCTGCATACGATACACGGGAAGTAACTGGTTGGCTCATTTGCTGAAAAGTGGCAGAGTAAACGTTTGCTGATTGAGCTGGAGCTAATTTAGGTTTTTGCACCATAGTCTTCTTTACCAAAGAGTACACACGACAACCTCTGTAGTTAGCGGTGTGATTACCTCCACAATTACTGCATTTTTTATCACTTTGATCTTTTGGTTTGTTGCAGCTAGCGGTGCCGTGTAATTCGCCGCACACAACACAAACAGAGGGTAAATTGCAGTATGTTTTTGTATGGCCATATTCTTGGCAATTATGGCACTGTACAGGACCTGAACGCTTATGTGGCTCTTCAACTGTGATTTTTCGGTACAAGAGGTATTTTAAATTATAAATTGGATGCGTCTCATTTTTTTTCAATTTTATATCATTAGGCTCAAGTTCAACACGAAATAGGGGTTGGGGAATCTTTTCTCTATTTATTATATTGGACACATTTTTTACCTTGAACCCCTGGAGGACGAGTGCATCTTTTATTTCTTCGGGGACAACATAAGAATCTATGCCCTTCAATACGATCTGCATGCCTTTAGCGCTCTTAAGCTGGTATGTGTAGAAGCTTGTTTTACTTTTTTCAAATTCAGCAACCATTTTGCGGAAATCTTTTTCGTCATAAATTTGGATTTTAGTTTCATCGATGTTGCCACGTTTTATTGGAACAATGTGAAATTTATTCTCACCAATGTCCGAAATTAATTTTTTAATAAGGGCATTTGAATTTTTTTGTCTCAAGTAGATTGGTGGCGGCTTGGATGTTTTGTTCGAGGATACCTCGGGTTTGTCGTTGTCATCTTGAAGAATTTTAAAGCGGTTTTGGCGATTAGTTGAGGATGCGCTGTTATCCCTAGACACTTTTGGAGCAGATGAGATTTTTGAAGAATTCGGGCTTCGCCCGCGCTTTAAAATTGTAATGTATCTGTCCATTCCAACTTGTACCTTGAGTTTCGAGCCGCTGTTATCTGTAGTGATAACTTTGTTAAGTGATAAACACGAGCCTGAAGGGGATGATATTACTGACTTAAATGAAGAAGTACTGGGCAACTGTAATGTTAATGCATCATTACTATTTGGCATTGGACAAAGCGAAGTTGATCGCTGACGAAAAATTGGCGTTGCCGTTAACAAAAGATTTTCATCAGATTTATTTTTTATATTTTTTTCATTCAGAGTTTCAGAACTCACAGTAAAATAAGCATTTCTGCCGTTAGAACTCACTTCAAGTTTTTCTGTATTTGAGGAATTCATACAAAGAATTCCTCAAGGGTTATTCGTTTATGTTTTTTTTTTTATTTTCGGTATTTTTTGTTTTTGTTATTTATGATTGTTTGTTTGACTTTGAGGTATTCCTCAATATCACTTGTTTAAGTTTTTTTTTGCGGTTTTTTTGTTTTTGTTATTTTTACTATGTAAAAAATATTAGCAAAGCAGAAAGCTTATTTATTAAGGACAGTATGTATGTACCTATTACGAATAATATGTACTACTAATATTTTTTTTTTGTATATGTAATTTTTGTTTGTTTGCTAAGTAAGTAAAATTCCGCTATTCGACTGTTCGCTATGAAGGTACCACGAGAACTGATCATGGGCACGTGACAAAAATATGTTCACTTGGCGATCACTGTTCACTTGGCCAGAACTGCTTCAGAATGCTGGAAAGCTAAGTCAACTGTAGAAAGCAAAAACAAAGTAACATAAAGCCACTACAATAATACTTATATGTATGTACCGATGGTGCATCGAATAAGTAAAAATAATTAATGTGATGATCGTAAAAGATAAGTAAGAATAGTTAAACATACATAGGTAGAGTGATATAACTTCGTGCTAACCTAAATAGAAAATGGAAAAACAGAAAATGAATAGTGATACTTACAAATGTGTTTGCCAAAGGCAAATCAATAATTGTATACACAATCAATTCTCATATTCCATTTCATAGAAATTTAAGTTTAATAGCTGATGTTAATAATAATCTCTACCCCAGTAGATAGACATGGGTGCTGATGAAGTGCGTGGCTGCACAGAAAAATATCGGTATTTCCCCCAGCTAATAGTGTCTAGTTTAATTTTTCTTCTCTTCTTTAGATACTCACATTAATTAATAAAAATATTTCATTCATAAGAATTGAAATTACTGAACTCAAGCCTGATTAAGAAATTATTTCTGATTAAAAATTCACTATAGTTCAATTAAATCTAATAATGTCTAATTTTTAAATATCTTTATCAGTTCAAAAGTTATGATTTTTGCAACGAAAAAAGTCAAAAGGCCCCACTGTGCGTCGTTGGATTCTATCCACATTTGAAGCTGAAGCCCCATAGCTGAATTTCGTAGCACCATATTGGCTTCAAAAGGGACTTGTATATCAAAAGTTTGCAGTCTAGGCTGAGTGTTGAATTTCTGCCAATTAACCAATATATTTGAGTTAATTTAAGTTTTATTTGGGTTAACTTAGAGTCAATATGATATTTCCATGTATGCCTTCGATCAAGGTGTATGCCAAGGTATTTCACTTGAGAATGTTGAGGAATATTTTGATTGTTGATTCGAATGGGGGAACAGGTATCTTTTCTAAGGGTAAACGTTATATGAACACACTTTTGTTCATTTACTTTTATTCTCCATAAATTCAACCATATTTCAAGCTGGGTAATGTGTGCTTGGAGATTGCGGGATGCCTCATCAGGGTTTTTGTGAATACTCAAACATTCTGTATCATCGGCAAATGTAGAAGTGTGGATGTTATTGCTCACAGGCATATCACAAGTATATATTAGATACAATACTGGCCCCAGAATACTACCCTGTGGCACACCAGAAGATATAGATTCGGGCACACTCATGAGGTCTCCTTCAACAACAGTAAACTTCCTATCAACAATATAACTTTCCAAAAGCTTTTGTATGTTTATTGGTAGGTATGTCTTCAATTTTAAAACTAGGCCTTCGTCCCATACTTTATCAAATGCCTGAGAAAAATCAATTAAATGCGCAGAACAATACTTTTTTTCTTCAAATGTCCTCCTTACAACTTGAACCAATCTATGCGTTTGCTCAATAGTGCTATGCTAACTTCTAAAGCCAAATTGATGGTCCGGGATGCACCCACTATCAGCTAAAATTGTGGACAATTTAGTCATGAGCAGCTTTTCGAAAAGCTTTGAAATTGTTGAAAGTAAGCTTATAGGCCTATGTATATGACTCAGCCTTGGTAAGATCTTTGCCTGGCTTTGGAATCATTTTAATCTTGGCAAGTTTCCAGTTATGTGGAAAATACTGCATTCGTAAAATGGCATTAAAAATAAATACCAAGATTCTTATTGCAATATGAGGCAAGTTCATCAGCATCTTGTTACTAATGCCATCAATACCTGGAGCTTTCTTCGGGTCGAGTTCAGCAACTATTTTTTGTAGTTCACGCATCTTAAACCTTAAGGGACGAGGGGGTAGAGATACTACACTCGGTAATCCGGCAGCACCCGTACATGAATTGGGAGTGAATACAGATTTTAAATGCTCAGAAAATAAGTTACCTTTCTCACTATCGCTTCTTGCCCAGCCTCCGGTCGAAGTACGCAGTGGTGATTTGAGATCAACGGGTCTTTTAAGATTTCTAGTAGCGCGCCATAAAGAGTAATTAGATGTTGACGTTACATCAAGACCTTCTAAATACTTTTCCAGTAATGCAGTCTTTTCCGACGATAGCAGCTCTTTGAGTCGTTTAGTACATTCTTTAAGTCTGATTTTATTTAGGGGTGATCTGTGTTGTTGCCATTCTCTTCTAGCTCTCCTTTTTTTCACATACAAGACGTTCAATTTCCGTAGAATAAATTCTATTAAAGCCAGTCTGCGGATAGGAAGTAGTGGCATGTTCAGCAGCCTGTTTAATATATTCGTTAAGATTGGCAATATTAAATTCAATATCATCAGGTGATCTTAGCTGAATGTTTTCTACGCAGTGACTACTAATATATTTTTTGAATCCTAGCCAGTTGACCCTGTTAATCGTTTTCGCATATGAGTTAGTTAAATCACTCCTTAGTGGGTTGAAAATTGTAACTATTGTGGGAGAGTGATCGGAGGACAGATCTAGAGAGCCCTCTACGTGAATTAAGTCCCTATGGATATTTTTCGTGACGCCAAAATCTATAACATCTGGAATTTTTCTTACGTCAGTAGGCCAGTAAGTAGGCTCCCCACTCGAAATGACATCTAAGCCCATTTTTGAAATTGTATTAAACAACGCTCTACCTCTACGTATGTTTTGCATTGCAGTCACTAGCTGCCACGAATCAATATAGAAGCGATTTGTAGAACTTCTCATACTGATCTTCGGTAACTAAAAATCTGGGAGGTGAGTAAATTGATGATATCACGAAATTCGCACAAAATTTAATACGAAATATTGGATTCGAAATAAGATTTATAGACTCGTTTAGATTTATGACTTCGAGTTTAGATACGCTAGCGAAAAATCTTGATAGCAATGATTTTAATACTATTCGATCATGTTTCGTTTATGAAGCTCATTTCAACCTGATTAGAAGAAAGGGTGTATTTCCGTACTGTTACATGGATTCCATGACTACTCCCTAGTAGAGAAGAGTTCTTCAATATTCTAACGAATGAAGAATGTGATGTAGGCGAGTATGAACATGCTCAAAAATTATGGAGAGAGTTTAACTGTAAAACCCTCCTTGACTATACTGAACTCTATTTAAAGACAGATGTTCTTCTTTTAACCGACGTGTTTGAAAGTTTTAGGAAAATTTGTAAAGATATATACGATTTGGACCCCTGCCATCTTGGGAAACAACAAACAGGAATCATTTGGGTCTCAGAGCATTAATTGCGAAACCAAATTTTAAGCAGTTGACAAAATTTTCTCATGATATGTATGCGGTAGAGTTAGAAAAAATGGAACCGCTATATATGTTGGTTTCACAGTACTGGAGTTATCCAAGTGGAGAATGTATGACTTCCATTATGGCTTCATGAAGCCTAAATTTGGAGAGAACATTTCTCTCAACTATATGGATACTGACTCATTTATTTATTCAATTAAAACTGATGATTTTTACGATGACATCCGTAATGATATTAGTTTGAATTTTGATACTTCAGAATATCCTATAGATAACCAATTTCGTTTACCGCTACTCAATAAGAAGGTTTTGGGAATGATGAAAGATGAAAACAATGGGGATAGAATGACAGACCAGGTCCTGATAAGCTGATCTGAAAACCAGACCAGGTCCTGCAAAGCTGATCTGAAAACCAGACCAGGTCCTGATAAGCTGATCTGAAAACCAGACCAGGTACTGATAAGCTGATCTGAAAACCAGATCAGGTCCTGATAAGCTGATATGAAAACCAGACCAGGTCCTGATAACCTGATCTGAAAACCAGACCAGGTCCTGATAAGCTGATTTGAAAACCAGACCAGCTCCTGATAAGCTGATCTGATAGCTGATACCTGATCTAATAGCTGATACCTCTTATTTGATATTATTAAACATGGATGAGAAAATTTTAAAACAGTTGGTGTTGACAAGAAAATATCTAATGAAATTTAATGGAATTTCATAATATTGTGAGTTAATTCCTCTTGTGTAGACCTCTCAAAGAAAACAAGACTGTGCATGTTTAAGCGATATGAAAACAAAAAAGAAAAATTTTTGATCTAGCGAAGTAAAGCCAATAGAGAAACAAAATATACAGGGGTGTTCTGTAAACCGCGCGTTTTGAAATCGTACGATTTCTAAAATCGAAAACAATATTTTGCTGATCGGACAATTTAGTGCATTCGATGTTAAGTTCGTATAAAATGTCGTAAGCATCTAAAACATTAAAACCAATTAAAAATTTGCAATAAGTCACCTTTTCAATTGAGCTCTTTTCTGGAAATTAGGCGATTTCAAATAGCACGATTTACAGAACACCCTTGATAAAAATCTAGACATTTGTAGTTACAATTTATATGTAGTAAATTGAAGCTGAAATAAAAACCATTTACATATTTTAATATTTTTTCAATATTTTATTTAACATTTTTCTTAAAAATCTTAGTACTAATACAAATTTAACTCTATAAATAAAAATATATAGATATAAAAAGAAAAAAGATCATTAATCGAACATTTGATTTTAATTTACAAATAATTTAGGTGTAGGTAAAGAGATAAAAGTTTTAAACCATTAAATTTTTACATGTTTTTGTGTGAATAAAATACTAAAATTAATAGATAAATTCATAAACAAATATATAAACAATAAATAAATTAATAAATAAATAAAGAAATAAATTATTAAACAAATAAATAAATAATAAATACATAAATTAATTAATAAACAAATAAGTAAATAATAAATAAATTAATAAATAATTAAGGAAATAATAAATAAATAAATTAAATAATAAGCAAATAAGTAAATAATAAATAATTAAAGAAATACATTAACAAATAAATACAATTAGTACAAAATTAAATTGTCTTTGTCATCTTACATGTAATTTAGTAGGAAGCATTCTATTCTACATCCATTGTTTCATTGTTTCGGTCTATGTAATGTCCCCAAGCGCGCGTTTTAATTTTATCTTTCATTATCAGCCCAATCATGAACAACAATTCCGTGCGAGTTTTTTCACTTTTCCCTTTTCTCCTATTATGAATTTGTTTTTCCCCCTTTTTTACCAAATGCGGGAATAATAAAACTCCCCGGGAAAAAATTAGGTATTATGAACGCCGTTGAACTTGTTTTTTTCACTAAAAATCTTTCCCTTGCAAAACAGAAGGGAGTTTACATAAAACCATAGTTAATACACAATTAAAACACAATTTATATACACAAACTTCTATTTTATAGTTCTTGTATATAAAAAAAACACAAGTAATGTCCAAATAAATCATGTATAAACTTTTTTTTACATATTTTTTGAAGTTGGTAAATTTTAGTAATTTTGTTTGCTCTCTCACTCAAAAAAAAAAATGTCAACAAACAAGCAAAACAACGAGCTTCGTAATGCGGTGATGCCACGTATTACTCTTTTTTGTTCCCAATTAATTTATGATTGGAGGAATGTTTTCTCGAGAAAATTATTTTCCGTGAGAAATAAATTCCGAGGGAATATTCATGATTGGGCTGTATATTTCTCTTATCATCAGAAAAGCTAAGTGCTATTTTATGTAGTTTTTGGGTATATAGTTGATGTGTTTTAGATCTAAACAAAAACATTTAATCCGAAATAATTTTGGATTCAAATAAGCAGCTTTTGTAATCATTAATGGACAACTTTTTAATTACAGACTTTTTGACCCCTTTAGATTTTTTTAACAGCTTCCGGCGAAGAGTCGACAGAGAATACATTTTTGCTCTTAAACCAACAAACTCTGTCATTCTATCCCCATTTTTTTCATCTTTCATCATTCCCAAAACCTTCTTATTGAGTAGCGGTAAACGAAATTGGTTATCTATAGGATATTCTGAAGTATCAAAATTCAAACTAATATCATTACGGATGTCATCGTAAAATTCATCAGTTTTAATTGAATAAATAAATGAGTCAGTATCCATATAGTTGAGAGAAATGTTCTCTCCAAATTTAGGCTTCATGAAGCCATAATGGAAGTCATACATTCTCCACTTGGATAACTTGAGTACTGTGAAACCAACATATATAGGTTTATCACATAGCGGTTCCATTTTTTCTAACTCTACCGCATACATATCATGAGAAAATTTTGTCAACTGCTTAAAATTTGGTTTCGCAATTAATGCTCTGAGATCCAAATGATTCCTGTTTGTTGTTTCCCAAGATGAAGTAATTCTAATGTCCCTACGTTTTTCAATGTTTTCCATTGTCTTCCCGTAAACAGTATTGTTTAAAAGTTTGAAGAAATTTTTTTCAAAATTATTTTTAGCTTTTGTCCTATGAAATGTGTTTAAGTTACTATATTTTTTAAGCCAAGGGGATTGCTTAAATCTGAGTATTCTATGGATTTGTTTTAAGATGAGGCCATTTGAAATGGCTTGTTTTAAAACTCTATGTGTATGGTGTAATTTGTTTTTGAGTGTAAGTCTGCAACTAATTTTTTGATTTTGGGCTTATTTTGAGGACAAAATGGCAAATCATTATGTAGATCATGCACTGAATCGGGATAATCTATATCCACTTCCAAAATGTACCCGTACTCTGCAGTATCAGAAATTTTTTTAACATCAAAATCAGTATCACATACCCACTCAAATTCACCGCAAGGAAGATATTCCGACATCGTCCAACCATATAAGTTGTTAGCGTCTAAATATACAAGAAATTCCGATGGTTTTGATGTATCAAAATCTTCCAAATACTTATTATTCGCTTTCGAATATCTTTGCGAGCATTAAACTAGTCCACCTCTTATTCCGTTTTGCATAAACATATACATTTCGGAATCAGTGAACAGTTCGAGTGAAACTTCTGTGGTTTTCAACATTGCATCCCAAGATAGGCCTGTGCTGTATAATAGTGGCAGGGGTCCAAATCGTATATATCTTTACAAATTTTCCTAAAATTTTCAAACACGTCGGTTAAAAGAAGAACATCTGTCTTTAAATAGAGTTCAGTATAGTCAAGGAGGGTTTTACAGTTAAACTCTCTCCATATTTTTTGAGCATGTTCATACTCGACTACATCACATTCTTCATTCGTTAGAATATTGAAGAACTCTTCTCTACTAGGGAGTTGAATTTCCTTAAACTTAGTCATGGAATCCATGTAAGAGTACGGAAATACACCCTTTCTTCTAATCAGGTTGAAATGAGCTTCATCAACGAAACATGATCGAATAGTATTAAAATCATGTTATAAAATCAATCAAGATTTTTCGCTAGCGTATCTAAACTCGAAGTCATAAATCTAAACGAGTCTATAAATCTTATTTCGAGTCCATGTTTTCCATCTTATCTGATGAAAATTGAAAGAGAAATATAACGCTCTGCGTTCTGGGGAATCACTTTTATTGTGGTATTTTTTATAGTAGAAAGTTCTTTGAAGAATAAGTGTATATCATATGCAGAAAGATTATGCAAGATAACCGGTATAAAATTAGGTGTTTTATAATTCAAATTACAGTCGCTATGAGCTGCCCCACGATAATTACCCGTAATAGTGTTTTCACACTGCAAGTTAAAACCTGGTTTTAACGTTAAAACCATAAACAGCTGATTTTGCATTCACACTGCCAGTTTGTTAAATTCAGGTTTTAACTCACAGACTGTCTAATAACTTTGCTCAAAATAAAATATATCTCCTGCAGAAATGCGTGTGTTTGTTGTTGTATTTTTTCCTGCTTTTTATAACACTTATTTGACAAACTGTACAACTGTTTTTGTTTGTATGAAAAACGAAGAAAATTTACAATGCGCTCTAAAATGGAAATTATTTTATATTTTGTAAATAAATATTTTAAAATTATGGAACTAGTAATACAAAGTGAAGAAGTGCTTGGAAATCAAGTTATTGTATATAAAAAATGTACAAATAAATCACAAAATACAACTTTTTTATCGGTGGTTCGATATGTCATATCGTTTATTTTCACTTTCCAGAGGTCAATGAAAATATTTTTCTTGTTTTCCTTCCAAAGAACTCTTATTTGTCCATAATTTTTTACTTATTGTTGCTGCTGCATCCATTTTTAAGTTGAAAATCTTTCAAGCGACATCTCTTGTTATTCACTGGCATAAACATTATCAGCTGCTGCCGGTCATTTTAACTTGGCAGCACTGCATTTACCACAGCGAAAACAGGGTTTCATTTCATAAAACCAAAATAAAACCAATTCAGAAATGGTTTTAAGTTGGATTTATCAAAAACAATTTGTATGGTAAAACCAGGTTTTAACAGTTGGTTTTGACATTAAAACCAACTTTTATTAAAACCAAGTCAGTGTGAAAACACTATAAGATGACAATGATTTCTAACTTTATCATTATTTAATATTTTCTTACAAATATGACAATTTTGTGCATTATTATATTGAGCTATTTCTATTGGGGTCATGAACATTTTCTTAACTTTAAGTAAATAATTTAGATAAATATCTGTACAATCTTCAACTATTTTTTTGATAAATATATTCGCCGAATCATCACCAAAATAATGTCTATATAAATTATTTTCTCTCTTAAAGCTACAATTAATAAAATAAGCGAATGCACACGCATGATGTTTCTGTACATTTGTAGTGCTTTTACTTACAGGATCATCAACTTTTTCCAAAATAGATTCAAGGTCTGCGTAGATTACAAATGGTACATCTAACTGTTTGTAGTAGTTTTGAAACTTGATGATAGATTCATCTTCGGGCATTCTGATGACTTTTTTCCCACAAACATTTTTGTGGTGATTATACACATAATCATCATGTGTATAAAAAAGGCAGGTGTTGCATATATGTATCTTATGATCATGATATTTAATATTGGAACGAAGGAGTCTAAGGAAAAGGGGAAATTAAAATAAGAAATAAATAAATATACCAATAAGAAGTAACTTTTTAAATAGATATGAAAACATATTTCTCTTAAATGCACAAATGAAACTTACTTTGATATATCCTTGATGAGTACATAGTGGAAGTTTCCATTGGACTGGAGCAATAATTGTTATGTAGTATGGTCCTATAAGCGATGTTCCATTGTGACCGAATACGTTGATGCTCATATTATTTTGACGTTCGAATTGTTTAATCTGCTTCAATGGGAGTGGAAAATCTAGGCCTTCAAAATTTAATACAACTGCCCCTATATTAATATTCTCAGCAGAAATGTTTGTTATATTGTAATATCTACAGTTTTTCCGCTGTTTAGGACTCAGACCGCTATTTAAATTCAAAGCCGCAATGAGACACCATTTAAAGCAATAAACATCAGAGTTTTCGATATTTATGGATGCATGTTTTACTGCAATATTTTTTGGGAGAGGGATAAAGCTCGATCCTCTTATTATGGACGCCTTGTTTATATTAACTTCAAGGGAATTTATTGAAATCAAGGTCCATCCGCTATCCCTCTCTTGAAATTCTTCCATTTTAGCTCTTAGCTCCTCGGCCTAATTCTTGTACATTCCTCTATGTCATCAGACAAAGTCACCAACATCATTTTCAAAATATGTACAAGTTGGGAAACATTCATCTCATCATTCACCGTCTTCATATAATCGCATGTGAGCTCCATATTAAATTTAAATGTAGTATGTATTCTACTACATTCAATTAGCTGTTGCAGTATAGAGCTCTCGGCAGATTTCAGAAACTGCTCCGGAAACATAACACCCTCATTTTTGTTGAGGAGGATATATGTCTCGATCCTCCCATTGAAGTTGCTTGCTCTTTTAATGAGAAAATCTCCAATCTGTTCTTGGTGGCAACTGTTTTTATGTTTTGTGGTTCTGACATGAGCCATGTAACCATTTGATGGGATCATATCATCACAATCCTCACAATATTTTTTTGTAGATCAAGCTTACTAGTTCCATATGAGTGCGTTTCCATATGCTGATTTAGTTTTGTTTGAGTCATAAAGACTTTATTGCAGATTGCACAACTTTTAGTATTCATTTTATATATTTTTGTTTATTAATTAATATAATTATTTTATTTATAAATAATTTATTTAATTATTTTATTTATAAACAATTTATTTAATTATTTTTTATACACTATAAACTTGTTTAACAAACAGTAATTAGTTCTAGCACTTTTATAGTTTTTGAATTTTAAGCACTTTAGAAATTTTGGTTGGAAAAATAGGTTGTCACTTGTTGAGATATCAAAGCAGACTGATGACAATCTACATTATTTCTTCTACTTATATACTTTATATGAGAATCGCGTAGTAGTCATCAAAATCTAATTTATTACGACATATGATGAAATTCACACACACACACACACACACACACACCTATACACATTTCCACAATTCTCTGTTGGTATTACGATCAGTGTGACCAGATTTTAAAATAATATTAAGCTAAATCACGTTTGAAAAAAAGCTAAAATAAGCTAAAAAGTTACATTTTAGGGTAGAAAATAAAGCTAAACTTTTTTCCACTTCTTTGATCACTTTTCAATAGTTTCTTACTGCTAAACTAACGTTAAATATTACACAGACATATTTTTTTATTATACATATAGAATATTTGCTTAATGAAATTATTTATTAATTATTATATTTTAGATTTAATGAAGAACAAAACAAAAACTTCCCCAAAATAATCTTAAAAAGTTTTTAAAAATGTAAAAACATTTATACTAAAATACGAAAGCTTTTTAAGCGAATTAATGCTATTTAAGGTAAAGCATGGATCACACTATCTGCACAATGTACCGAGTTTCGTCAGATCAGTGAAATAAAGTCATAAGTAAAGACTTTGCTCTAATTTATCGACTACTTGAAATACAAGGACATAATTGCGGCACACTGCATTGGTAATAAGCCCATATAGACTTATTCCAGAATTAATTGAGTTATAATGCCATTTTGGCTTATTACTTATGACTTTATTGAGGTGGTATATAGTGTTATCCAGGTTCAAGGCTATTTCAGGTTTTTGTTTTAAGTTAATTGATGCCGCTGAATGAACGTTCAACTCAAGTCAAATAATTTTATAACCAAAAAAATTAAAAATTGTTTTGGCCACTAATATGAATTTATTTTTTTCCACTGGAATTCTAACCATTCTGCCATTATCTACTATTTTTCTTCTTTCCATTTCTGTTATAAAATTTTCGTATAATTTACATTTTGTATTTTTTGTAAACTATTTTACAATGCTAAAAAATTATAATTTTTATAAGTTGTTTATGTTTTTAATATATTTTTAGAGAACACGCAATATAGATTAAAAAGAAGCTAAAAAAGCTAAATGAGTTTTTAAAAAAAGCTAAAAAAATAAGCTAAGAGCTAAATGAAAATTTTAAGGCTAAATCTGAAACAAATAAGCTAAATTTAGCTCAAAATAAGCTAATATGGTCACGCTGATTACGATATATGATGAAATTCATATACACAGCAAAAAAATTGTTGCTGTATTTCTCCAAAAGCTACTTCCTATAATTATTACATTAAAGTAAAATATACTGAAATAAAAATATCATTACCCCTATTCAAAAGCTCTGCTTATCAACCAGATTGGATTCAAAACATTTAACATCTGAAATTCACTTGTGCATATAAAACATATGCCAGCACAATATTTTCTATCTCCATAAGAATAGCAACGTCAATAGCCTGGAAAACATATACACATTAATTTGTAAATATGTATGAAAAACTCTCGAAGACTAAACAATACACACAAGCAATGATATTCTTCAAAGTAAAAATAGATACGATCACATACATTAATACAACACCATATAAATACATTACCAAATACATTCCCTATCCACTTCTATTCCCAACAGGGTTGACACTCTCTGTAGCTATTAGATTATTTTCCCAGAGATCGCACACATAAATGTATACGTACAATAACCCTACATAAGCATACAAACGATAAATCAAGACATCAATCCAAAGTCTATCAAATAACAATCACTACATGCACACAAATACACTGATGCCTTGTCAGTCAGACTGGGAGCAACACTAAAATTCTAGTTACAACTTTGGTATAATAATTTTTTCTACTATCCGACAGTATAAAAGGAGAGAGGTGGAATTGTCAATATACACACATTTGTATGTTCGCAAATTATAGAAATGTACCAGTAACTAACTGTCTGGTTAGTATGTCTCATGACCCCATAAGAACTACGTGGTCTCTACCTAATCAATTATTTTTTATTAGTAGGGTTTCAATGACAAGCACATGCTAAATAATTATAGAGTAGTTCTGGTGACAAGCTAGTCAGCACATTTTCACCATCAACATTTCCTACTGGGTATAATGATTGTCCGTCACTACAACAAAAGTATCAGACATCATCAAACACACAAGTAAATACAAAAACGCATACTCATACATAAACACACACACACACACCCATACACACACATACAAACATCCCCATATGCATACATGAACATAATCAAAGAAGCAAACTCACACACACACACACATACACATACACAGCCTAACGAAATCTCAGCATGAAAATCCCCAAAATTCCCCCATTTGTAACAGGGTTGCCACCCTTTTTGATTTTCCCGGTTTTGAATTCCCAAAACATGTCGTCCTCCGCCATTAACACACTATTAAGATACTCACCTAAAGCCATAAAATCTGGCAACATTATCTATTCTATCTTTCAATTATTTCTCTACATTTTTAGGCCCAACTATAATAATTCACGTAGCTTCTACTTTTTTGGAGATTTTTTTTCATTTACTTTTTACAGCTGTTGCCAATGATGCAAAAGAGCCACATAAGCGTTCAGGTCCTGTACAGTGCCATAATTGCCAAGAATATGGCCATACAAAAACATACTGAAATTTACCCTCTGTTTGTGTTGTGTGCGGCGAATTACACGGCACCGCTAGCTGCAACAAACCAAAAAATCAAAGTGATAAAAAATGCAGTAATTGTGGAGGTAATCACTCCGCTAACTACAGAGGTTGTCCTGTGTACTCTTTTGTAAAGAAGACTATGGTGCAAAAACCTAAATTAGCTCCAGCTCAATCAGCAAACGCTTACTCTGCCACTTTTCAGCAAATGAGCCAACCAGTTACTTCCCGTGTATCGTATGCAGATGCTGCTAAGGCTAGTTCTATTCCGACACAAAATGTTTCACCGCAAAATAATTCAACAAATGCAAACTCAAACTTTAATTTTAATCGCCTTGAAGCCACTATTAAAAATCTTGTGCAAACTATAAACAATTTTACAACAAATATGACTAGCATGATGCAAGAAATGTTGCGAATGCAGAATACTCTGCTTCAAGCAATACTTAATAAGCCATGAACACGTTAACAATATGTTTCTGGAACGCAAACGGCATTCGCCAACATAAAAATGAACTTGAGCACTTCCTCACGGAAAAAACATTGATATAATGTTAGTATCTGAGACTCATTTGACTTCGAGAAGTCTTTTTAAAATTTATGGCTACACTATATATGATACAAAGGACCCTAGAGGAAGGGCTTTCGGTGGATCAGCAATTCTAATAAAGTCAAGACTCAAGCACTATGTTCTTGATAACATTTGTGAAGAATACCTACAAGCAACAAATATTGGCATTGAAAGTTTTTGTTCAAATTTCGTTATATCATCAATTTACTCCCCTCCCAGATTTTTAATCACTGAGAATCAATATGAGGATTTCTACAAATCTCTTGGACCTTGTTTTGTAGCAGGTGGAGACTACAATGCGAAACATACGTTCTGGGGTTCGCGCCTTGTTACACCCAGAGGTCGAGCATTGTTCAACACTATTTCAAAAATGGGCTTGGATGTCATTTCGAGTGGGGAGCCCACTTATTGGCCTACTGACATAAAAAAAATTCCGGATGTTATAGATTTTGGCGTCATAAAAAATATCTCTAGGGATTTAATTCAAGTTCAAGCTTCTCTTGATCTCTCGTCCGATCACTCCCCGACGATCATCACAATTTGTAGCCCATTAAGAAGTAACTTACCTGACCCATATGTGAAGATGATCAATCGTGTAAATTGGCTGGGGTTCAAAAAATATCTCAGCAAACATTGTACGGAAAACATTACGCTTAGAACACCCGATGATATAGAATCGAAAATTGCCAATCTCAGCGAGAATATTAAACAGGCTGCTGAACATGCCACTATCTCCCATCCGCAGATTGGGTTTAATCAAATTTATTCTACAGACATTGAACGTCTCGTACGTGAAAAAAGAAGGGCTAGAAGGGAATGGCAACAGCACAGATCACCACAAAATAAAATCAGATTTAAAGAGTGCACTAAACGACTCCAAGAGTTGCTTGAATCTGAAAAAATTGCATCTCTTAAAAATTATCTGGAGGGTCTTGATGTCACACCGGCGTCTAATTACTCTTTGTGGCGCGCTGCCAGAAAGCTTAAAATACCCGTTGAGTATAAACCACCTCTACGCACATCTACCGGAGGTTGGGCAAGAAGCGATACTGAAAAAGGTAAAATATTTGCTGAGCACTTAAAATCCGTTTTTACGCCAAATATATGTACTGGTGTTGCTGATTTGCCGAATATAGTCGCTCTACCCCCTCAACACATAAAGTTTAAGATGCGTGATTTACAAAAATTAATTGCCGAACTCAACCCGAAGAAAGCTCCGGGTATTGATGGAATTAGTAATCAGATGCTGATGAACTTGCCTCGTATTGCAATGAGAATCCTGTTATTCATATTTAATGCTATTTTACGACTGGAGTATTATCCACACAACTGGAAACTTGCCAAGGTTAAAATGATTCCAAAGCCGGGCAAAGATATAACCAAGGCTGAGTCATATAGGCCAATAAGTCTACTATCTACAGTGTCAAAGCTTTTCGAAAAACTGCTCAAAACAAAATTGTCCCCAATTCTAATTAGTAGTGGGTGCATACCGGACCATCAATTTGGTTTTAGAAGTCAGCATAGCACCATTGAACAAACTCACAGATTGGTTCAATTTATAAGAAGAACTTTTGAGGAAAAAAAAGTATTGTTCTGCGCTGTTTATTGACGTTTCCCAGGCATTTGATAAAGTGTGGCATGAAGGCCTAATTTTAAAATTGAAGACTTACTTACCAATAAACATTTTAAATCTTTTGGAAAGTTACATTATTTCCCGTAAGTTCACTGTTGCGGAAGGAGACTTTACAAGTAGGCCTGAAACAATTTCATCTGGTGTGCCACAGGGGAGTATACTGGGACCAGTTTTATATTTAATTTATACTTGTGATATGCCTGTGAGCAGTAGTATCCATACTTCCACATTTGCCGACGATACAGCCTGCCTTAGTATGCATGAAAACCCTGATGAGGCATCCCGCAAACTCCAGGAACACATTACCCAGCTGGAACTATGGTTAAACTTATGGAGAATCAAGGTAAATGAACAAAAGTGTGTTCAAGTAACATTTACTTTACGAAGAGATACTTGTTCCCCCATTCGGATTAACAATCAAGTTGTTTCTCAACATTCACATGTGAAATATCTTGGTATACACCTTGATCGACGACTTACATGGAAACACCACATTGATTCTAAGTTAACTCAAATGAAACTTAAACTAACTCAGGTACATTGGCTGATTAGTCGAAATTCAACACTTAGCCTAGACTGTAAACTTTTAATATACAAGTCGCTTTTAAAGCCAATATGGTGCTACGGAATTCAACTATGGGGCACTGCTTCAGCTTCAAATGTAGAGAAAATTCAACGCAGGCAAAATAAAATTTTACGCATGATAACATCGGCTCCATGGTACATCAAAAATTCAAATATACATCGTGATTTGAATATGCCACTAGTGACTGAAGAAATTGCAAAATACGCTGGCAAATATTTAACAAAACTCGAGTCACATCCTAATCCGCTTGCCCGTAATATTTTGAACTTTACTGGACACATCCGCCTAGAAAAGAGGGACACAATGGCTCTTATTCACAGCACTCCAGATGGGAATTCTTGAAAATACTTTTATTTTCTTCTTTTTGATTATCACTACTTACATATGTATTATATATAACTACTACTAAGCTTATGTCCGACATTGGTCGGGCCTAATTATATTTTTTAGATTTAAGATTTGAATACTTATTGTTAGTTCATATATGAAGATACAATAAATAAAAATAATGCATTAAAAAAAAAAAAAATAAAAATTATGCAAATTTTTTGTTTTTATAATGTTATGCGTTTTAAGCGACTAAAATCACTAAAATAAAATTTTATTTAAAAAGTAAACAGCACTTGTATTTCAAGATGGGCAATCATGGTTTTTTGCGTTCCAGAAATTTTGGATAACTTTTGCACATTCAGAGAGTAATTTTCTTTTTACTCTCATTAGTCCGAACTTTAACAAAATCTTGTGGAATACACCTATAATGTGCATAAGCTGGCTTAAGCTAATGCCAGAATTGAACGATAAGCTTGTCAAATGCTTAAGCATTGCTCCCGAAGAAGTAAAAGATGCTCTCGTCTTCCAGGGCTTTAAAGTAAAAAATGTATCGAACATAATAAATAGGGAAAAGATCCCTCAACCTCTATTTCGCGTTGAACTTGAGCCAAATGATATAAAATTGAAAAAGAGTGAGACCCATCCAATATATAATTTAAGATATCTCTTATATCGAAAAATAACCGTTGAAGAACCACACAAGCGTTCAGGACCCGTACAGTGCCATAATTGTCAAGAATATGGCCATACTAAAACTTACTGCAAATTACCTACTGTTTGTGTCGTGTGCGGCGAGTTGCACGGCACTGCTAGTTGCAATAAACCGAAAGATCAAAGTAACAAAAAATGCAGTAATTGTGGAGAAAATCACACTGCTAACTACAGAGGTTGTCGTGTGTACTCTTTGGTAAAGAAGACTATGGTGCAAAAACCTAAATTAGCTCCAGCTCAATCAGCAAACGTTTACTCTGCCACTTTTCAGCAAATGAGCCAACCAGTTACTTCCCGTGTATCGTATGCAGATGCTGCTAAGGCTAGTTCTATTCCGACACAAAATGTTTCACCGCAAAATAATTCTACAAATACACACTCAAACTTTAATTATAATCGCCTTGAAGCCACTATTGAAAATCTTGTGCAAACTATAAACAATTTTACAACAAATATGACTAGCATGATGCAAGAAATGTTGCGAATGCAGAATACTCTGCTTCCAGCTTTAGTTAACAAACCATGAACACGTTAAAAATATGTTTCTGGAACGCAAACGGCATTCGCCAACATAAAAATGAACTTGAGCACTTCCTCACGGAAAAAAATATTGATATATTGTTGGTCTCTGAGACTCATTTGACTTCGAGAAGCCTTTTTAAAATTTATGGCTACACCTTATATGATTCAAAGGACCCGAGAGGAAGAGCATGCGGTGGATCAGCAATTTTAATAAAGTCAAGACTCAAGCATTATATTATTGATAACATTTGTGAAGAACATTTACAAGCAACGAATATTTGTATTGAAAATTTTTCCAATAATTTTGTCATATCATCAATTTACTCTCCTCCTAGATTCGCAATTACTGAGCATCAATACGAGGATTTTTACAAATCTCTGGGTCCTTGTTTCGTAGCAGCTGGCGACTATAATGCTAAACACACGTTCTGGGGTTCGCGTCTTATTACACCCAGAGGTCGAGCGTTGTTCAATACAATTTCCAAAATGGGCTTGGATGTCATTTCAAGTGGGGAGCCCACTTATTGGCCTACTGACATACATAAAATTCCGGATGTAATAGACTTTGGCGTTATGAAAAATATATCTAGGGATTTAATTCAAATTGAAGCTTCTCTAGATCTCTCGTCCGATCACTCTCCCACGATCGTTACAATTTGTAGCCCATTAAGAAGTGATTTACCTCACCCATATGCCAATTTGATAAATCGTGTAAATTGGCTGCGATTCAAAAAATATCTTAGTAGTCATTGCACGGAAACATTACACTAAGAACACCTGATGATGTTGAATCTAACATTGCCAATCTTAACGAAAATATTAAGCAGGCTGCTAAACATGCCACTACCTCCTATCCGCAGACTGGGTTTAATAGACTATATTCTACAGATATTGAACGTCTCGTATGTGAAAAAAGAAGAGCTAGAAGGAAATGGCAACAGCACAGATCACCCCAGAATAAAATTAGATTTAAAGAGTGCACTAAACGACTCCAAGAGCTGTTTGCACATGAAAAAAGTGCATCTCTTAAAAACTATCTGGAAAATCTTGATGTCACACCAGCATCTGATTACTCTTTATGGCGTGCTGCTAGAAAGCTTAAAACACCCGTTGAGTTTAAACCACCTCTGCGCACATCTACCGGAGGTTGGGCAAGAAGCGATACTGAAAAAGGTAACATATTTGCTGCCCATTTAAAATACGTATTTACCCCAAACACATGTACTGGTGTAATTGATTTGCCAAATGTAGTCGCTCTACCCCCTCAACAAATAAAGTTTAAGACGCGTGATGTGCAAAAACTAATTTCTGAACTCAACCCAAAGAAAGCTCCGGGTTTTGATGGAATTAGTAACCAGATGCTAATAAAGTTGCCCCGTATTGCAATTAGAATACTGTTATTTATTTTTAACGCCATTTTACGACTGCAGTATTATCCAAATAGCTGGAAGCTTGCCAAAGTTAAAATGATTCCAAAGCCGGGCAAAGACCTTACCAAGGCTGAGTCATACAGGCCAATAAGTCTCCTATCAACAATGTCAAAGCTTTTCGAAAAACTGCTCATGACAAAATTGTCCCCAATTCTAGTTAATAGTGGGTGCATACCGGACCATCAATTTGGTTTTAGAAGTCAGCATAGCACCATTGAACAAACTCATAGATTGGTCCAATTTATAAGAAGAACATTTGAAGAAAAGAAGTATTGTTCTGCGCTGTTTATCGACGTTTCTCAGGCATTTGATAAAGTGTGGCATGAAGGCCTAATTTTAAAATTAAAAACATACCTGCCAATAAACGTTGTAAGTCTTTTGAAAAGTTACATTACTGCCCGGAAGTTCACTGTTGTGGAAGGAGACTTTATGAGCATGCCTGAAACTATCTCATCCGGTGTGCCACAGGGGAGTATACTGGGGCCAGTTTTGTATTTGATTTATACTTGTGATATGCCTCTGAGCAGCAATATCCACACTTCCACATTTGCTGATGATACAGCCTGCCTTAGTATGCATGAAAATCCTTACGAGGCATCCCGATATCTTCAAGAACACATTACCCAGCTGGAACTATGGTTAAACTTATGGAGAATTAAGGTAAACGAACAAAAGTGTGTTCAAGTAACATATACATTACGAAGAGATACGTGTTTACCCATTCGGATTAACAATCAAGTTGTCCCTCAACATACTCATGTGAAATATCTTGGTATACACCTTGATCGACGGCTTACTTGGAAACACCATATTGACTCTAAGTTAACCCAAATGAAACTAAAATTAACTCAGGTACATTGGCTGATTGGTAGAAATTCAACCCTCAGTCTAGATTGCAAACTTTTGATATACAAGTCTATTTTGAAACCCATATGGTGCTACGGAATTCAACTATGGGGCACTGCTTCAGCTTCCAATGTCGAGAGAATCCAACGAAGGCAAAATAAAATTTTGCGATTAATAACATCGGCTCCATGGTATATAAAAAACTCAAATATACATCGTGATTTGAATATGCCACTAGTGGTTGAAGAAATTGCAAAATATGCAGGCAAATATTTAACAAAACTCGAGTCACATCCTAATCCGCTTGCTCGTAATATTTTGAACTTTACTGGACACGTCCGCCTAAAAAAGAGGGATACAAGTGCTCTTATACTCAACACTCCAGATGGGACTGCTTGAAAATACTTTTTATTTTATTTTATTTTTTATTCCTTTTGATTATCACTACTTATGTATTATTTATAACTATCTCTAAATTTATGTCCGACAGTGGTCGGGCCTAATAATTATATTTTAGATTTAAGATTTGAATACTTATTGTTAGTTCATATTTGAAGATACAATAAATAAAAATATGTATTAAAAAAAAAAAAAAAAAAAATGCTTAAGCAATTCAGATGTGACTTTCATGTGGCCAAAACATACTTAAATGAACTTAAACATTCTTTAGCCATAGCTGCACATCTAGGTACTGTTTATAACTTTGCAGTAACTTTGTTTCTTCTCATAACTCCTCAATGAATGCAATTCAATCTAACTAACTTGTTGGAATGTTCTTATATGTTAAAAATGTACAAATAATTATATCTATGTATATCTCTCTTACATGTTTTATTTGTTTTTCCTACTAAAAAGTACAAAAGTGAATTTACATATATCAACACATATGTATGTGTGTATATATACATATGTGACAGCGTATAGAGAAAGGGACCTAAGGGTAAAAAAAAAATTCCGCTTTTTTTTGATGTGAACAATATCTGAGCATCAAATGAGACCGATCCCATGCCCCAAAATTGTTCTCTCCCAGAGATATGCGCGTTTTATGAAATTGAAGTCGACGATTCTAAGGTTATGTGAAAAAATTGTCGTACTAACAGAGTGATATTCACTATTTAAAAGAATCATAAATGAGTATTTATTATAATTCACAATTAATAATTTCAGAAAATAAACCTAGATTCGAAAAAACGCGAGCAAAATTGATATCAAACTCATGGAAACAGCGCGCTAGGTAGAAAAAAGTAAGAACCAACTACACAAAACAAGATGTAGGGACGGCCTACGTCAAGGTTGACCAACACGTTCCTGTTGCAGTTATTTCCGTACGGAATGTGCGTTCTTCCAACAGGACAAAAATCCTCTTGACACCGCCAAAATAGTTAAAGAATGGTTCTTATATCACACACCAAAATAACTGGACTATCACCCACAATTGCCGAACCTCAACATAATTGAACATTTCTGAAAGAATTTCGGCAGACACTCCAGAAAAAGAAACATAACCATTAAAAACCTTCTGATGGAAATTTAGCGGGGAGAGTGGCCAAAAATGTCAATGGAAGTAATAAATAAATTTATGGAATTGATGCCTAGAAGGCTACAAGCAGTTCTAAAAGCAAATGGAAATCAAACAAAGTAGTAGCCATTATTTGTTTTTGCATATTGTAATAATGTACAATTTCTTTTGACGCATTAAAATTGCAGTGTTTTTGATTTTGTTTCAATTGTTCTTGTTAACGAATTTTGAATTTTTATTTATTTATTTTTTCTCAGCGAGAATATTAAACAGGCTGCTGAACATGCCACTATCTCCCATCCGCACAGACAGACATTGAACGTCTCGTACGTGAAAAAAGAAGGGCTAGAAGGGAATGGCAACAGCACAGATAACCACAAAATAAAATCAGATTTAAAGAGTGCACTAAACGACTCCAAGAGTTGCTTGCATCTGAAAAAATTGCATCTCTTAAAAATTATCTGGAGGGTCTTGATGTTACACCGGCGTCTAATTACTCCTTGTGGCGCGCTGCCAGAAAGCTTAAAACACCCGTTGAGTATAAGCCACCTCTACGCACATCTACCGGAGGTTGGGCAAGAAGCGATACTGAAAAAGGTAAAATATTTGCTGAGCACTTAAAATCCGTTTTTACGCCAAATATATGTACTGGTGTTGCTGATTTGCCGAATATAGTCGCTCTACCCCCTCAACACATAAAGTTTAAGACGCGTGATTTACAAAAATTAATTGCCGAACTCAACCCGAAGAAAGCTCCGGGTATTGATGGAATTAGTAATCAGATGCTGATGAACTTGCCTCGTATTGCAATGAGAATCCTGTTATTCATATTTAATGCTATTTTACGACTGGAGTATTATCCACACAACTGGAAACTTGCCAAGGTTAAAATGATTCCAAAGCCGGGCAAAGATATAACAAAGGCTGAGTCATATAGGCCAATAAGTCTACTATCTACAATGTCAAAGCTTTTCGAAAAACTGCTCAAAACAAAATTGTCCCCAATTCTAATTAGTAGTGGGTGCATACCAGACCATCAATTTGGTTTTAGAAGTCAGCATAGCACCATTGAACAAACTCACAGATTAGTTCAATTTATAAGAAGAACTTTTGAGGGAAAAAAGTATTGTTCTGCGCTGTTTATTGACGTTTCCCAGGCATTTGATAAAGTGTGGCATGAAGGCCTTATTTTAAAATTGAAGACTTACTTACCAATAAACATTTTAAATCTTTTGGAAAGTTACATTATTTCCCGTAAGTTCACTGTTGCGGAAGGAGACTTTACAAGTAGGCCTGAAACAATTTCATCTGGTGTGCCACAGGGGAGTATACTGGGACCAGTTTTATATTTAATTTATACTTGTGATATGCCTGTGAGCAGTAGTATCCATACTTCCACATTTGCCGACGATACAGCCTGCCTTAGTATGCATGAAAACCCTGATGAGGCATCCCGCAAACTCCAGGAACACATTAGCCAGATGGAGCTTTGGTTAAACTTATGGAGAATCAAGGTAAATGAACAAAAGTGTGTTCAAGTAACATTTACTTTACGAAGAGATACTTGTTCCCCCATTCGGATTAACAATCAAGTTGTTTCTCAACATTCACATGTGAAATATCTTGGTATACACTTTGATCGACGACTTACATGGAAACACCACATTGATTCTAAGTTAACTCAAATGAAACTTAAACTAACTCAGGTACATTGGCTGATTGGTCGAAATTCAACACTTAGCCTAGACTGTAAACTTTTAATATACAAGTCGCTTTTAAAGCCAATATGGTGCTACGGAATTCAATTATGGGGCACTGCTTCAGCTTCAAATGTAGAGAAAATTCAACGCAGGCAAAATAAAATTTTACGCATGATAACATCGGCTCCATGGTACATCAAAAATTCAAATATACATCGTGATTTGAATATGCCACTAGTGACTGAAGAAATTGTAAAATGCGCTGGCAAATATTTAACAAAACTCGAGTCACATCTACTACTAAGCTTATGTCCGACATTGGTCGGGCCTAATTATATTTTTTAGATTTAAGATTTGAATACTTATTGTTAGTTCATAGATACAATAAATAAAAATCATGCATTAAAAAAAAAAAAAAAAAAAAATTATTTTAAGAGCATTATATATGTAATGTTTTGAAAATGACAAAAAGGTTTCAAAAACTTTTATCTTTTAATACCGAAATAAAACTTTTGATATGAGAGAACCAGGTGTACAGTTTTTTTTTGACTCTCCCAGTATAACAGAATAAAGGAATCGGTTGACCTTGTATTTCGTTCCTAAAACGTCAAATTAGAGGCATCCGATTCACATTTTAATTCTATAGGAATCAATGTATTCTAAAATCAATTTGACGAAGACTTTTGAAGTTATTATAAAAAAAATTAATTTTTTTTTCGCTAAGCAACAAACGAATCCCTCGAGTTCAGTCAAGTTGTCAGTAATCGACAAGTATTTATGAGGTTAAGAGCTGATTATATTTTGAACTCCTTGGGCTTAATTTTTTATTTTAAATCGAGGCGTATCAAATTGGGTTGTTATTAAACTATGCTGTAAAAACATTCTTTCGGCTGCAGCTGAACTATGTGACAAAGGAAATAAATTTTGAACGAAATAAAAAAGGTGTCAAAAGTATTGTGCAGCAAACGCAGTATAAATAACAAAGTTAAACATAAAAAAGTGATTTGCAAATAAAAAATATTGCACATTGGGAAAAATTTTTAGAAATTTTGGTTATAATTAACCAAAAACGGCAGCTCTATTCACATCAAAATTGTCTCGTTTCAGGCCGATTTTGACGTAAAGCAAAGTGTTAAGGGCATTCTGTTACGTAGTTTAGACTAAACTACAGTGATAGAGGTAAAAGCGCGGTCAACTTCTTCGTTTAAATATGGAAGTGACAGAAGTTTGATGTTAATGCAATTTTTGATAATGCCTCAAACGAGTTCATTTTAACTGAATCGCTATTATATTTTACTTCTGCCCAAAATTCGATAGTTTACTCAATACTTGTGTTATGTCTTCCTTGTTGTGTGGCAAAACACTGCTTACATTAATTGTACTTAAAATGTTAAAGTTTGAGGGTAATATGGCGCTTATTTCTTCCACCAAGTCTTGTACAATCTTACTAGAATTTTTTTAAATGCTCTATTTAACTTCAGAGCTTATGTTTTTTCAATGATAGACTTCCTCGAAAAAGAAATAGATAAGGAAATTTCTCTTTGAATTTTTGGTTTAGTGCCACCGCTTGAAACAAAAAGCACCGAAAATGAATTTAAAAAAGCACTGAGCACTAACTTCAAAATTCTTCTCGTCGAAAATTTCAAAAGGCACTAAAAACGGCGCGAAAAGCACCGAGTTGACAACGCTGCTTGTTAGTTTAATCTGTTACAGTTCAGTCGTATTAGTTATCTTTATTTTAATAAACCTTTGTATTATATTTAAAACGGGAATCGTTTCAATTAGCAGTACAACGGTTCAAAGCTCGAACTCAAAATATTTCATAGGTAAAATAAACGAAAAATGTGGTTCATTTTACGAAAATATTCGTTGTTTTTACGGTACGAAATGCTTCGTAAATAGTGGAAATAATATTTGTTTATTTTACGAAATACTTTTTGTCTGCAAATAACAAAGTTTAGTTCATTTAAAAATTTTTTATGAAATTTACGACACACAATGCTTATATTACAGAATAAATTCGTGAATAATGAAAATCAATTTTGTGTTATATACGAAATTTTGTATAAAATTAAAATCTTTAGAATATAAAAATCTGCAAAAAAATATATTTTACATTTGAAAAATTATTTTGTAGAATAATATGTAAATTCCAAGAAGGTTGCAATAATTATGAAAAGAAAAATATAATTTGAGGGGATTTGTTACAGCCTGTGTATTCCTAATACATCACATGCACTAGAGTTCGACCGATTAATCGGCTTCGGCCAAAAATTGGTAATCGGCCAACATTCGACCTATGGCAAAAATCGGCCGACTAGCCGAATCCGAATATTTTTTATTCCAAGCTTGAAAAATAAAATTATGTTTGGTCGTTGCTCGCCGACAGTTTCTATTGTGTTTAACGTTTTGAAAGGTTTGCTTTGAAATACAACCCTATTGGTTTCTATTTTCTTTTACATGGACATTCTGTTGAGTGATCATATGAAAAAGCAATCTAGAAATTGCAAAATAGCCATCATATATTATTTTTTCTTGTTATGTATCCAATAGATATTACAGCTATTTCAGTGATCTCAAAAAAGCAAAGTTTTTTCCTTAATTCATATATAACGTAAGTATCATTTTTAAAATTTAAAACATTCGGCTTCGGCTTCGGTTATGACCGAAGTTTAGGATTTTAGCCGAAGTTCGGCTTCGGCTTCGGCTTCGGCCAAAAAAAGTCTTCGGTCGATCTCTAACATACACATACATACATATTTTGCAATGGAACTCACGAATCAAACTGGGAACACAACTGGGACGAACAACGAATTTTTCATTGCGAACTTTCATCATGGAAAATAAACACATTTGTTCATATGAAAATTAAAACAACACCACCGTCGAACGAAATTCATCGTGCAAGACGAAATCTGCTATAGATTTATTTCTATTTCTTACGCCGATGAACGACGAAAAAATAATTTTATCTGTTAACTATATACTTTTCTTTAAGTGTAAAATCTTCATTAATATGGTAACACCAATGCACAGTGGCGTGAATTAAAAAAAAAGTGGTAAAAAGTCCGCAACTTTTGAACTAGTTAACCGATTTCGATGAAACCAACTGTTTTGGAAAGTACAAGTGTTGAAATTTTTAGAAAGCATATTTTGAGGCACCCTGTTGTAAGACAGGGTAGCTCCAAACAGCCTCAAAGTGGGAAAGTGCGGGTATCGAAATTCTTTCGGAGCTTGTAACTTTTGTAAATAGGGACCGATTTCAATAATTTTTTCAGCGGGACAATCTACGTTAAGAAATAAAAATAAAACATGCTAAGAGTACCATTTTATCTCTTTCAGTTTCAAAGTTATTTGACTTGAAAAATTTATTTTTTAATTTTTGGCCCTGACTTTTTTTATTCGTTAGTACATAACTTCTTTATTACTTGGCAAAAATCAGTATGTTTTAATGTTTTTGAAAGAAAACTTCATTACAAATCATATAAAAAAAATTTTTTTTTGATATCTCAAAAATTGTAGCAAGGAATAATTTTGCAATTTGGATTTTTAAAAATTATGAAAAAATTTGGTATATTTTGTGAAAAAAGTATTCTTAATTTTTTTGGAATATTTTAAAAAATTATTAAGTATTTGATAAAAACTTTGATTGTATCTGAGAAAGGAGACATTGAGAAAGGCTGTGAAATAAATTTTGGAGATTCTTGTTGGTGCACCCTACATTCAGCATTGGTCGAAAACTAGCAATTTTTTTTCAAAAAATCCGATTTTCGGATGTGGCAAAAAAATTGCACGGTCGTTTTTGTAAATTTTTTGGTTTTTTATAATAAATAATTTTGTTGTAAGTAATCTGTAAGAAACTCTTGACATCCTACACATAAATGTAGGCAGGAGAGGAGATTTTCTAAAAATTCTAAAATTTTTCTAACACAATTTTTCCCAATAAGAAAAAAGTATTATTAAATTATAAATTGGGAATCATTTTAATTTTTATCAATAGTATACATTTAGCTTTGCAAACTGGAAAAAAATTATTCTCCTACCTTCAATACTTTTTGAAATATTCGAAATCCAATTTTGATTAAAAATTTTAATTTTCTACATTTTTTATTTTTTTCTAAATTATTGATCTTATTTTCTTTACTGCAAATGTTTCTTAATTTTTTCTATGTTATTACAATAGTAGATATAATTGTCTATTCAACGGTATATAATATGTATTCCTTTGCCATTATATCAGTCTTAAAATGTATACACAAATATAACACCTCAGGTAACAATTTACGTGTTTTATCTGATACTCAAACAAACCCACATTTTTTATGAACTCTTGAAGCTGTTATTAAATACTTTCTTTACTTAAATACAATAAAATATAAGAATTTATATACATAAATGTAAGTATATTTATATACCCACAAGGGCAAAGGTACCTGCGCGCACATCTCCAATATGGGTATGGTTTTACCTGATATTTGTATCGGTTTTGTATTCGCAGCTTGTAAAGTAGCTATATATTTAAGCTGCGATGCATTTAATGTCATTATTTCAGTTATAGCTATCATGGAGATAACAATTAAAAATAAATCGCTCTGCAAGTTAATGTGGGAAAACCTCACTGATGGTAGTACTCAGTTGGACAAGGTAGACCAAATGATGTACATAATATCTACTACATATGGTTTATCTGTAAACACTGATTTATCGAAAAAACTTGAAATTTTTTTTAAATTATATGAAAAGAAGATACGTGAATGCAATAAATCAATTTCTGAATTAAAATCAGGATTGGTTAGATATGGGACTATCTACGGAAATATACCCAAAGAAGTTTGGTCGGCCAAATAAAGATTAGATAACGTTCGACGCAGGAGCAAAAGGATTAAACAAGAAGACTTGATAAATAAATACGTATTCGGAAAATGAAATCAAAGATTCATTCAAATTGATTTTAGCGAAGACTCAACTTAAAGAAGCAGGCAAAATCGTAGATGTGCTACCAGTTGCGTCTCCAAAAAGATTAAGACGGATGGTGGAAAGCATTCCAACGCCAAAATATAGTAAACATTTTACGGGGGAATATGCACTAGCACTCATTCTTAATTTGGGCCTTTCAAGAAATAAATACGATATCTTAAGGAAAGTGCTTAAAGAAAAAAGTGGGCCTTTGCCATCAAGTACATTGTTGTTAAAAAAAAAATCGGAAATTTTGCCACATCCGATAACAGTGGATAGCCGAAGTGCAGTCATTAGTTTGTCAGACCTTCTTCATAATACAGCATCAAGACTCATCGCTACTTTTGACGAAAGAGACTTAGATACATGTAATAATTCTGAACTAACACTAATATACAAATGGGGATGTGATGGATCATCTGGATTTTCAGAATATAGACAGCCCAGTGCATACGATAATGACTTTTCCAAAGTTTTAATGGCATCATTAGTACCATTCAGGCTTCGACTACATAATGAAATGCCTTCAACAAGTACAAATGCATTTAAAGATGTGTGGGTAAATACTACTTCAGGCTCAAATTTTTATGCCGACCAATACGTTTTGAATACATCAAGGAAAACAAAGAAACAACTCAAAATCTGGTTGATGGTATAAAACATGAAATTTCTAATATGGAACCCATTGACGTTCATATATTAGGACGAGTAATAACAGTATCTTTTAGACCTTATTTAACAATGATAGATGGAAAAGTTGCAAATGCAATAACCGATACAAAATCTTATTTGATTTGTAATATATGCGGAAAGAAAAATTCCGATTTTAAGGACATTGAGAATTATACTCCAACTAATGAAGATGCCCTTAAGCTTGGAATATCACCACTTCATGCTCGGATTCGATTCATGGAGTACATTTTACATCTATCTTACGACAATAAATATCGCAGTGTACCAGAACTTCAGAACGTTCCAGTTGCAAATAATTCTGCTTTAAAACAGATACGGTTGGAAGAAAAGAAAAGAATTCAAGATGAGTTTATGAAACGTGGCTTAATCATTGACAAACCTTTATATGGCTATGGAAACTCCAATAATGGCAACACTGCCAGGCGATTTTTTGATGACCCTGAAACCACATCTTCTATAACTGGTATTAGCTTTAATCTCATAAGACGTTTCAAAATAATACTGGCCGTCATAAATAGCAAAAAGTTAATTAATAAGGACAAATTTGAAATATATGTATGTAAAAGACACTCTGATTCTAATAAATGAATTATATCCATGGAAATCAATAATTCCAACCGTACATAAAGTGCTAGCACATACAAAAGAAATAATAGAAAACAACATTCTTCCTCTGGGGGAACTAACGGAAGAAGCACAGGAAGCTAGAAATAGAGATGTTAAGCAATATCGACTTTTCAATACACGTAAATGCTCTAGAGTTGCTCAAAATAATGATTTAATACATCATTTGCTATTGTCTTCAGATCCAGTCCTACAAGGCATAAGAATGAAATGGTTGCCAAAAATAAGTATTGAAATCGAGAAGGACGATCCCGAAGCAGAGGAAATTAATAGCTTGCTAGGCCATGATGTCTCAGATTATTTTAAAGCAAATTCTTGAAGTAAAACCCAAATATAAATTAAAAACAACATATGTATGTATCCATGCACTTAGATACGAGTAATAAGGAAAATGAAACTGAACTTATTAAATATATTTTTAATACAATTATCAGAATCAAAAGGAAAAATTTAGTTGTAAGTTTTCATACTCATACATACATATGTACATTGTACATATATCTCTTGATACATAAGTATTTATATTCATACAAACAAATATCTGATATCATGGCAAAAAGTCTCTGGAATTCTCTGTCAAATTATATTCAAAACTTAGGGAATTTATATGCGTTTAAAAAGGAGCTACATAAAAAAATGTTCGTAATTTAATGTTCTAATGTTAACTACTAATTTTTTTTAAATAAATAAATAACTCAATCTATTTGTCCTTGTAGGTATATAAATATACTTCAAGAGTTCATAAAAAATGTGGGTTTGTTTGAGTATCAGATAAAACACGTAAATTGTTACCTGAGGAGTTATATTTGTGTATACATTTTAAGACTGATATAATGGCAAAGGAATACATATTATATACCGTTGAATAGACAATTATATCTACTATTGTAATAACATAGAAAAAATTAAGAAACATTTGCAGTAAAGAAAATAAGATCAATAATTTAGAAAAAAATAAAAAATGTAGAAAATTAAAATTTTTAATCAAAATTGGATTTCGAATATTTCAAAAAGTATTGAAGGTAGGAGAATAATTTTTTTCCAGTTTGCAAAGCTAAATGTATACTATTGATAAAAATTAAAATGATTCCCAATTTATAATTTAATAATACTTTTTTCTTATTGGGAAAAATTGTGTTAGAAAAATTTTAGAATTTTTAGAAAATCTCCTCTCCTGCCTACATTTATGTGTAGGATGTCAAGAGTTTCTTACAGATTACTTACAACAAAATTATTTATTATAAAAAACCAAAAAATTTACAAAAACGACCGTGCAATTTTTTTGCCACATCCGAAAATCGGATTTTTTGAAAAAAAATTGCTAGTTTTCGACCAATGCTGAATGTAGGGTGCACCAACAAGAATCTCCAAAATTTATTTCACAGCCTTTCTCAATGTCTCCTTTCTCAGATACAATCAAAGTTTTTATCAAATACTTAATAATTTTTTAAAATATTCCAAAAAAATTAAGAATACTTTTTTCACAAAATATACCAAATTTTTTCATAATTTTTAAAAATCCAAATTGCAAAATTATTCCTTGCTACAATTTTTGAGATATCAAAAAAAAATTTTTTTTATATGATTTGTAATGAAGTTTTCTTTCAAAAACATTAAAACATACTGATTTTTGCCAAGTAATAAAGAAGTTATGTACTAACGAATAAAAAAAGTCAGGGCCAAAAATTAAAAAATAAATTTTTCAAGTCAAATAACTTTGAAACTGAAAGAGATAAAATGGTACTCTTAGCATGTTTTATTTTTATTTCTTAACGTAGATTGTCCCGCTGAAAAAATTATTGAAATCGGTCCCTATTTACAAAAGTTACAAGCTCCGAAAGAATTTCGATACCCGCACTTTCCCACTTTGAGGCTGTTTGGAGCTACCCTGTCTTACAACAGGGTGCCTCAAAATATGCTTTCTAAAAATTTCAACACTTGTACTTTCCAAAACAGTTGGTTTCATCGAAATCGGTTAACTAGTTCAAAAGTTGCGGACTTTTTACCACTTTTTTTTTAATTCACGCCACTGTGCAATGTCAGTATTCGCTTATAATATTCTAATAGTTTTTTTATATATATAAACACATACACATATTATGTATTTTTACATATATACCAATGTATATGAAAACCGTATTTTAACTTACATTCGTCTTTTCTAATCTGAAGAATAAAGAATTAATAAAACGTTATTTGCCGTGCGCAATACAGAATTTAATAAAGAAAAGGTTAAGTTGAGGTTAACCATACAGCAAAAAGGGCATTAAGTTAACATCAGAAGTGGGATAACATTATTCACGTTACTGAAGGATTATAACCAGAATTATTATTCCAATTTGTGATGTGATCAGGTTTAATATTGGCTCTATAATTGTTGTGTTGCTGTACAGAGAATTGTGGTATATTGTTATATGCGTGCAGAATTTCCAATTGTTTCAACTATATTCAAAGAGGACGCTAAGCTGTTGCTGTTGTGGTACGCTGTTGCTGCTGTGGTGCGTTGTTCTAGCAAGTAGCTTGGGTTGGTGAATAGTGTTGTTAATTGCTGTACGGGTGGTTTGTTGTACGGTGGTGCATGCGTGCGGAAGTTCTACACAAATTTTGTCAGCTGTGTTCAAAGGAAGACGCAAACTCGTGTGGGACATTAGTAGAAGTGGTAAGAAATCTGATTTTAATATTGTACATAATCTAAGCGTGGGTTCAACAATGAGTAATTCCGAAAATCAAAACGTGCCTTATGAAATGTTGGTGCAACTTTTGGAACAAAATGCAGAACTTATCAGAACACTACCGATGAATGCGGCAGGTGGTATAAATCAAGCAAGTTCAAATTTCAACGTGGTTCCGGATTTGCACAGATCTATCAAAAAATTCAGTGGCAAGGAGAATGAAGGTGATGCCGCTTCGTGGCTTGAGTCAATAAAAGGTATGAGTGAACTGCATGGGTGGTCCGACTCCTTTCGTCTTGAGTTAGTGCGTTAGAATTTTATAGACGGTGCGTCCAACTGGTTTTATTCTCAAAGAATTAGAACATGGGCGGAATTTGAAACAGAATTTCAAAATACGTTTGTTGGTAGAGAAAGCGTCGCCGAACAGTGGGCCTCCTTACTGAATTACAAACAAAGCAAACAAGAGGATGTTTTTGATTATTATTTTGCCAAAAAGAGATTATGTGATAACCTTCAATTATCATTTGGGGAAACTAAATCGCAAATAACGCAAGGGTTATATGACCGCGAATTAAAAACATTTCTATTATGTAAAACTCATTCAGAGTCAAATGCTTTGTTGGCCGACATTCGTGAATTCAACCGTTCGATGGGATGTCAAGTAAAAGACCGCGCAGTTTCAACGAAGCAAATTAAACAAGAAATTATTTTGAAAGAACCATCACCGAAAGTTAAAGACTCAGGGGATGTTACTTGTTTTCGCTGCAATATGAAAGGGCATACAAGAAAAAATTGTACGTCACCAGTTGTGTGCCAAAAGTGTAATAAGCCTGGGCATGTAAAGAAAAACTGCTTTGTGGGTGAAAATGATAACAAGAAAAGGGAACCAATTGGTATTCAGCATAAAAGCTGTGCTGTGACAAAGAGTCATGATGAACCAGTCTTAATGAATGAAAAATATTTTTTTGATGCAGAGATAAACGGCAATTCGGCATGTTGATTTTGGTAGTCAGTGCGTAATGATGAAAAAGTCTACGGCGGATGAGTTTGGTTTCAAACTTAATGCGGCTCCTACAGATAGTTCAATGGTAAGAGGTGTAGGTGGAGGTATGGCACATACGTTGGGCGTGTTTAATGCCAACTTAAAAGTTGATCAGGCTACTGCAGATGTGTTGGTACACGTGGTAGATGATAGTATCACTGACATACCATTACTTATAGGTCAGCCATTTACAGAACAGTCTCATATTGTCTACTACAAGAAAGGAGATCATTTGCGAATCTTCGAACAATTTTATTTATCAGAAAATAGTTTGCATCGGATAGAGATACCAGATCTGCCAAAATTAAAAACAAATTTGTGGGTTAAAGAAGCTACCGTTCTGCCACCAAATCATGTGGGGTTTGTTACCGTCACAACTGGCGAAGTTGTAGGTGAACAACAAGATATTTTTATAGATTCAACAACTATTCGGAATGGGTGTATCATCCCCGCATGTGTAATAAATGGTAATGCTGACGGGTTAGCTGTACCTATTCTGAATTGTACGACAACGGATATAGTTTTTAATGAAGGCGAGCTCGTGACAAAAGCAGAGTTGTGTATTCTTGATGAATTCAAAACTGATGGCGAAAAATCGGAGGAAATTGAAGAAAATTCGTGCAATTTAATTGACGTAAATCCCGAAATACCGGATGACTACAGAAACAAATTAGTAGAATTGTTACAACTATATAGAGACTGTTTCGCGTTAAAAATTAGCGAACTTGGGTGTGGAGCGAACACTGAATTTTCAATCGAACTAATAGATAAAAACCCCATCACGTACAAGCCATATAGATTGAGTGAATCTGAACGAACTTTTGTTCGAGAAGAGATGCAACAATTAACGGAAGCTGGTATTATTGTCGAGTCGGATTCTGATTACGCGAGCCCTATCTTAATAGTTCGCAAAAAGAATGGCGACAAAAGAATTTGTATCGATTATCGAGCCTTAAATCGTGTTACGAAGAAGATGAAATACCCCTTACCAATTATTGCCGACCAACTTAATCGTCTTCATGGAATGAAGTATTTTAATGTACTTGATATGCCTAGTGGCTACTACCAGGTGAAGGTGGCTGAAGAATCACGACACGTAACAGCATTTGTGACGCCAGATGGGCACTATAAGTTCCTGCGAATGCCGTTTGGTGTTGCTAATGGTCCGGCTGTGTTCCAGAAACTTATAAATTCAGCATTAGGTCCGTTGCGTTTTACAATTGCCATGGGCTACTTCGACGATATATTGATACCAGCAACAAATGTTGAAGAGTGTATAGAAAATTTGAAAGCTGTTTTGGATGTTCTAAGAAGAGCTAATTTAAAGTTAAACATTCGAAAATGTAAATTTTTAATTACCAAAATTGAGTATTTTGGATATGAGATCAGTGATGGGTTCATTGCCCCGAGCCGACTTAAAACAGATGCCGTTGTAAAATTTAAACGTCCGACAACAGTGCACGAAGTCCGCCAATTTATTGGATTGACTAGTTATTTTCGCAAATTCATCGAGTACTATGCTGTTCTTGCAAAGCCACTTACACATTTGACGAAAAAAGAAGCAATTTGGAAATGGACCCAAACCGAAGAAAATGCATATCAAAATTTGAAGAAGAAATTGACAGAAAAACCCGTACTGTCATTATATTGTAAAGATGCAGACACGGAGGTCCACACAGATGCTTGTAAGGATGGCTTGGCAGGTGTCCTTTTGCAAAAACAGATTGATGGAAAATTTCATCCGATTGCGTACGCCAGCCGACAAACCACAAATGAAGAGTCGCGTTATCATTCTACTGAGCTTGAAGCTTTGGCAGTTGTGTGGGTACTGGAACGTTTTCGTGTTTATTTGATCGGAATTCAATTCACTATTAAAACCGATTGCTATGCTGTGAGAAGTTCAATGACAAAGAAATATATTTTGCCCAGAATCGGAAGGTGGTGGTTGAAATTATCAGAATATGATTTCGAAGTACTACACACACCTGGGGCCGAAAATAGGCATGCCGACGCACTGAGTCGAAACCCAATTGATTCACCTGAAATTACCAATCCTGTTGCAGATATTTGCGTTCTTCACTCTAGTTTAGACACATCAGACTGGGTGAAAGTGTTACAAAAGACTGATTCAAAAATTAATTATGTAAAGGAAGTCTTACAAAAGAAATCTGAGCTGTCTAACGATGATGTCAGGATCCAGAAAGAATTCGCAGTCGAAGTTGGGCGTGTTTACAAATTGGAAGGTAATAAAAAACTTTTATATATTCCAGATGGAGCTAGATACAAAATCGTATTATCTTACCACGATGAGCTGGGACATATCGGCGTTGACAAAGTTGTATCTAAAATTAAAGAAAAATATTGGTTCCCAAGACTTAGAAACTACGTCAAAAGATTTGTGGGTGCATGTTTTGAATGCCTTTATCATAAACAGCCTGCTGGGAAGAAACAAGGATTTTTACACCCAATTGATAAAATTGGAATACCATTTCATACCATTCATGCTGACCTCCTAGGTACATTCGTTAGAGGTACATATGGAAATATGTATGTTTTAGTTGTGATTGACGTCTTCACTAAGTTTTGTGTCCTGAAACCCGTACGTAACGTAAAAAGTGAAACCACCGTTCGAGCGCTGAATGAAGTCATATCTATATTTGTAACACCAACCCGTATAATATCAGACCGAGGTACCGCATTTACGGGTAGCCCGTTCCACAAATTTTGCACAGACAAAAATATCGTACACGTTTTGAACGCTACAGCAACGCCTAGAGCCAACGGCCAATGTGAACGGCTAAATCGTACCATAACTCCCATGCTAGCAACATTATGCAGAAAACCAAATGGCAGTGACTGGGACAAACATATTTGTCTCGTCCAGTGGAGTGTTAACAACAGTATTCATCACGTCATAAAAACAACTCCGTTTAAACTGTTGTTCAATTATGAGCCAAGAAGACCGACACCAAATCAATTAGAAGATGCAAATATTAACATCGATGAAGAAAACATCGTCGCTTTGCGTCAGGAAGCAATCGATCGAATAAGAAATAACCAAGAAAAACAAAGGCAACGGTTTAACAAAAAACGATGTGCTACACAAGAAAACATCCCAGGCGATTCTGTGATGGTGCGTCGCGATCCTACTAGCACAGGAGAATCTTTGAAGTTAATGCCATTGTATAAGGGCCCATATGTGGTAACTGAGGTGTTGCCGATTTCCCGGATGTCCAGCGAAATCAACGATTCTATGAGGGTGTAGTACCTGCAGAGGACATGAAACGAGTTACGGCTCCCCCAGATGACATAGGCAGCGATTCATCAACTGAATGCGACAAGCTCCAACCGAAGAAGCCAACTCGAGCGAGGACTACCCCTGGCTATCTGAAGGACTACATACTATAATCGATCGAGGCCGATCTTCATATTAGGATGGCCGATTGATAACTATATACTTTTCTTTAAGTGTAAAATCTTCATTAATATGTTAACACCAATGTCAGTATTCGCTTATAATATTCTAATAGTTTTTTTATATATATAAACACATACACATATTATGTATTTTTACATATATACCAATGTATATGAAAACCGTATTTTAACTTACATTCGTCTTTTCTAATCTGAAGAATAAAGAATTAATAAAACGTTATTTGCCGTGCGCAATACAGAATTTAATAAAGAAAAGGTTAAGTTGAGGTTAACCATACAGCAAAAAGGGCATTAAGTTAACATCAGAAGTGGGATAACATTATTCACGTTACTGAAGGATTATAACCAGAATTATTATTCCAATTTGTGATGTGATCAGGTTTAATATTGGCTCTATAATTGTTGTGTTGCTGTACAGAGAATTGTGGTATATTGTTATATGCGTGCAGAATTTCCAATTGTTTCAACTATATTCAAAGAGGACGCTAAGCTGTTGCTGTTGTGGTACGCTGTTGCTGCTGTGGTGCGTTGTTCTAGCAAGTAGCTTGGGTTGGTGAATAGTGTTTTTAATTGCTGTACGGGTGGTTTGTTGTACGGTGGTGCATGCGTGCGGAAGTTCTACACAAATTTTGTCAGCTGTGTTCAAAGGAAGACGCAAACTCGTGTGGGACATTAGTAGAAGTGGTAAGAAATCTGATTTTAATATTGTACATAATCTAAGCGTGGGTTCAACAATGAGTAATTCCGAAAATCAAAACGTGCCTTATGAAATGTTGGTGCAACTTTTGGAACAAAATGCAGAACTTATCAGAACACTACCGATGAATGCGGCAGGTGGTATAAATCAAGCAAGTTCAAATTTCAACGTGGTTCCGGATTTGCACAGATCTATCAAAAAATTCAGTGGCAAGGAGAATGAAGGTGATGCCGCTTCGTGGCTTGAGTCAATAAAAGGTATGAGTGAACTGCATGGGTGGTCCGACTCCTTTCGTCTTGAGTTAGTGCGTTAGAATTTTATAGACGGTGCGTCCAACTGGTTTTATTCTCAAAGAATTAGAACATGGGCGGAATTTGAAACAGAATTTCAAAATACGTTTGTTGGTAGAGAAAGCGTCGCCGAACAGTGGGCCTCCTTACTGAATTACAAACAAAGCAAACAAGAGGATGTTTTTGATTATTATTTTGCCAAAAAGAGATTATGTGATAACCTTCAATTATCATTTGGGGAAACTAAATCGCAAATAACGCAAGGGTTATATGACCGCGAATTAAAAACATTTCTGTTATGTAAAACTCATTCAGAGTCAAATGCTTTGTTGGCCGACATTCGTGAATTCAACCGTTCGATGGGATGTCAAGTAAAAGACCGCGCAGTTTCAACGAAGCAAATTAAACAAGAAATTATTTTGAAAGAACCATCACCGAAAGTTAAAGACTCAGGGGATGTTACTTGTTTTCGCTGCAATATGAAAGGGCATACAAGAAAAAATTGTACGTCACCAGTTGTGTGCCAAAAGTGTAATAAGCCTGGGCATGTAAAGAAAAACTGCTTTGTGGGTGAAAATGATAACAAGAAAAGGGAACCAATTGGTATTCAGCATAAAAGCTGTGCTGTGACAAAGAGTCATGATGAACCAGTCTTAATGAATGAAAAATATTTTTTTGATGCAGAGATAAACGGCAATTCGGCATGTTGATTTTGGTAGTCAGTGCGTAATGATGAAAAAGTCTACGGCGGATGAGTTTGGTTTCAAACTTAATGCGGCTCCTACAGATAGTTCAATGGTAAGAGGTGTAGGTGGAGGTATGGCACATACGTTGGGCGTGTTTAATGCCAACTTAAAAGTTGATCAGGCTACTGCAGATGTGTTGGTACACGTGGTAGATGATAGTATCACTGACATACCATTACTTATAGGTCAGCCATTTACAGAACAGTCTCATATTGTCTACTACAAGAAAGGAGATCATTTGCGAATCTTCGAACAATTTTATTTATCAGAAAATAGTTTGCATCGGATAGAGATACCAGATCTGCCAAAATTAAAAACAAATTTGTGGGTTAAAGAAGCTACCGTTCTGCCACCAAATCATGTGGGGTTTGTTACCGTCACAACTGGCGAAGTTGTAGGTGAACAACAAGATATTTTTATAGATTCAACAACTATTCGGAATGGGTGTATCATCCCCGCATGTGTAATAAATGGTAATGCTGACGGGTTAGCTGTACCTATTCTGAATTGTACGACAACGGATATAGTTTTTAATGAAGGCGAGCTCGTGACAAAAGCAGAGTTGTGTATTCTTGATGAATTCAAAACTGATGGCGAAAAATCGGAGGAAATTGAAGAAAATTCGTGCAATTTAATTGACGTAAATCCCGAAATACCGGATGACTACAGAAACAAATTAGTAGAATTGTTACAACTATATAGAGACTGTTTCGCGTTAAAAATTAGCGAACTTGGGTGTGGAGCGAACACTGAATTTTCAATCGAACTAATAGATAAAAACCCCATCACGTACAAGCCATATAGATTGAGTGAATCTGAACGAACTTTTGTTCGAGAAGAGATGCAACAATTAACGGAAGCTGGTATTATTGTCGAGTCGGATTCTGATTACGCGAGCCCTATCTTAATAGTTCGCAAAAAGAATGGCGACAAAAGAATTTGTATCGATTATCGAGCCTTAAATCGTGTTACGAAGAAGATGAAATACCCCTTACCAATTATTGCCGACCAACTTAATCGTCTTCATGGAATGAAGTATTTTAATGTACTTGATATGCCTAGTGGCTACTACCAGGTGAAGGTGGCTGAAGAATCACGACACGTAACAGCATTTGTGACGCCAGATGGGCACTATAAGTTCCTGCGAATGCCGTTTGGTGTTGCTAATGGTCCGGCTGTGTTCCAGAAACTTATAAATTCAGCATTAGGTCCGTTGCGTTTTACAATTGCCATGGGCTACTTCGACGATATATTGATACCAGCAACAAATGTTGAAGAGTGTATAGAAAATTTGAAAGCTGTTTTGGATGTTCTAAGAAGAGCTAATTTAAAGTTAAACATTCGAAAATGTAAATTTTTAATTACCAAAATTGAGTATTTTGGATATGAGATCAGTGATGGGTTCATTGCCCCGAGCCGACTTAAAACAGATGCCGTTGTAAAATTTAAACGTCCGACAACAGTGCACGAAGTCCGCCAATTTATTGGATTGACTAGTTATTTTCGCAAATTCATCGAGTACTATGCTGTTCTTGCAAAGCCACTTACACATTTGACGAAAAAAGAAGCAATTTGGAAATGGACCCAAACCGAAGAAAATGCATATCAAAATTTGAAGAAGAAATTGACAGAAAAACCCGTACTGTCATTATATTGTAAAGATGCAGACACGGAGGTCCACACAGATGCTTGTAAGGATGGCTTGGCAGGTGTCCTTTTGCAAAAACAGATTGATGGAAAATTTCATCCGATTGCGTACGCCAGCCGACAAACCACAAATGAAGAGTCGCGTTATCATTCTACTGAGCTTGAAGCTTTGGCAGTTGTGTGGGTACTGGAACGTTTTCGTGTTTATTTGATCGGAATTCAATTCACTATTAAAACCGATTGCTATGCTGTGAGAAGTTCAATGACAAAGAAATATATTTTGCCCAGAATCGGAAGGTGGTGGTTGAAATTATCAGAATATGATTTCGAAGTACTACACACACCTGGGGCCGAAAATAGGCATGCCGACGCACTGAGTCGAAACCCAATTGATTCACCTGAAATTACCAATCCTGTTGCAGATATTTGCGTTCTTCACTCTAGTTTAGACACATCAGACTGGGTGAAAGTGTTACAAAAGACTGATTCAAAAATTAATTATGTAAAGGAAGTCTTACAAAAGAAATCTGAGCTGTCTAACGATGATGTCAGGATCCAGAAAGAATTCGCAGTCGAAGTTGGGCGTGTTTACAAATTGGAAGGTAATAAAAAACTTTTATATATTCCAGATGGAGCTAGATACAAAATCGTATTATCTTACCACGATGAGCTGGGACATATCGGCGTTGACAAAGTTGTATCTAAAATTAAAGAAAAATATTGGTTCCCAAGACTTAGAAACTACGTCAAAAGATTTGTGGGTGCATGTTTTGAATGCCTTTATCATAAACAGCCTGCTGGGAAGAAACAAGGATTTTTACACCCAATTGATAAAATTGGAATACCATTTCATACCATTCATGCTGACCTCCTAGGTACATTCGTTAGAGGTACATATGGAAATATGTATGTTTTAGTTGTGATTGACGTCTTCACTAAGTTTTGTGTCCTGAAACCCGTACGTAACGTAAAAAGTGAAACCACCGTTCGAGCGCTGAATGAAGTCATATCTATATTTGTAACACCAACCCGTATAATATCAGACCGAGGTACCGCATTTACGGGTAGCCCGTTCCACAAATTTTGCACAGACAAAAATATCGTACACGTTTTGAACGCTACAGCAACGCCTAGAGCCAACGGCCAATGTGAACGGCTAAATCGTACCATAACTCCCATGCTAGCAACATTATGCAGAAAACCAAATGGCAGTGACTGGGACAAACATATTTGTCTCGTCCAGTGGAGTGTTAACAACAGTATTCATCACGTCATAAAAACAACTCCGTTTAAACTGTTGTTCAATTATGAGCCAAGAAGACCGACACCAAATCAATTAGAAGATGCAAATATTAACATCGATGAAGAAAACATCGTCGCTTTGCGTCAGGAAGCAATCGATCGAATAAGAAATAACCAAGAAAAACAAAGGCAACGGTTTAACAAAAAACGATGTGCTACACAAGAAAACATCCCAGGCGATTCTGTGATGGTGCGTCGCGATCCTACTAGCACAGGAGAATCTTTGAAGTTAATGCCATTGTATAAGGGCCCATATGTGGTAACTGAGGTGTTGCCGATTTCCCGGATGTCCAGCGAAATCAACGATTCTATGAGGGTGTAGTACCTGCAGAGGACATGAAACGAGTTACGGCTCCCCCAGATGACATAGGCAGCGATTCATCAACTGAATGCGACAAGCTCCAACCGAAGAAGCCAACTCGAGCGAGGACTACCCCTGGCTATCTGAAGGACTACATACTATAATCGATCGAGGCCGATCTTCATATTAGGATGGCCGATTGATAACTATATACTTTTCTTTAAGTGTAAAATCTTCATTAATATGTTAACACCAATGTCAGTATTCGCTTATAATATTCTAATAGTTTTTTTTATATATATAAACATATACACATATTATGTCTTTTTACATATATACCAATGTATATGAAAACCGTACTTTAACTTAAATTCGTCTTTTTTAATCTGAAGAATAAAGAATTAATAAAACGTTATTTAAACGTGCGCAATACAGAATTTAATAAAGAAAAGGTTAAGTTGAGGTTAACCATACAGCAAAAAGGGCATTAAGTTAACATATCTCTATCTTTGCACAAACAATAACCAATTATTAATTATAAGATCTGTTGCTTATTCGTCGTTGGTGTGCCGTGGACGAGGTTGGTCGTTCCGTCCCAATTGTCTACCTAGCATAAGGCGAAAACTAATTTTTTATTACAAAAATTTTTTATTTTAATTGAAATTTGTTGAATAATTTTTTATAGAATATATACAATGACAAGAAAATAAATAGGGAAAATATTAAAAAAGAAAAGAAAACAACAGTTTTTATTTCGATATTTTAAATTTTTGTTTAGTAAAATTCACGAAACTTGTGGAAATTTAAGAATAGTTTTGTACTGTAATTAAATGATAACAAACAAAATTTGTTTATTTTAAAAAATTTCCAATTTTATAAAAATATTTTGTTTTATACTAAATTCAGTAAAATCAACGAAAAATATGGTACTATAAACGAAAAAAATTGTGCGAAATCATTTTTGTAACTTAAAGAAATTCGTAAAATTACAAAATCTGTTTTCCTGCAGAAGCCACAAATATTTTTGTACAAAATTTTCGTTTATTGCATAAAAATTAAATTACGAAAAAATATTTCGTATATTATGCATGGAATATTTTGAGTGTAGTAACAACTACAACAATTTTACAAAAACTACAAGATATAAAAAACCTGGAAGGCCAATCGTGAATTCCTCTATTGTTTTTATTGAAATTATTCAGGTATGTGATGAAAAACGTCTAAATCGCAATCTCAGAACGACAAAAGGTGTGATGTGTTTGCTATACTCGTTTTGTCAATAATATTAAAATTTATTTTTAATACGAGGGCTACAATTTATATTTCGGGAATATCAAATAATAACGAATATTTCTTAATGAAAATGGCTTTATTGTTTTTCGAAATATTCCCCTTGATGATCAATATACTTTTGCATTAGTTCAAACCATTTGTCATAGCAGATTATTCACTCTTCTTGAGAAACTCCCAAAACATGTTTTTGAACGCTTCAACTGCTTCTTCGGTGCTCGTAAATCGTTGACCACGCAGTTTACTTTTGATATTCGGGAACAAAAAGAGGTCATTGGGTGCCAAGTCAAGTACGGAGTCATGAATTCGATATTTTAACTGCTCAAAAATTCATTTGTTTGACGAGATGTGTGAGAGCTCACATTGTCATGATGAAGAATGATTCGTCTTCGGGGGACAGTTATAGGAATTTCTCCGAAGACTTCAGGCAAACAAATGGTCGTGTACCACTCAGAATTAACAGTTCTACGTTGCTCAAGCGGAACAGATGTGTTTAAGATTAACGTGAGCACCTGCCATTACGGCCTTATTTCACGGTTGTCTATACACCAGGTGTAGGAAAGACGCCAACCATCGCCTCCATGCACCCTTTTAGAATGAACCTAGTGCCCATTCCTCAAGGCACATATGTTGCAATCTTTGAATATAGTTATCCTTGTACTACGCTCAAGTACCTTGCTTATGTACTTTGAGCTATCTAAACTCTTCGCCGTAATAACTTTGTAAAAACAGTACTATCTGTTGTATGGCAACAGCACCTAGAATGGTGCCTGGCTGACCGCGTCACGCCAATCACTAGCATTGATTTAACACTGGGAAGCCAAGACTATCCTCCCAGCGTTTTTGATAGCCACCACGTTTATTCTCCCGGTTCTCACGCCACAGGTGTATACACCCACAGCGAGGTCCCCAAGAGAATTCCTCAACCATTGCCGGCACAGCTCAACCACTCATCAGAGATGGACGCATGCCTGTGACACTAAAAATACAGTGCCTACTCCACACCCCCGTGGGTGTGTGTGTGTGGCCTCTGGTCAGACCTCGAACTTCCACCACAAGGTCTTCACTTGGTTGACATAAACAAACCTGTTTTCCTTTTATAAATATGTGCACATCCTTTGCTCTGTTACCAGAGATCGGATATTAACCAAAGTTGGCAAACGGTATCGTAAAAATACCGATACCGATTCAAATACTGCTATAATTACCCTGCAGGAAATGGAACTGACACGAGGCTAGTCACGTGACCGGTCCCCAAGTGATAGGGACCAGTCCGAGTTCTAACACTTCCTATGAAGCGGACCAGCCACTTTTACATGGGGATGGCCTAGGATGGGGTTAATTGATACTTTGTATGCACCTTGTGACTTGTCACTGAACTATCCCATAGGGACCTATTCGATGTATAATAATATAAATTATTTATAAATAAAATTTCGACATTTAACTGTAACAATTAACGCTTATATATTTTTTTATTGTTACAAATGCAATGACATTTTTTTAATTTTATTTTTAATCTGAAAATTTTTTGAGTCCACAGGGCCACTCATATTTCAAAAGTATAAATACCATTTAAGCTTAGGTTAATATCTAAGTATAGTTACGGGACTGATCCCAGAGTCACATTGAAGGGAGCAATTGACATTATATTTACACTATTTGATAGGTCCTGTGTTCGACCACATCGAACATGTTCAGTGCAGTTTACTACAATACTAGATTGAGTCCGCATTAAATTGGCTCAAGATCAAGACGATACACCACGAAAATGGTCAATATGCCACCATTTAAACGATATGACTTTTTTCACCATACACTACTACGTACTTTTGATAACACCCACATTATCTCCAGTTATAGGACGAGTACATTTGGATCAATTGTCACCAAATTTTCTGCAGGGTAGATACCGGTATCGTTACCGATACCGTAATCCATTTCGGTTAGAAAATACTGGTATCCAGACTACCGTTTACGTCTATACCGGTACGTACCGGTATACCGATTCCGGCCAAAAAATAAATGATAAGTGAGTTCTAGTTGCCAAATTTTTATAATGTATTACAACTTTTTTCACCATGAGACATTTTGGTTTTTATTTCGACCATTGCATTCGTTTTTCTTTATTATTCCAGAAGCCAACCAATCCAATATTATTGCCATGTTTATAAAACATAGAATCTGAAGAAAAAAGAGCAAAGCCAGAACTAAAAATATTTAAAATGTTTTGTAATAGATACTGTGGTTTCAAAAAACATAGCATAGATAAGAACCTTTGTTTTTCGAGCATTTATTCGAAGACAACTACAATTAGTTTTTATTCAGAATACCAAAAGTAAAGTTGTTGCAGTTTCAATCCAACTTAGTTGAGCTGTAAACCGTAATATGGGCAAAAATTGCAAAAATATATATCAATTAACTTTCTTTCTTTGGCTTAGAGAAACAACTTCTAAACTTTTATATTTGAAGTTAAAGATTCCTCTCTTGAGGTGAAGAAAAGTGCCTGCTTTAAATTTTAAATGTTAATTGTACAAGAAGATTGTTTTCTTTGTTTTTAAGTTGGCTGAAAGAATATTATTTATTCTTTGAATTGAAATATTCCAATGTTCGTTTCGTCTGAATTTGGCGAGAAAGTTATAAACAATATGGGGCCAGTACAAAAATATTGCCTAAGAACGTGTCCAAAGTATAAAAGTGTCGAAAAAAACCCAAAAAATTATATTTGGTGAGAAATACGGACATATGTATATTTGAAATTTACTGAAACAAGATATACATATGTACATATATGGTTCAAAAGGCTTTAGTCTCTTCTTTCTGTATCCGTTTATAAATTTAAAATCGGTTGATATTTAACTTAGTTAGAGGTTGATAAGTGCCTACGGGTACGAAAAAGCGGTTTTATACCCGTAAAGGCTGGTACTCTGTTCGAAGTTGAGAGACATTTTCAGTGCAATTGGTTATTTCGCGTGAAAAATTTTACATGTACTAAATGTAGCCCAACTCGCGGTTGTTTTAATAAATTTCTCCCTTTTTTTTGCTTGTAAGTATGCAACATTGCTAAAATTCCGTGCGAAACAAAGCACTGCTCATGTTGTTTCGCAGCTAAACTAAAATGATACCAGATAAATTTTGAATGGAAAGACATGATTTTCCGTGTTTTTCACACCAAGAACAGAGTACTACTCTTGCGAATTTATTTCGCAAATATTTCATACCACATACATACTTTTATATGTAGTTTGACAGCATTTCGTACGAAATTGTGAACAAAGTACCAGGCTTAACTCAAGATTTTGGAGATGTCTGGAAAATTGTTATACTCAACAATACCTAGCAGAAAAATAGTAACACTTCGCAGGTATTTTGATTTCATTAAAAATTTGTCACACAGTATAATTTATCAGTATAGATTTTATATATGTAAAGTTTGAACTGCAGTTTCCTTGTTTCACTTATTTAATAAATTATTGTTTAGTAATAGTATAAAATCATATATAGAAACAAATAAGTTTATATGCTTTTATACATACATATGTTAATGTAAAAATACTCCCTTTTTGAAGTAATTTAATAAAAAAAAAAGTTTTTTTGCTATGTCCACTGAAATAATAAATTTGTCAGTAATATCGGTATACCGGTATTATAAACTCGATAACGGTATGTACCGGTAATACCGATACCGAAATAAAAAAATACCGATATCGCTACCGATACCGAAATTTAAAAAATAATTGTACCGGTATCAATACCGATACCGTTATTTGTTTCGGTTTCCAACCTTGATAGTAACACATAAGTTCTATGGGTAATGTACCAAAACTACGTCAACGGAAAAAGCCACATCACCCCAGCAGGGGCCCCGCGATTTCCACACCCGCAGTCAAAAATAGACTCCAAGGGGGGGGGAAGCTCAAGCGGAACAGTAGCCACATGACCCATTCGGCCGAAGAAACAGGTGACGGTTTGCTTCGCATATATTCATGATTCGTCACCTGGCACGATCATATATACGTGCTTTGAAGAGCCACGGTTGACTTTTTAATCACTTCCTTACACCACTTGATGCGATCTTTTTTTTTGAGCGATTATGGGCATCCAACGAAAACAAATTTTTTTTACAACTAAGTGTTCATGCAAAAACGAATGTATTGAAGTGGAACTAATGTGCAAGGATGTCTCTATATATGTTACAGGATGATCTTGCATTATCAGTTCACGCACTGCATCGATGTTTTGTGGTACAACAACCGATTTTGGACGACCTTCACGGAATTCGTAGGAGACGGAACTACGGCCACGATTGAATTCACTATACCGGCGATACTGTGGTTTTTGATGGTGCTTTATAGCCATACAAAGAACTAAGTTCATCGACACATTCTTGTTGAGATAATCCACGTCGAAAGTTGTGAAAAATAATCCAGCGAAAACCTTCTCTTGGAATATCAATATTTTGTCAAATTGATTTTCTGAACTCACTGTAAACAAAACAAAAAGCACTTATACATCAAAACGTTGTGAGTACGCTTATGGTAAAAAAATTCAAACTTTGTTATGGTGTTGCCAGATTTTAGCTATTGCCATTAGTGTTGCCAGTTCCCGAAATAGTAGTACTCTTAGTTATTCCAAAAATTTTTGATAAATTTCTTTCACATGCCTATATTTTATACTCTAGTGCGCTTTTTAGAAGTCAGTAGTCTAAGATAGGCTTAAAAATTAAGCTCAAAATAGATCTGAGTTCATCACACCTTCTCAAAACGAGTGTTTTGAAATCGTTTTGAAAACGATAATTTTTCGTCACATACCTGATTGATTTTTGTTTTTGGTTTGACTTTATATTTTTTTAATAAAATAAAAAATATTAAATAGAAGTTTTCAAATTTAATCTAGTCTTTTATTTTGGGTTCCAAATATAGCAACATCAGAATTTACTTTGTGTACTATTTTCTGTGTGAGTATCTGTATACACAGTAGACCAATTACAGAGCGATAAGAACTTTATTTTAATCGAATCAGAAAGCAATAAGATCGAAGAAAACAATTAAACTAATAAAGAAAACTAATTAAAAAAAATACAACTTACCATATATGTAGTTCTTACAATGACAACACGATCGAAAAGTCTGACTGGATTTTTAGGTTTATATACAACAGGCAAACTTACATCAGGTTTAAGCAACAGATGTGGCTTAACTTGTAGTTTAACTGTCTTGACTGGCAAAGTCTATGAAACGTAAACAAATGACGTTAAATTTAGGTCTAAAAATTCATTCGGACAAACCTTTAAATGTTCAATTGATTCTAAAACCTTCTGCACAGATTCTTTTTCTAATGTTTTGGAACCACATGCCACTCTTTCAGCCTTCATATGATCCTGCTTCTTGAGCCAAGCCACTATTTCTTCCACCTTTTTTTCACCCACTTGTGAGGGGAAAAGATCCTGCTCGAAAATCAATTCTGCACGATCTGACGCATTGCTCAAATATTCAATTACGACAGGAAATCTTTCAGCATACGATTGTACGAGCGATATAGCTTTTGATGATAAAAGCCACTGATTATCAATGCGTCGGGCATAACCAGCCAGTTCTTCTTGTTGTTTTATATACTTGAACTGCAGGCCAATATTAAGCTTGGACAAATTTTCGGGCAAACTATATTTAGGACGTCTTGCGCCTTTAACAACTAAAACAGAGCCCGTAATGCGCAGCAAGCATTTAATATTTATGCCAATTTTGGCACCTGCCTGAAATGCGTTGTTATAATTGTTCTCAAGTGCGCTTTGAATAAATTTTGCTTCGGTAAAATCCGGCTCTGGTAAAACGGTGATATTCACTGAATGGATAGATATTTTTAATACAACATAATAATAATATTTTAAAAATTTTCCTCTTGCCTTTAAGTCTGCCGCACTCATATACCAACATTGGATTCATGACTACACCTTCACTACCATAATACGGATTCCCAACAAAGAATATTTTACTGTTTTCAGTAAACAACTGCTCAATTTTCTTGTGTTGAGCACCCAAAGAGTTGTGAACGGCAATATGTGATACTACACCCTGTGCAGGGTAAGTAGTTGTTGATGAACTCCACTCTTCTGTCATGGAAACTTTTCCATGGCTGCCACATGTATACGAAGTACCCATGTATGTTCGTACATGAACTAAAACGCAATAATCTTCAAACTCGATTCCCATACGCGTAGTTAAGCTAAAAATGAAAATAGTATATCAAACACTTATATTTTAATTATTTGGCCAGCAATACTCAACTGTTCTTGTGCGATTTTTACTTGAAGGTCGAATATTTTTGGGTCTGAATCTTTTATACCATCAACGTCTATATGTTTCTCTTTATTTGATACTGCTACAACTTTAGCCTTGACCAAATGTGGCCAACCAATGTACACATGCTGGTTAAGGTATTTTTCAGCTACTGCAAAAACATCGTTCATATATTTTCGACTTTCTGGCTTAAGAATCATATTCTCATTTCGACTAGGATAGTCAAAAACCTTGACGCGGACATTCTTGATTTCAAACTGCAAATAAATGTTATTCAAAAGGAGATTTATGTTGAAGACAACAGTAATTTTCACTAGCCTTGTAATTTAGATGCTTCATACTAGGAAAACCTGGAAAAAAATCCGTGCGACTTGCATTAAGCAATTCAACACATACACTCTTATGGGGAGATACTAAAATATCTTTACACCAAAACGGCTTTTCTGTACAAAATACGTGATTCAATGATTTTAGGTTATATATTCCCGGAACTTCTTCTTGTGGCTCTGGATGAAAATCGTATTGCAACATAGGGCCGTGTTGGTTACGTTTGTGCTCACTAAGAGTTAAATTTTCATCGCATGCTGCCATGGCTTCTAGTAGTTTTATCTAAATGCGGACGTTTAAGTATAAAATACATATCGTCATGTGAGAACTTAAGTGTCCAATACGCCATAATAAACTATTGGATATTGGACACTTCAGTTCTCACATGACGATATGCATATAATACAAATATTAAATATTAAAGGCCTTAATGATCAAACAGAATAGTGTTGTGAACACATTTTCCATACAAATTGACAAAAAGCAGCCCCGGAAAGCAGTTGAATTATTTAAAAAAATGTAGTTTTTAAAGGAAAATAAATAAAATAAAAGTTGCTTTTGTCAACTTTTATTTATTTTAAAACAGAAGTAATTTAAATTAAATAAAAATACCACATTTATAGGCAGATTTTGTAAAAATTTCGTTTCTAAACGTTTCAAATTTGAATGAAAAATAACGAAAATTCGTTTCAAAAAATATTTTTTCCATACAAATTTCAAAACGAAAAAAACGTTTCTATTTACAAAATTTGTCTTTTAATTTCAGTAAGCAATGGGCCTTATCGTGGTTGGCGTATTTTTTATATAAACAAACACAACCCGCGAAGCGATTAGCTTGTCTGCGGAAAACACCCAGTGTCTACGGCGAGAATCGAACTCACGACTTCTCTCAGTATTTTCGGCAATTTTTCTTACAATTTTGCGCATTAGTCTTTCATGAAGCGTTGTTGTTCGTTCCGATCGCAGCAATCCTTGATTATAACTGCAAACCTATCGATAGTACTATCCATAGTATCGATAGTTTTATTTTAAATTAAATATCGATAGTTTTTTCCATTATTGACAAAAAAACAAGTAATTGAAAGAGTAAAAAGCAAATTATCCGCAGTTTCTTGTACTTAAATTAGAGATGGACGTGTGTCGTTTTTTGTGTGCCACGAACACGCATGACCCAACACGAAGTATTCGTGACAAAAAATTTGATTTCGTGCGTGTTCGGGTCGGTTCGTGTTGAGCAAAATTGACATGAAAAACACGAAACGATTTTAAATGTTAAATATATATGAATGAATTTCAAGTAGAGAAAAAATTTTATATTTTGTATCGTCAAACACACAACACCAGCATATTTGTTGATATTGTATGGGACTCTGAAGCTTAAAGTTCTGAACGTAAACATATAGTATTGGCTGTGGTGGCAGATAGTATCAACTGGCAGTGACAACTTGGTACCATATTTTTAAAAGCGAATCTTGAAAAAAATCAATTATATTTTCTGATTTTCAAATACCACACCAATAATATTTCGTGCGTGCTGTGCAGTATCGTGTTGACAAAATTTTTAGCGTGCATATTTCGTACGTGTTGATCGACTTGGTATTCGTGTCGTGTAGTGTTGGAAAAATTCGACACGCTCCCATCTCTACCTTGAATACATATATTTACAAATTTATTAGTTCAATTCACAACCTATTGTAAGTGTAGTAGGCCGTCAAGCTGTACAATGTTGTGAAAATCTTGTGGTAATTTCCATAGAAAAGTTTACTACGGCAACTACAATATTTTTCCCTATGTTTGATGAATGTCGTAGAATGACATCAGGAATGCATAAGCTTATAAAAGTGGTAATGTTTTTTAATTGCATTTACCTTAATTTTTCTTAGATTAAATTAATAAAAATTAGTGCATTTATATATGCAAATAAATAAAAAAAATCGCGAAATAACGAAAATCGGCAAAAAGCTACTAAAGGCATGATGATAACCAGGGAAACCGTAAATATGCAATTGCATGTTTGTTCTTGTGCGACGTATTCATGCAGCAACGTATTCCGTTGCAGAACTTTTTATTAATTTTGGCATCGATTTGTTAGTGCATATTTTTGCATATTTTAAGCTTTCAAGCATGTTTTTGCATTTATAACTCACAAACGCATATTTTTAGCATATTTCTAATTTTTAGAGCACAATTTACGCGTTCAAGGCATATTTTGATACTTTATAGAATTTTTTAAAAAGAGCGAGAGAGGAATACAAAAAGTATATATTTTTTTTCAACAATCTCACACATATTCAAGAATTGCTGCAAAAAAAAATTACAAGTCTGGACCGGGACTTACTTAAGTGTTGCACAAAATTTTTATTTTTAATTTTTGCCATCTAAATCTCATTTTCAATGTTCCATGTGGTGTATTCATTTTGGTATTTATTACGGACGTTAGTTTCAATAAAAATTAGGGTTTTCTATTTCGCTTTTCTCGGAGAAGGTCACATATTGACCTAGATTGTTTTTTATTGCAATAAAAATTATACATAAAAATCGTGCCTTTTTTATCGAAAATACAGTTCCAAAGTTTTAATTCTGATATCGTGATCTCTTTTGAACTTGAAGTTAAATTTTTACGAGATTATCAAAAAAAATTAATTTGTATTATTTGCTTGACTCAAAATTTGTATGACAATTTTTTTTAACGTCCACTTCAAACCCAGATTATTGTTTTAATGCAGCATTTATTCTTTGCTAATTTTTTATTGTTGCTTTTTTGCTTATTTTATATGCAAATGTTGTTTAGTTTTTTAATTAAAAATATATTTTCATTTCAAATAAACCAATTTATTTTATTTTAAGAGCATATATTTTGAGTTATTTATTAGTGTATATTTTTAAGATTTTAGTGCATATTGAATGCGCATAAAACAGTTTTTTAGAGCATATTTGTGGTTTCTCTGATGATAACAAACTCTAATAATGTTTTAAGACCTTCAAATTGTTAGAAACACGCAAAAATCTGCTTTTATTGCGAACTTTGCAAAAAGTCGCGAAAATTGTCAAAATTTTAAACAAGCGAAAATATAGATTAAAAATCGCTAAAACTGTAAGGAATGCAAAAAATTCGCCAAAAACTTATTACAAGCGGGATGACATTTTTTTAAAATCGACAAAGCTGCCAAGAATCTGAAGACATGTAAAAAGTCGTTTTTATCGCGATATTGCAAAAAATCGCGAGAAGTTGCAAAATTTTAAACAATTTGATTAAAAATCCCCAAAAATGTAAAGAAAGCAAAAAATTCAATAAAAATCGCGAAAATTACGAAAATTTGCAAAAAGCTACTAACAGCTGGATAATAACAAAGTCAAATTTTTTTAAAAATCGACAAAACTGTCAGAAAACTGAAGGCATGCAAGACGTCGCTTTTATCGCGAAGTTTGCAAAAATTCGTGTGAAGTTGCAAAATCGGAAGTAAGCTGCAATAAAAGTGATTGCCTTCTTCAGAATCGCCTGAAATTTTTAAATTTTGTAATTTTCCTTATTTTTTAATCACCCGAATCCACTCTTAACATTTCTGCAGTACATTTTTCGCATAATGCCGGTTTTTTTTTTGTTTTTGCTTTTATTAATTTTAAAGTATTTTCGTTATTTTTATTATTTTTCTTCTTTTTAAATTATCGACATTTTTAAAACTCTAACAACACTTACAACAGGCCGTTCACAACTACCATAGTTATAACTAATACAATCTACAATCTACAGTAGGTTGTGCATTGGATAATAATTTCTAAACCATTTTTTTATGTATTTCATTGCAAAGTCTTAATTCAACTGTGTGAAAGACAGAAACAGAAAGTATTCTTGTCTATGTCTATCACACAGCTGAAGAAAGACTTTGCAAAGTGAACTTTTCGTGTGTAAAAGGGGTGATATTTGCAATAAATTTCGCATTTTGTAAACAAAACTGCGAACAAAAATAAGCAGAAAAGAATATAAAACAAAAATTATAGAGCATTTCAAGTTACTGCAGTATATTATATTATGGGCTTTGTGAATTTGACATGGATTTTTCCTGAATTGCAGACGTATTCTGTTTGATCATTTATTCATAAAAAATAATTTTTGTTTACAAAACAAATTTTGTATGGAAATTTATTTGTTAAACGTTTTCTAAACCAAATTTATTACATTAGTACATTAGGCCGGGTCGATTTGTATGGATGTAAAAATTAAATTAAATAATCGTATAGTAAAAACTAAATCTACGTTTAATTCTAAGATAATTTTGCGAAGAAACCATGGGTCTAAAATCAAACCATATACCGCGCCTCTCGACATGAAAATCCCCCTTCCTGAGCTGCTTGTTGTTTGTTTACTGCCTGCCAGCCTTATTTCAAGCCATTGGGCCATAACCACTCAATAAAAAATTATACATTTTTAGTTTTAGAATGCACTTTTTTAAAAACTGAACTTTCGATCCACCATAGACAAGAAAAACTATACTTTAAAGGCAAAAGTCGGTTCTAAAGTTAAAACGTGCTGAAGCTGTTTTTAAGTATATTACCACCGACAAAGCTGTTTCTGGCGCATTATTTCAAGACAAAACACATTAAATATAAGAGAAAATTTAATAGGAATTGTGTATTAGTGTAGTAATAGTTATGAAATTAATAAAAAATAAAACAAAAAATGTCTTTTGTAATATAAATATTAAATAGTGCAACTCTGTCATGAAATGCTAAAAAAATTGCCGTTGGTTCAATTAGTTACTAAACACAAATAAAACAATAAATAAATGTTATAAATAGTTTGATGTTACTCCTAAAAGTGACTGTTGTTTATATTGCGCAAAACAAATTATAAAATCTTTAAGCTGCATTAAATGTGATTTTTTGCTTAGAGTATATCTGTGGCAATATATATTAATGGCTTAAGTTGACATAAGTGCTTTTTCATTTTATTATATATTCTTATTCTCTTCTTCAAGATATATCACTCAACTAAATTTGAAATATATAATGTCATTATTAATAAAAATATACGCATTTATATTTTAACTTAAGTCTTTTTGAAAAATAATACATAAGCTATAACATCTTAACTCAACTTAATCTTTTTTTAATTTATTAGTATACAAATGTTTGAGCATTAAAACTTATGTACACTTTAGTTCAATAACTAACAGCACATTCAAAATATTCCTCATAAAAAAACTTATGCTTAACTAAGCTTTTAAAAAATTATCTTATCTCAGGTTTTCCGCATTTTTCAATTTAACTTAAAGCACTTATCTCGACTTACTATAAAAAAAATTATTTTGCCTTTCAATATAGTAGCTTAAGTTCACTTAAGTTTTTATTTTTCTGCCAATGGATTTTTTCATAACATCTTAACTAAAAAACAATGAATATTAACTAATAAAAATTGCTCTTTTTCTATAAAATTAACAGTTTTGCTCTAAATAAATGTGCATGTTTTTCGGTGGCTAAAATTTTATATAAAAACCAAACACAATTAATTTTAAACAAAACCCTTAATATCTCAAAACAAGAAATTTCAACTTAATCCATTATTATTTATTGCCACAGATATATAAAGCGCGGGTTTTCTCATTGTACATAACCTCAATTTTATTACTATTGTAAACCTATCTATAATATCGTCGGGTTGCTCTGGCTTTATTTATAAGATTTTATCAATTAGTGGTAATAATTATACACCTTAACATGGCACTCGCTGATAAATAAGTATGTGCCCTGTAATCGTGTGGAAAAAACCTTACAAAATCTCAAGGCAGTTTATGCTGCAACATGTGTCAACGGTGGTATCATTCTAGGTGTGTTGGAATAGTAAGGAAGTATGTACTTGGTTATTAAAATGTAACTGCAAAGATAGTAATGGCAAACACCAGTAATATTTCTCTACGTGATGAGTTAAGAAACGGACTGCTAAGTGTCCAAGAAAAGTTTGAGAATATTTTAAATGAGGTTAAGCACGAATTAAATTCCAAGCTGATTGAATTGAAAGCTGATGTAAACAAGTGCAATCAAATGATCTCTAGCCTTGGAAATGCTACAATGGTTAAATTTGAAACTGTTGAGAAGCAATGTAAATTATTCATAATAATCGTATGATTGTATTAATGAAATGAAAGAAATTCAAGTTTATTAGAGCACAAATTAATTCGGATACGAATTAATAATTTGTTTTTCCATTTTCTACGTACATTCCTATGTATATAACTACATACATACATACGTATTCCAAGTTGCGTTAGATGTGGGAAAATAAATTGCCATCAGAAAGAGCTGATCTCTGTTAAAAATTAAAAACAAATTTAAAAATTTCTTAAATGCATAGTGCGGAACAGAATATTCAACTAATATAGAAAATAAATTCTTTAAATCAAATTCCTAAGTCGAAAAATGCCCATAGGTCACTATAAATTGCAATAGAGCAAAAAATTATTGAATATATTTTTTTTGATAAAACAAGTGTATATGCATACTCCAAACGTACGTCGGTGAAGGGTATATGTATGAGATTCGGCACAGCCGAATATAGCAGTCTTACTTGTTTAAGTTTTATTTGATAGTTTTTAATTTAATACTCGTACCAGCAACTTTTAACTAATAAAAAATAAGTACATCGTAACATCTTAACAGATTCAAAGACTTTAATTCACGCCGTAAAGGTAGTACACTACGAATTCGCCTGGCTACTTTAAGTTTCACATGAAAATTTATATATATATGAATATATATACATATACTTATTTATATATAGATATTTAAGTACGTATAATTGTATATAAATAAAAGCAAAGTTCCTTATAATAATATAAAATTTAACATACATATCGGGAAATCCCAGGCGACGGACGAGACATTCGTACACTTTTAGTTGAACATAAAACAAGAAAAGACTAGAAACATCCAATATATATCTAAGTGCTTTAAAGCAATGAAAGAGTAGTATATCTGAGAAAAAATGTTGGTCGATATCAATAATACAGAAAAAAGGTATAAGCAAATGTCAGGGAAAAACGGACGCGACAAAAATATAAGTTACTTTTGTGCACTTATAGAAATATACATAATTCAGCGAAATTTTATGGATAATTTTTTTGCGAATGCGGAAATGGATATGAAAGGAGATTCTTTTATGTGTAGATGGGTAAATACAAATACAGATGCAAAATTTTTTTTAATTTAACGCAGTTACTTACGTAATATTGATTGAACTTTCGTTCAAAATAAAGAAAACAATAACAACTGCTTATTTACTGCTAAAAAAATTAATAATTATTGATTTTATGCGACGGATGCGACAATAAGGTATAAGTGAAAGCAAACTCAAAAAAACTCTGTTATTAGAACTCCGTTCTACTTTTTGGAATTACCCATATGTAAATATATATTTTATTGCATTATATTATATCTATAAATTAATGCTAAAATACTTGTCAACGAATTCCAAAAAGCATACCACGTATGAATATTTTTTTTTTAAGTTTTTTGTTTTGTTTTGTTTCAAATACAGCTGTTATATTTAAATTCGTTAATTATTAATTGATTTACGAAATATTTAAAAGTTTTCTTGTATCGCGAAATTTTTGAAAATGCCGTGATTTTTGATTATTTTTTTACTTGTCCCGTTTTTTTGAAAAATAGAACTGGCAACCCTAGTTTACATCCTTAAAATGTATTATTTTCCTGCTAACACTTTGTATGCCCTCATTGGCATCAAGTACAGTTTGTAAGCATCTGGACCTCGAGTGAATTAAATTGGGTATACTATATTCTTCAGGATTTTTTCTCATAATCCTCCTTTATAAACCGTATTAACTGTACTTTATTATTCCTTCACCTTTTTTTTCCAGGTGAGCCCACAAATTTTCGATTGGGTTCAAGTCAGGACTTTGTACTGTAGTGTCAATAACTTTTCTGCGGTTATATAACGACCATGTCCTACAGAGAGACGATTTATTCTGCTGGTTGTTGTCTCGAAAAAATTTATAATTAAACTTTATATGGCTTTCTAGCATTGGCAGATAATTCGATCTTCAGAATACCAGGATAAATTTCCTTGATTAATTATGCCTTCTAAAATCCGCATTTCATCAACTCCTTTATGTGATATACAACTCTATAGCACGACATATAATTTTCAAAACGTTACTGTGGGTATTATATGTTTATTTTCTAGTGCCATCAGAGAGGCTTGCGCTAAACTTTTTGTGGTACATTGTGACATTAAACATTAGCTTTGTCTCATCACAAAAAATTACGTTATTCCAGTACTCACAATACATTGTACCTTCATAGTGAACAGACGTATTAGCGGAATTTTTTTTTACATACAAACAAAACAAAACCCTACAAAAAATATTTGTAGTACATAGTATTCGTTGTACATTAACTTTGATAAACAAGCTTTTTTGCTTTGCTAATATTTTTTACATAGACAGTAATAACTAAAACAACAAAAAAAAAACAAAAACAACCGTAAACAAAATAACTCAAAGTGCCCTTGAGGAAAACACTAACAAAGTGCCCTTGAGGAATACTCTATATGAGTACCTCAAAAACAAATAATTGTGAAGTGAGTTATAACGGTAGAAATGCCTATCTTACTGTGAGTTTTGATGATCTTAATGATAACAATAAAAATAAAAAATCTGATAATAGACTTACTGTGAGTTCTGATGATCTTAATTAAAACAAAATAAATAAAAAACCTAATGATAGACTTTTTTAACGGCTAAGCCAATTTTTCGTCAGCGATCAACTTCGCTTTGTCCAATGCCAACTAGTGATTCGTTAACATTACAGTTGCCTACTACTTCGTCATTTAAATCAGCGATATCATCCGATTCATCACTTACCCAATTAGTCACTGTAAATAAGAGTAGCCCAAAACCAAAGGTCCAAGTCGGAATGGACCGTTATATTATTGTGGGAAAGCGCGGGCGAAGCCCAAATTCTACTAAAATTGCATCTGCTTCAAAGGTATCTAGGGATAACAGAGCATCCTCCACTAATCGTTTTCAAACATTGCAAGATGACAACGACACACCTGATATATCCGCGAACAAAACCTCCAAGCCGCCACCAATCTATTTGAGAGAAAAAAATTCAAACGCTCTTATTAAGAAACTAATTCCGGTCATTGGTGAGAATAAATTTCACATTGTTCCAATATAACGTGGCAATATCGATGAAACGAAAATTCAAATTTATGACGAAACAGATTTCCGCAAAATGGTTTCTGAATTTAAAAAAAATAAAACAAGTTTCTACACATACCAGCTCAAGAGTGCTAAAGGCCTGCAGATCGTATTGAAGGGCATAGATTCTTATGTTGTTCCCGAAGAAATAAAAGTCGCACTCGTCCTCCAAGCATTCAAGGTAAAAAATGTTTCAAATATAATAAATAGGGAGAAGATCCCCCAGCCTCTATTTCGCGTTGAACTTGAGCCGAATGATATAAAATTGAGAAAAAATGAGACGCACCCAATTTATAATTTAAAATATCTTTTATACCGAAAAATAACAGTTGAAGAACCACACAAGCGTTCTGGACCCGTACAGTGCCATAATTGTCAAGAATATGGCCACACAAAAACTTACTGCAAATTACCTACAGTTTGTGTTATTTGCGGTGAATTGCACGGTACTGCTAGTTGTACTAAACCAAAAGATCAAGCAGAAAAAATGCAGTAATTGTGAAGGTAATCACACCGCTAACTATAGAGGATGTCCTGTATATTCCTTCGTTAAAAAGACTATGGGGCAAAAACCTAAAGTAGCTCCAGCACAAACAGCAAACACTTACTCCGCCACTCTTGCCCAAGTGAGCCAATCAGTTAATTCACGTGTACTGTATGCCGATGCTGCAAAAACAAGCTCTATTCCCACACAAAATGTTTCACGGCCAAATACTTCAACAAATACAAACTCAGGCTTTAATTTTAATCGCCTTGAAGCTACTATTGAAAATCTGGTGTAAACTATAAACAATTTTACAACAAATATGACTAGCATGATGCAAGAAATGCTGCGAATGCAGAATACATTGCTTCAAGCTTTAGTCAACAAACCATGAACACGTTGAAAATATGTTTCTGGAACGCAAACTGCATTCGCCAACATAAAAATGAACTTGAGCACTTCCTCACGGAAAAAAATATTGATATAATGTTGGTCTCTGAGACTCATTTGACTTCGAGAAGCCTTTTTAAAATTTATGGCTACACCTTATATGATTCAAAGGACCCGAGAGAAAGAGCATGCGGTGGATCAGCAATTTTAATAAAGTCAAGACTCAAGCATTATATTATTGACAACATTCGTGAAGAACATTTACAAGCAACGAATATTTGTGTCGAAAATTTTTGCAATAATTTTGTCATATCATCAATTTACTCCCCTCCTAGATTCGCAATTACTGAGGACCAATACGAGGATTTCTACAAATCCCTTGGCCCTTGCTTCGTAGCAGCTGGCGACTACAATACAAACATACGTTCTGGGGTTCGCGTCTTATTACACCTAGAGGTCGGGCATTGTTCAACACAATTTCAAAAATGGGCTTGGACGTCATTTCGAGTGGGGAGCCCACTTACTGGCCTACGGACATACAAAAAATTCCGGATGTTATAGATTTTGGAGTCATGAAAAATATTTCTAGGGAATTAGTTCATGTTGAAGCGTTTCAAGATCTTTCCTCCGATCACTCTCCCACGATCGTTACAATTTGTAGCCCACTAAGGAGTGACTTACCTCACCCGTATGTGAAGACGATCAACCGTGTTAATTGGCTGGGGTTCAGAAAATATCTCAGTACTCATTGTACGGAAAACATTACACTAAGAACAGCCGAAGATATTGAATTTTACATTGGCGATATTATCAAAAATATAAAACAGGCTGCTGAACATACGACTACTTCCTACCCGCAGACTGGATTTAAAATAATTGATTCTACGGATATTGAACGTCTCGTAAGTGAAAAAAGAAGAGCTAGAAGGGAATGGCAACAGCACAGATTGCCCCAACATAACATCAGATTTAAAGAGTGCACTAAACGACTCCAAGACTTGCTTGCATTTGAAAAAACTGCATCTTTTAAAAACTATCTGGAAGGTCTTGATGCCACACCAGCATCTAATTACTCTTTGTGGCGCGCTGCTAGAACGCTTAAAACACCTGTTGCGTTTAAACCACCTCTGCGTACATCTACAGGGGGTTGGGCAAGAAGCGGTACTGAAAAAGGTAAAATATTTGCTGAGCATTTAAAATCAGTATTTACCCCTAACTCATGTACTGGTGTTATTGATTTGCCGAATGTAGTGGCGCTACCCCCTCGACCCATAAAATTTAGAACGTGTGATGTACGAAAACTAATTGCTGAACTTAACCCGAAGAAAGCTCCGGGTATTGATGGAATTAGTAACCAGATGATAATAAAGTTGCCTCGTATTGCAATTAGAATCCTGTTATTTATTTTTAACGCCATTTTACGACTGGAGTATTATCCAAATAGCTGGAAGCTTGCTAAAGTTAAAATGATTCCAAAGCCGGGCAAAGACCTTACCAAGGCTGAGTCATACACGCCAATAAGTCTGCTATCAACAATGTCAAAACTTTTCGAAAAACTGCTCATGACAAAATTGTCCCCAATTCTAGTTAGTAGTGGGTGCATACCAGACCATCAATTTGGTTTTAGAAGTCAGCATAGCACTATCGAACAAACTCATAGATTGGTTCAATTTATAAGAAGAACATTTGAAGAGAAGAAGTATTGTTCTGCGCTGTTTATCGACGTTTCTCAGGCATTTGATAAAGTGTGGCATGAAGGTCTTATTTTAAAATTGAAATCATATTTACCAACAAATTTTGTGAAACTATTAGAAAGTTATATTACTACCCGGAAGTTTACGGTTGTGGAAGGAGACTTCATGAGTGTGCCTGAATCTATATCATCCGGTGTGCCACAGGGGAGCATACTGGGGCCAGTTTTGTATTTGATTTACACTTGTGATATGCCTTTGAGCAGCAATATCCATACATCTACGTTTGCCGATGATACAGCCTGCCTTAGTATGCACGAAAACCCTCACGAGGCTTCCCGATATCTACAAGAACATATTACACAACTGGAAATATGGTTAAATTTATGCAGAATCAAAGTAAACGAGCAAAAGTGTGTCCAGGTAACATTTACCCTGCGAAGAGATACTTGTTCGCCAATTCGAATCAACAATCAAGTTGTTCTTCAACATTCACACGTAAAATACCTTGGTATACACCTTGATCGACGGCTTACATGGAAGCCCCATATTGACTCAAAGCTAACACAAATGAAACTGAAATTAACTCAGATACATTGGCTGATTGGTAGAAATTCAACACTCATTCTAGATTGTAAACTTTTAATATACAAGTCGATTTTGAAACCAATATGGTGCTACGGAATACAGTTATGGGGCACTGCTTCAGCTGCTAATGTCGAGAGAATCCAACGAAGGCAAAACAAAATTTTACGGTTAATAACATTGGCTCCATGGTATATAAAAAATTCAAATATACATCGTGATTTAAATATGCCACTAGTGACTGAAGAAATTGCAAAATACGCTGCCAATTATTTAACAAAACTCGAGTCACATCCTAATCCGCTTGCCCGTAATATTTTGAACTTTACTGGACACATCCGCCTAAAAAAGAGGGACACAAGGCCTCTTATTCATAGCACTCCAGATGGGACTTCTTGAAAATACTTTTATTTTTTTCCTTATGACTATCACTACTTATGTATTATATATAACTATTACTAAGCTTATGTCCGACACTGGTCGGGCCTAATTATATTTTTTAGATTTAAGATTTGAATACTTATTGTTAGTTCATATATGAAGATACAATAAATAAAAAATCATGCATTAAAAAAAAAAAATTCCAGTACTCGAAACGAAAAGAAATATGGTAAATATTTGTTGTGTTTTTTTCTAGCAACTATGGAGAAATATGCATGATTTTTCAGCACGTTTCGAAAACTTTCACGTGATACATTTACCCCTCAGTCAGTACTGATTTGCTGTGCCAGTCCTCTAGTGCTGAAATGCGATTTATCTACAATAATTCTTATTATTTAAGTTTCAATGCATCGAATAATCCTTTTTTTTCGTCTGCCTTGCGAATGCTTTGGTTCCAGTATACTTTCTTTTTCTGTACGGTTAATGATATAATAAACTGTCCTGAGGAAAACATTTCATTGAAATGAGCTAATTATATAAAATTACACAGGTCAACACGATTTCTAATGCCCGTGATTTTGATATTCAATTTGTGTACATATGATACTGAGCTCCAATGCCTATAAATTGGTTTTTTAATTGAGTTTGTATCTCGAGATTTTTCGTTATAAAGAAAAAAGTGGATGCTGCATCCCATAATTTGCAATTACTCCAGAATCAGTTCTTCGATTAAAAAACACACAGAAATATAGGAAACAAATTGACCTTTAAATTACGTCCTTATTAATTCTTTCAACACTTTTATAGTCTTATAGCGTAGTAATGCTCATAAAGTTTAAAGATATAATTTAGGCTAGAGAAATTGTATATACAGGTAAGTGTAGATGAGTAAGCTAATAGAAAAAAACCAAGAAGTTTTATCCGGTATGCAGCTCACGCTCTTAAAACTAGAGAGATACACAAATAAATCTAGATCATAGATCACTAAGAAAGATCTAAAGACCCGGAAGTTTCAATCAGGGGGCGGGAACAACCCAGCAAAAGATGGTGCTTCGCTGGAAGCACCTATATAAGTGCTCTTTTGGTGGGCAAGCGCTTACGCGATGCATGAAATTTTGCATGATTTTTATATGGGATTCCTCGCGTAGAAGCTATGCCAAGTCGATAAAATGTGATTCTTTCATGCCTGCCGGAGTGACCTAAGTTCAGCAAAAATATTCGACTACCTGAAAGCATGTCTTTTTCATACTTACTATTCATTATGTATTAAATACAATATCAAATGAAATACTTTTTGTTCGCTCGTTGAACCAGGAGTCGATCCCAGGATTTCCAAATGTTAGGCTAGAACACTACCCACTGAACTACCGAAGCACATATTTATTTTTGTACACAATTCAATTAAAAAATAAAAAATCAAAACTCGAAGTAAAAAATTTGCATACAGGTAAGCGAGAGAGGATGATCTATAAAAAACTTTGACAGTTTGAGTATAAATAGCCGACTGACATCGTAGTGTTTGTGTTAAATTTCGTCATTCGCTTACGTTATTACATCCTCGTAAGGCAGAGATGATGTACTAGCTCAGTTGCTTTAGTTTTTGCCACTAGTGTATGTATGTATGTGTGTGTATACTACATATTTATATGTGCGTACTTTGGGGAAGGGCATACAAGATTCGGCACAGCCGAATATACCACTCTTACTTGTTTTTACTTTTACTTCATTGAAATGTGTATCTGTTTTCCTTCCATGTCAGAAGCTCATATATTTTAAATTAGGCTGCTTTACTTCAAGATAATGAAAATTTATTTAATAAAATACAAAATTATTTGAATACGCGAATGAAATTGTATTAGATGTTGTACATCATAAGCTGTGAATTGGCTGTTGAACACGGTGGTGTTACCAGTATTTATTATTAAATCAGAAAATAATTAAAGTTGTCCTTTGCATACAATTTCTTAACAAACCAATGTTAGCCTTAAAGTGCTTGGTAACTACTATTATCTTTAAAGCTCAAGTAAAATATTCTTTTGCATAAGGGGGTAAATGTTTCGTTGACAAACTCATATTCTAATGATAGCAGAATTTTAATTTTTTTGTATATATTAATGCGAATTATTCTTAAATTATCGTCGATTTTAATAATCTGGGTTCTTATTTTTAGAATAGTTTTGTCGAAATTGTGAGAAAATTTATCGTACACTTTTAATCTAATATCATCATTATCGGGAGATTGCTGTAGATCATTGCTGATACTCTTTAAGTTTTTTTTTGCCATAGAACGCGTTTGAATTGGAAGTACTTTCATAGATTTCTCTTTTAAGTAATTTATTGAAATTCTCGATAGAGCATCTGCTCCTACATTTGATTTACCTTTAATGTATTCCAGTGTGAAATTATATTCGGAGAGCTCGAGTCGGATTTTTTTTAGCCTGGAGGAAGGATCTTTTATATTAAAGAGGTAGACCAAAGGTCTGAGATCTGATCTAACACTGACCGACATACGGTCGAAATTAAGTTAGCGCGAAATGATTCCCTATGAGTTCTTCTTATATTGCAGACTTTTTCTGCTCTGCTTTGTTAAAAGACTTGGATGCTAAATAAATCGGTAAATCATTATTATTATTATCTTGACTTAAAATTCCTCCACAGCCGGTTTTTGAAGCATCTACGGTGATTATGAAAGGTTTCGCAAAGTCTGGGTATTATAATATTCTAGGTTGTAAGGCTAATCGCAATTTATTAAAAGCATTTTGAAATTTTTCGTCCCAGTTAAATTGTACATTTTTCCTTGTGAGTGAGTTTAATGGTGCTGCCAAATTTGCAAAATTCTCGATAAATCGCCGGTAATAGTTCGCGAATGCTACGAATCTTCTGACCACTTCTTTATCAGTGGGAGTTGGGTAATTCTGTAAACAGAGAAAAAACTGCTTCATAGAATCAATAAGATTTTCTCTATGAAACGTTTTTAGGCTAAGGGGTATCCCAGCAGAAAGCGAAGATTTTTTCATAGAGATTCCTTATTGATTTTACGTGGTAAATCTTATTAATTTTATCAAGAAGAAAACCACATAAAATCAAGAAGAAATCTTATTTTTCACAACTTTTTTTACTCAAACGATCCATAGAGAAAAACTTCTTGATTCTATTCGGTTTTCTTATAAATTGTAAACTATATGGATTTCTTATTCATTTTATTAGGTTGCCTTATTAATTTTTTTAAAAAGGTTTTCTTCTTGATTTTATTAGGCTATCTTATTGATTTTTTCAGTAAGGTTTTCTTCTTGATTTTAGTAGGTTCCTATATGATTATGTGTAAAGCATCTTATTGATTTTTTTAATAAGGAAATCTTCTTGATTTTATGAGGTCTCTTGTTATTTCGTTTCTATAAATAGACATACAGACAATTTTTTTCATGATCTTTTTCATTTTTGTATAATAATGTTTGCACAATAATTTCAATGGTTATTCAGGATGCTTGTTAGCACATTGGTTAGTGCTTTTCTATCAGGTAGAAGTTTGATGGTTCAATATTTGGTGAGTAAGTTATTTAAGAATATAACATAATGTGTATGTATGTATGTATGTATAAATAAATAACATCTAGAATATACGACATACACACAGACATATGTATATGGTATAGAATTTAAATGAAAATACATAAGTACAGATAATAAAGAAGCATTTTTTTATTTTTTATTGAAAAAATCAATAAGATAACCTCTTAAAAACTACAAGATTTCTTCTTGATTTTTTCAAAAAGGTTTTCTCTATGAAATTAATAAGATTTCCTTATTGAAAAAAAACCATAGATTTTTCTTATTAATTTTGTTTTATTTTATGAGGTAGTTAGTAGGCACTGTTTTCTCTGTGTACTGTTTTTATTTTCGAGTCGTCAGGTAAAATACCGTTTCCGGTCTGAAAAAATGCATTTATTGGGATTAACTTTCAAATTGAACTTACTGAAAGTTTTGAAAACGTTTTCCAAGTTTTTTAGATGGTGATGCAAACTGCAGCCAATAACGATTATATCGTCGACATATAAAAATGCTTGGTTTGGAGGTAAACCAGAAAATGCAATACTCATCATTCGTGAAAAGGAGTTCGGTGCCACGTTTAAACCAAAGGGGAGAAGTTTCCATCTGAAAGGCCCCGAAGTTGTGCTGAATGACGTTACGTCACGCGACTCTGCATGTAAGGGTATTTGGTGAAACCCTGATAATAGATCTAGCGTTGAAAAATATTTGACACGACCTAAATTGGCAAAAGTGTCGTCAATTCTTGGGAGTGGGAATTTGTCGGCTATTAGTTTTTTGTTTACCGCTCTATAATCTACACACATTCTATATGGGGTCCGGCCTTCTACACTTTTTTTAAACCTGAATTAAAGGACTATTGTAATTGGATTGACTTGGCTCTATTAGGTCATTCTGCAGCAAATTTTTCACCTGATTGTCCATTTCTTGTTTTTGAGAGTAGTTTTTTATGTAGACGGGAGAAGTATCATTCAGTCTAAGTTTCTGCTCATAAAAATTATTAACGGTAAGTTTTTCTTCGTTTAAAGCAAATATGTCTGCATACTGTTCACATAAAGGCATACGTTTTTCTTCTACATCACTTGGCATACGGGTTTTTAATAAATATTTTTTAATAAGTATTTATTAAATCAGAAATAATTATCACATGTAATTTGGCTTAAAAAGCGATACGAACCTTAGCCCGTTCAAATTATAAATATAGAAACAAATGGAGTTCGAATAATAATTAAAATTTACTAAAATTAATAGCCATTGGCCAGTGGCAAAAATTAAATAAAAAAATATACTTAATAGTAACAAACCAAAAAAGTTTGTCTTAAGTAGAACAAAAATAAGCAAATTAACTAACATGTGCATAATTAGTAAAGAACAAACGACAATGGTAAGAATGTTGTAAATTTAGAGATGGTAAATTTGGGTCTTCATTACAAAAAGACATTTCAGCAAATTGAAATACGATGAATCAAACCAATTCACATATTCTATTTGCAAAAAAGTTTCGTATATAGGGCAGAAATCTACATCAACTGACACCACACACAGTGTGCAAAACACAGAAGAACGCTGATGATGAAGGTTTAGTGGTCTTCGAAAACGGCTAGCTGTTCCGTTCAACTGTGTTGTCAGAATATTTACAACAAACTTTGATGTTTTTTGTTCATTAATAATTATCACATGTAATTTGGCTTAAAAAACGATACGAACCTTAGCCCGTTCAAATTATAAACATTTTATTTTTTTTTTGCCAGTTTTGCCATTTTCGTGTTCTTGGGGATTTCTTAGAAAATCCTCCCAAGAGAAATAGATCAGAACAATTTCCATGCCTACCACCACCAAACAATAATAACAAAAACTTGCCGAAATATGTATTAGTACCATCCACGGATACAAACAAACAAATATCTAAACTAAGCCCTTTCGCTATTAAGAAAGGAATTGAAAACATCACCACTGAAATAGATCCCATATCATTACTCCGGGACGGAAATCTGTTGATTCTCGCCCGCAGTTCACGTATAGCCAACAAATTAATAAAATCAAAGTCATTAGTAAACTAAGTGTGCCCGAATCTATATCTTCTGGTGTGCCACAGGGTAGTATTCTGGGGCCAGTCTTGTATTTAATATATACTTGTGATATGCCTGTGAGCAATAACATCCACACTTCTACATTTGCCGATGATACACCCTGTATGAGTATGCACAAAAACCCTGATGAGGCATCCCGCAATCTCCAAGCTCACATTACCCAGCTTGAAAGATGGTTGAACTTATGGAGAATTAAAGTAAATGAACAAAAGTGTGTTCATATAACGTTTACCCTAAGAAAAGATACCTGTTCCCCCATTCGAATCAATAATCAATATATTCCTCAACATTCTCAAGTGAAATACCTTGGTATACACCTTGATCGAAGGCTTACATGGCAACATCATATTGACGCTAAACTAATTCAAATGAAACTTAAGTTAACTCAAATACATTGGTTGATTGGCAGAAATACAACACTCAGTCTAGACTGCAAACTTTTGATATATAAGTCGCTTTTGAAGCCAATATGGTGCTACGGAATTCAGCTATGGGGCACTGCTTCAGCTTCAAATGTGGATAGAATCCAACGACGGCAAAATAAACTTTTACGGTTAATAACAGCGGCTCCATGGTACATCAAAAATTCAAATATACATCGAGATTTAAATATGTCACTAGTGACTGAAGAAATCGCAAAATACGCAGGTAAATATTTAACAAAACTCGAGTCACATCATAATCCGCTTGCTCGTAATATCTTGAACTTTACTGGATACATCCGCTTAAAAAAGAGGGACACAAGGGCCCTAATACTCAGCACCCCAAATGATACTTCTTGAAAATAATTATTGTGCTTAATACGAAATTTATGTATTATTAATTACTATCACTAAGTTTATGTCCGATACTGGTCGGGCCTAATAATTATATTTAGATTTAAGATTTGAATACTTATTGTTAGTTCATATTTGAAGATACAATAAATAAATATATGCAAAAAAAAAAAAATTAGCAAACTTATGTCCAATTGCGTGCAAACTACACGACACACTCAATTCAATCAAAGGAGTAATTTTTGCCCCATGCCTAATTCACGTCCCAGAAGAAATCATCCATGAGATGAAAGATCAAGGAGTAACTGGTGTCTTCAAGTTTACCCAGCCAGCGTAGATGGAAAATCTCGTACACCTACTGGCAAGATTATAATTACATTCGATCTCTACCGCTTACCTACAATAGTAGACGTAGCATAGTACAAATGCAAAGTAGATCATTATATACCCAATCGAATGCGGTGCAAAAACTGCCAGCGACTTGGACATACTAAAAACCGCTGTAAGGGTAATACAACCTGTCCTATATGTAGTCTACCACCACATACGCCAGAAAAATGCACTCGCATATTCTGCACCAACTGCTCCGGAGATCATTCTTCAGCTGATAATAATTGTGCTCGATATATACAAATGAAAGAGATTTTAAAAATCAAAACCGAGAATTACTGCAGTATGGGGGAAGCCCGCCGCAAATACAGTGCAAGTAATCCGACACGCACAAATATCCAAACCTCTTACGTTTCCACCACAACCGAATCTCCAACAAAACGCAAAGAAACTTCAGTCAAGCAAATATAAACAACTAGATCATCCTCACCAACTCTTAAACCAAATAAACAACCTACAACAGAAACATATCATCCCAACAACACAAATATACCATTAACCTCCAAAACTCATCCTACAAAAAAAAATTAATGAAGCCAAAACAAATACCTCTAGAATAACGGAAATAAATAAACCAACATCTACGAAAAAAACAATAATTCAGATCTTGAAAAAATTGACAATGAAATAAACAAGCCTACTACTACATCAACAAAAATCAACAATAACGCATACCTTGAAAAAGATCACAATAAAATAAATAAACCAATTACATCAACTAACAACAACAATAACAATAATTCATCTACTGCAAAAAAGACAACACTTTATTGTCACCAATGTCTTCTTTGACGCAATCTCTTATAAAAAAGACAAGTATTTCATTCCATCATCCGACGAGGAATACCTCGAACCGGATTCGATGGACATATCAACGCTGTAACCATCTAAGTCAACATTATAGCTGCAGAGGCTTCAGGCGAAGCTCGTATACAAGGACATATTTCGCTAGGAGCCTCTTCACCTGATACCATAACAAGCTCAGTACAACAGCTACTTTTACGAATTTTTTATCAAAAAAAAATTTTTTTTTTTAAATACATGATTTTTATTTATTGTATCTTCATATATGAACTAACAATAACGGCCCTATGTATAAGTAAAAATTGGCATGAAGTAATAAGTGACGAAATTGAATTATGTGTTAACGAGTTCCTCCATACAATTTGACATTAACAATGGTCGCATTACCTAATTTTAACCCACCTCTAAGTCCTAACATGATTTTTAATGTAAAGTTTCATGACAAAACTCTTTAAGATCATGTTCAATTTTGCCACTTATGCTAACTTCATGCCAATTTTTGCTTATACATAGCGCCGTAAGTATTCAAATCTTAAATATAAAAATATAATTAGGCCCGACCAGTGTCGGACATAACCTTAGTAATAGTTATATATAATACATAAGTAGTGATAATCAAAAGGAAAAAAATATAATGACTATCACTACTTATGTATTATATGTAACTATTACTAAGCTTATGTCCGACACTGGTCGGTCCTAATTATATTTTTATATTTAAGATTTCAATACTTATTGCTAGTTCATATATGAAGATACAATAAAAAAGTATTTTCAGGAAGTCCCATCTGGAGTGCTGTGAATAAAAGCCCTTGTATCCCTCTTTTTTAGGCGGATGTGTCCAGTAAAGTTCAAAATATTACGGGCAAGCGGATTAGGATGTGACTCGAGTTTTGTTAAATATTTGCCAGCGGTTTTTGCAATTTTTTCAGTCACTAGTGGCATATTTAAGTCACGATGTATATTTGAATTTTTTATATACCATGGAGCCGATGTTATTAACCGTAAAATTTTGTTTTGCCTTCGTTGGATTCTCTCGACATTAGAAGCTGAAGCAGTACCCCAAAGCTGAATTCCGTAGCACCATATAGGTTTTAAGAGCGACTTGTATATTAAAAGTTTACAATCTAGGGTGAGGGTTGAATTTCTACCAACAAGCCAATGTATCTGAGTTAGTTTAAGTTTCATTTGCGTTAGCTTAGAGTCAATGTGGTATTTCCATGTGAGCCTTCGATCAAGATGTATACCAAGATATTTCACATGTAAGTTTTGAGGAACAATTTGATTATTGATTGTAACGGGGGAACAAGTGTCTTTTCTTAAGGTAAATGTTACCTGAGCACACTTCTGTTCGTATACCTTTATTCTCCACATGTTTAACCATAGTTCTAGCTGAGTAATATGTTGCTGAAAATATCGGGAAGCCTCGTGAGTATTTTCGTGCATACTAAGGCAGGCTGTATCATCAGCAAACGTAGATGTATGGATATTGCTGCTCAAAGGCATATCACAAGTATAAATCAAATATAAAACTGGCCGCAGTATACTGCCCTGTGGCACACCGGATGAGATTATTTCAGGCGTACTCATAAAGTCTCCTTCCACAACAGTGAACTTCCGGGCAATAATGTAACTTTCCAGCAGATTTAGAATGTTTATTGGTAGGTAAGTCTTTAATTTTAAAATTAGGCCTTCATGCCACACTTTATCAAATGCCTGAGAAACGTCAATGAACAGCGCAGAGCAATACTTTTCTTCTTCAAAAGGTTTTCTTATAAATTGAACCAATCTATGAGTTTGTTCAATGGTGCTATGCTTACTTCTAAATCCAAATTGATGATCCGGTATGCACTCATTATCAGTTAGAATTGGGGACAATTTTATCATGAGGAACTTTTCAAAGAGCTTTGACATTGTTGACAGTAAACTTATTGGCCTATATGACTCAGCTTTGGTAAGATCTTTACCCGGCTTTGGAATCATTTTAACCTTGGCAAGCTTCCAGCTGTTTGGATAATACTCCAGTCGTAAAATAGCATTAAAAATGAATAACAGGATTCTAATAGCTATACGAGGCAACTTCATCAACATCTGGTTACTAATTCCATCAATACACGGAGCTTTTTTCGGGATGAGTTCTGCAATTATTTTTTGAACATCACGCGTCTTAAATTTTATTGGTCGAGGGGGTAGCGCAACTACATTTGGCAAATCAACAGCACCAGAACACGTGTTTGGGGTGAATACGGATTTTAAATGCTCACCAAATATTTTACCTTTTTCAGTATCGCTTCTTGCCCAACATCCTGTATATGTGCGCAGAGGTGGTTTAAACTCAACTGGTGTTTTAAGCTTTCTAGCAGCGCGCCACAAAGAGTAATTAGATGCTGGTGTGACATCAAGACCTTCCAAATAATTTTTAAGAGATTCAGTTTTTTCAAATGCAAGCAAGTCTTGGAGTCGTTTAGTGCACTCTTTAAATCTGATGTTATGTTGGGGCAATCTGTGCTGTTGCCATTCCCTTCTAGCTCTTCTTTTTTCACTTACGAGACGTTCAATATCCGTAGAATAAATTCTATTTAACCTAATCTGCGGATGGGCGGTAGTGGCATGTTCAGCAGCCTGTTTAATATTTTCATTAAGGTTGGCAATGTTAGATTCAATATCATCATGTGTTCTTAGCGTAATATTTTCCGTGCAATGACTACTAAGATATTTTTTAAATCGCAGCCAATTAACACGATTTATCAAATTAGCATATGGGTGAGGTAAATCACTTCCTAATGGGCTACAAGTTGTAACGATCGTGGGAGAGTGATCGGACGAGAGATCTATAGAAGCTTCAATTTGAATTAAATCTCTAGAGATATTTTTTATAACGCCAAAATATATTACATTTTATGTATGTCAGTAGGCCAATAAGTGGGCTCCCCACTCGAAATGACATCCAAGCCCATTTTGGAAATTGTATTGAACAACGCTCGACCTCTGGGTGTAATAAGACGCGAACCCCAGAACGTGTGTTTAGTATTATAGTCGCCAGCTGCTACGAAACAAGCGCCCAGAGATTTGTAAAAATCCTCGTATTGATCCTCAGTAATTGCGAATCTAGGAGGAGAGTAAATTGATGATATGACAAAATTAGTGCAAAAATTTTCGACACAAATATTCGTTGCTTGTAAATGTTCTTCACAAATGTTGTCAATAAAATAATGCTTGAGTCTTGACTTTGTTAAAATTGCTGATCCACCGCATGCTCTTCCTCTCGGGTCCTTTGAATCATATAAGGTGTAGCCATAAATTTTAAAAAGGCTTCTCGAAGTCAAATGAGTCTCAGAGACCAACATTATGTCAATATTTTTTTCCGTGAGGAAGTGCTCAAGTTCATTTTTATGTTGGCGAATGCCGTTTGCGTTCCAGAAACATATTTTTAACGTGTTCATGGTTTGTTAACTAAAGCTTGAAGCAATGTATTCTGCATTCGCAGCATTTCTTGCATCATGCTAGTCATATTTGTTGTAAAATTATTTATAGTTTGCACCAGATTATCAATAGTAGCTTCAAGGCAATTGAAATTAAAGTTCGAGTTTGTATTTGTTGAATTATTTGGTGGTGAAACATTTTGTGTATGAATAGAATTTGTCTTAGCAGCATCGGCATACGATACACGGGAACTAACTGGTTGGCTCACTTGCGCAATAGTGGCTGATAAAGCGTTTGCTGATTGGGCTGGGGCCAATTTAGGTGTTTGCCTCATAGTCTGTTTGACGAAGGAGTACACAGGACAACCTCTGTAGTTAGCAGTGTGATTACCTCCACAATTACTACATTTTTTGTCACTTTGATCTTTTGGTTTATTGCAACTAGCACTGCCGTGTAATTCGCCGCACACAACACAAACAGTAGGTAATTTGCAGTAAGTCTTAGTATGTCCATATTCTTGACAATTATGGCACTGTACGGGTCCTGAACGCTTTTGTGGTTCTTCAACGGTTATTTTTCAATATAAGAGATATCTTAAATTATATATTGGATGGGTCTCATTTTTTTCAATTTTATATCATTTGGCTCAAGTTCAACGCGAAATAGAGGTTGAGGGATCTTTTCCCTATTTATTATGTTAGATACATTTTTTACTTTAAAACCCTGGAGGACGAGAGCATCTTTTACTTCTTCAGGAGCAACATAGGAATCTATGCCCTTCAACTCAATCTGCAGACCTTTAGCACTCTTGAGCTGATATGTGTAGAAATTTGTTTTACTTTTTTCAAATTCAGAAACCATTTTTCGAAAATCCTTTTCTTCATAAATTTGAATTTTCGTTTCATCAATATTACCACGTTTTATTGGAACAATGTGAAATTTATTCTCTCCAATGACCGAAATTAATTTTTTAATAAGACCGTTTGAGTGTTTTTCTCTTAAATAGATTGGTGGCGTCTTGGAGGTTTTATTCGCAGATTCAGCGGGTTTGTCATTGTCATCTTGCAATATTTTAAAACGGTTTTGCCGATTAGTAGAGGATGCGCTGTTATCCCTAGACATCTTTGGAGCAGATGCAATTTTAGTAGAATTTGGGCTTCGCCCGCGCTTTAAAATTGTAATGTATCTGTCCATTCCGACTTAGACCTTGGGTTTTGGGCTAATCTTATTTTCAGTGACAACCTGGTTAGTGATGAACCTGAGCCCGAGGCGGGTGATATCGCTGAGTTAAATGTGGAAGTACTAGGCAATATTGTTAACGATTCACTAGTTGGCATTGGACAAAGCGAAGTTGATCGCTGACGAAACTGTGGTTTTGCCGTTAGAAAAAGTCTATTATCAGATTTTTTATTTTTATTAAGAGCTTCAGAACTCACGCAAGTCTATTATCAGATATTTTATTTTTATTGTTATCATTATGAGCATCAAAACTCACAGTAAAATAGGCATTTCTGCCGTTAGAGCTCACTTCACTATTTTTTTCCTTTGGGGTAGTCATATAGAGTATTCCTCAAGGGTACTTTGTATGTTTTTTTGTTTACGGTTTTTTTTTTGTTTTTGTTATTTCTATATGTAAAAATATTAGCAAAGCAAAAAACAGCTTATTTATCAAAGTTAATACCGTACAAGAAATGAATGACCGAAACTAACACAAACAAAACTTTTTTACTAACACACATGCAACAATTTTGTATTGAATTTTTGCTACCAGAGCTGCCACTGTTTCGTTTTTTCAATAAAATTTTAAGGATTTTTTTTATAATACTTATTGCATATTTTTGTACAGTAATTTGTGTATATATTTATTTAAGTTTTATTTTAATTAAAGTTTTATTAAAATTTATTGATAATGTTTCCATAAATTATAATTATTTGATTATATATTGTCAAAAATATATAATTAGTACACAAATAGGTTTTGGAAATTGTGGAGGTTCTTAGAAAAAAAACGTATTGAACAAAAATATTTGCTAGTGGCAGTTCAGACAAATATTGCATTAGTTGTTTCACTCTAACATATATGTTACATGTATATATGCAATAATTCTTGATAATGCTTTTTGCATGTATAAAAGGCAATAGCTATACATAAATTTTGTGAACACCTGCTTGTGAAAAACCACAAAATAAAAATTTCTGAAAATTAATTGTTTTACACGCATTTCGAATAAAATTTAAATAATTGTGCAATATAGTTGTAATTTTTGTGTTTTGAATGGTTTAATAAAAGGCCAATGGTGTTCCCCAACTTCCGACTGTAAAATGAAGCCTAAATAATGGGAGAGTGAAAAAAATATTTTTGAAAACATCGTCAAGAATTTTTATTGATAAAATAGATTTATTTTAAATATTTTTACGCTTAATGCGCTTTAAATACAATCAATTTTGGATACAATCGGTGATAAACATGTTTGTTCTATATGTTCTCAACAATATCCTTCGTTCCGGTACAGTTGGAATGCACATGCAACAACTTGGCCAACTATTCCCACTTAATACCGCTTGTGGTTTCAATGTGAACGCACCTTGAGAGATCAACAAATTCAAGCAAATCTGGCTGTTCCGGAAGTGCATAAAAACGGTAAGATTGTGTTTAAATAATAATTTTGTTTTATGAATTTTAATTGTTCTCACCATCATTTAAGGAGCTGAAAATAATCTTGTTTCTCTTTGGTGGTAAATGCAAACCGAAAGCTCAGAAACAATTACTGGGCGAAGCTTTATACCAAATGATAGAACGTACGCCTCCATCTTTGGCTAATAAGACGGAAGATCATAAAGAGCAAATTCTGGACGGTAGTAAGATGAAGGTCATGTTGCTTAAATTAGATCTTAAATCTTTTCAATATTGTTTGTTTTTTGATTAATAAAAATTTTAATTTGAAATGTAAATTAAAGTCCTGCACAAGACCATTTATAAGAACTTTCAAGACATGAGGGATTTTTCAAATGCTTTACTACAGCGAAGTCTTATAAAACAAACGCTAAGCAACACTGTTTGCAAGAACTTGTTTCAGTTATTGCAAGTATAGGAGTAAAGAAGAAAATACTTCGTGACTGAAAAATTTGTGATGTTTGCTTCTTTCTACGCATGGACGCGTATAAAAGCGTCATGCATGTACATACACACACACGTTGTGTGTATGCTCTTTTATTTTTCTGCACACAAACAAACGTTCACATGCATTTACATTAGTTGTGTGCGCTTGCTTAAAAAAAAACCTCCCTTAAACACATAATAGCTTACCATCTACATCTTACACACACACTCAAACGTACAATATAGAAAATAACAAGCATACACGTATCAACACTACTTTGGTGAGTGTTTGTTCATAACAAGAAGTCTTGACGACATTGCTTGATAGCACTCATATACACGCACACAAATGCATCTATCGTGCTTTGCTTATAATGCGACAGCATTTATTATTGGTTTAGCATTCTACAGCCACGAGAATATATTTAAAAATAAGACGTATTTACATTTCAAGACTTTTTACGCAGGTCTATAATGTAAATGTGAACAAATTTAACATTTAGTTTATGGTTAGAGCTAACCAACATTTACGTTTGCCTAACTGGTTAGAGCTTACCAGTATTTATGTTTGCCTAACTGGTTTGAGCTAATCAATATTTACGTTTGCCTAACTGGTTAGAGCTTATCTATATTTACGTTCCCCTAACTAGTTGGAGCTAACCCATATTTTGGTAGTCATAACCTTTAAAAGGAAGGAAGAGTGAGCAGCACAGATATATGTTGCGTAGTCGGGAGGAATTAATGAGATAGAAAGAGATGCAAAATCACATGTACACAAGAGTTTCGGTCATTTTTTTCATATTGCTCTTAAGAAACTAATAGAAACTTTAACAGACATATCAGTAAGCAGAACCGGTTAAATGACCGGTCATTTAACTGGTAGTGTTCTTGTAGGGTATGTACTACGAATATTTTTTGTATGATTTTTTTTTTGTTTAGTTTGTATGTAAGAAAAATTCCGCTATTACGTCTGTTCACTATGAAGTGTCAAACATGACACTAAAACACTTTTAACCATGGAATTTGTTGGCTGCAATGGAATATGCGCGGATTTAAAAACAACTACCCTGAGCTCCAGTTACTTTAAGGGATATGAATCCCAGCTTCATATCCCTGAAGGAAACGCACTGCAAAGAAATATAGCGCTTATTTTACCAACTTGACTCAAAACACCTCTTCGAAGCAAGGCACGGGAATATTTATTAAGTCAGATATTGCCCACAGGCAGATACATATTAACTCTGAATATCAAACAATCGCCATAGAAATTAATCTAGGTATAAAATTCACCATCTTATCTGTCTACATCCCACCCACCCAGAACATCTCCTCGCGAGAGCTCTCTAATGTTCTTTCTTCCATTAACACCCACTTGTTTGTTTTGGGCGACTTCAACGAATGGAACACCATCTGGGGTTCCACCTCCAACTATAACAGAGGAATAATACTTGAAAACGTAATAGTTGGGGCAGAGTTGTGTGTGCTGAATGATGGGAGCCCCACCCACTTCTCGACAAACAATGCCTTATCACACATAGATGTATCATGCTGTTCACTAAATTTACTTCCACTAACAACATGAAACACCCTTAAGGACTTACACGGAAGTGATCATTTCCCAATTAAAATATCAATGACGATTTCAAACAAAAATATTTCATCGAATAGACCTAATAAATTTTTGATTCATGGCCTAATTAATAGAGTAGACACTGAAATATCCAATCGACAGCTATCTACATTAAGCAACAAGGATGAGGCCACCATAACCAAATCAATACGCACATCAGGAAACCTCTACATTCCTCAAACCAAATGCAATTCGAATCCAGGGCGGGTTTATATCCCCTGATGGAATCCTTCACTTTCAAGTCTTCGGAACAAAATAATGAAAAGATGGCAACAATTTAAATCCTCCCCCAGCCAAGAAAACTTTATCGCTTACAAAAAAGTAAATGCCAAGTTCAGATACGAAATGAAGAGCGCCAAACATCTATGCTTCGAAAATTTTACAAAAACAATTAACCGGGACACGTCAACATCGGTAATATGGAACAGAATGAACAAAATCTCAAGGAAATTCCACACCACCAACATAAAAGTCATTAATACGCAAAACGATACTCTGACTGATTCGTCAATAATAGCACACCATTTTGGAAGTGTATGGTCCAAGTATGCATCAGACGAAAATTTCCCAACTCTATTTAAAACTGCGAAGTACACATCGAATATTACAGTAGCAAATACAAGGATGCCAGCTTCATGGACGAAAAAATTACCATGCTGGAGTTAATCAACTGCCTAAGAAAAGTTAAAGGGTCGTCGCCTGGATTTGATCGCATCTCATATCATATGATCAAGGCTCTCACATATCATAGCAAAACCAAACTTCTGGAAATTTACATCATATTCACCAGCAGAGTGATACCTTACTCCTGGAAAGTCGCTACTATAATTCCAATACCGAAGAACAAAAACGGACCTAATGTAGAAGATTATCGTCCAATATCCTTGTTATCCTGCCTGACTAAAATCATCGAACGAATAATAGCATCCAGGTTATCCTGGTTTATGACGAACAAAAAACTAATTGCGTCTGAACAGGTTGCTTTTAAAGCCAACAAAGGTTGTGACGATGCATTACTACACATGGACTATTATGTAACTAAACCATTGTCAGCACTGTTGCCAGAAGATTTTACCAAAAATCTGCAAAAATTAGCTAAAAAATCTGAAAAATAATTTAAAAAAATCGGCAAAAAAATCTGCAACTATAAAAACACCTTTAGTTTGAATTATTTTCCATTTTGCTTTCGCATTAACATTAATTTTCTTGCTATACAAGAAAATATGCTGAAAACTTTAAAAAATGGTGCATATACATGCAAATCTTTGGAAAGAAATATACATACATATCGTACACTAAATCATAAACAGTCACAACTCAAAAAATTCCAGATATTCAGGAGTGGCAAAAAAACTGTTCGAGAAGACTGCTGCAAAATGAATTTTTGTGGTCCATGAAAAAACAAAACCATTTTCATTAATTTAAATTGTGGATGTATCTATGCACAGATTTGTTGGATTCTTTTTAACACTGTTATGTTGGTGGTATTAAACGTCAAAAACTACTTATTTGTAAGTGTTTCTTATGTGTATGTTTCTGACAATAACACCATGGTTATTTCTTTTATGAAATATTGATATTACACAAGCATTTCAGAAAATCTGGAATTTGGCAGTGAAAATCTGGAAATCTCACTTTCTAATATTTGCAATGAAAAATCAGCAAAATGCAGAGAAATTTGCAAATCTGTCAACAGTGATTGTCAGCGAAAAACCATGTAACCATTCTATCAATTGATTTCGAGAAAGCTTTTGATAGAATTGGACCCCATGTTATTCTACGCATTTTAAAATCCCGATCAGTTGGCCCAAACATTTTCAATTTTGTGAAATCTTTTCTATAAAATAGACAATTCAGAGTTAGAATCAATGGAAAGACCTCAAGGATCTTCGAACTTCAAAATGGCACCCCACAAGGTTCACCCCTCTCCGTAATATTGTTCCAAATGGCATTCAACGAGATAAGCCAAATAAGATAAGCGCAACCTACTCGTCGACCACTGCCTATATGCTGACGATATGTACATCCTATGTAAAAGAAATGATAATGAGGACACCACAGCAATTGTAGAAAGACTTCTTCAAAAAATAAATAATTGGACGGAATATTCGGGCGCTAAAATATCTACCCAAAAAACAAGAAAACTTCATATTTGCAAAAAACACCATTGTGACTCTAACATTCACTTCATTCAGATTGATAATTATCAGATAGAAAATGTGAAGAAACTGAAAATCCTCGGATTAACATTTTCACAAAACTACACCTGGAAAGACCATCTCATGCAACTCAAAAACTCATTAATTCCCAGAACCAACATCATTCGTTATTTGTCATATAAGACTTTTGCTCACATCAACACATTGGCCTACCTTACGAAAACCCTGGTCCTAAGAAAAATTGACTACGGCTTGTTCATTTATGGCAACGGCAGCAGGACTAACATAAACATTATCAAACCTATATACAACCAAACCGCAAGGGCAGGTGTCTACGCCTTCAGAACAACTCTGATAGATAATATACTCATGGAAGCCGGCCTCCCGTCCATAGACTTCCGAATTTTTCAATCTAGGGCCAGAATTCTGCCGAAACTGCTTAATAGCACAAATTCTGTCATTGACAAATATATTTCTGCTGCTTTAACCGCCAAATGCAAAAAACGTTTTAAATCTGCAATTGCCGCGTCACTAGCCTTCCCAAATGAACTAGATATACCATTAACCCCTTCCAAAAATAGCATAAATAAAGCGCCATTGAAACTCAACACATCCTCTATAGACATGCCGCTCGCCATATACAATAAAAACAACACCCCAAAGTCGGTATTCCACATTATGCTGTCAGAACTAAAGTCAGGTCTCAAAAAAAGCAGCTGGTCATTTATTTACACGGACGGCACTAAACCAAAAACCCACATACCAGCTTATGCCGCACAGTGCGGTGAGCCCATACAAAAGTGAGGAAAAAATACAAGGAGTGGTCCGATTGTTATGAAATTTCGCATGATTCCAAAAATCAAATTGGATTTTACGTAACTCAATTATTTGCGCTTTAAAATAAGAGTCAAAATTAAAAATAAATGAATATTTTTCGTTTTAAGTTTAATTTTAAAGTATTAAAACCAGTAAAAAAAAACAAAAGAAAAATTGGTTTTGCAAGAAGGAAGCTTTAAATGTGTAATATTGAAAACCGTTTGTCAATATCTTTTTTTTTAAGATATACACATAATTTTCTATGCACTTCTTCTATCAAAATGTAGCATTTTATGTAAAAATGTGTTTAAAAAAATATTTGTATTGTTGAAGTTTTCTTTTTAACTAAGTTAACAAAATTGAATAAAAGAAAACCAAAAAAATCAATTTATATTATTTTATAACAATATGCGTGTTGTTAATCTATATTTAAAAAAAAAAAACTTGCAATATATCATTTTAGGATATTTTTCAAAACGCGATATCTCGAAGAATCGGAAAAAGTCGGATGAAGTGAAATAAGATTCTAAAAGATAACAAATCATACAAATATAAAATGTTTCAATGAAACTGGACATATTTGGACATTTTTTTCTTGACAGTCAAAACAAAACATTTTTCATGTTTTTTGATAATTTTTTTATTTTATTAACATAATTTTTTTATAAATAATTTCCATTTATTTCTCAACAATTTTAATAAACAATTTTCCTTTATTATGTTTTTAAATGTTAAAAAAAAGAAATTACTTGAGTAGTGCAAATAATGTGCTAAAAGCAGTAATTTCTTTGAATGCTGCGCAAAATCGAAAAGTTTACAAAAAATAAACCCATAAAAAGTTTGAATTTTAAAAGGCTGTAGCTTATTCAAAACTTCTTATATTGCAGTGAAATATGGATTCTTCTTAATGAAAGTCTTATCTATCATTTGATATATAATTTGATAGCTTTTGTAATTTAAAAATTTTTGATTTATTCCCACTGATCACCGCACTGTGTGCCGTAGTGGATGAAGCAGGAAAAAGTCTATCACTCGGTACACTATATGAACATGGATCAGTTTTCACAGCGGAATGTTGTGCGATATACCAAGCCATATGCTTATCATTAAAGAATAATATCAAAACTGCAATATTTACTGACAGCCTATCAGTTTTAAAAACAATAAATAACGCATACAATAACAAATGGGATATAATAAACAGAACCAGAAATGTTCTAATAGGCAGAGAAAATAAAATAAAACTGTTATGGATTCCTAGCCACAATGGAGTTTCCGGAAACGAATTTGCTGACACTGCGACCAAATACGCTTCTTACGGTCTTAAGGGATACTACGATAGAGAAAATATATATTCGCCGCCAAATAAAAAGCTATGTCGCACTTAAATTTAAAGAAAACCGTTCGTTTCACTACCACTATACCATCGTAAATCCTCATAACGATCCACCTGTGTATCCAATCGATAAGGGGTGGAAATCGTGTGATTTCCGAAATAGAAAACAGTGTTCTCCTGATCGAACGATTTCGTGCATTCAAAGTTAAGTTCGTATAAAATATCTTAAACATCTAAAACATTAAAACCAATTAAAAAGCTGTAATAAGTAACCTTTTTAATTGAGCTCTCTCCGGAAAATTAGGCGATTTCAAAACGTGCGATTTACAGAACACCCCTGGATGTTTCGAAAAGCAAAATAAGAATTTTTTCCAGACTACGTCTGGGACACACCTCATTTTCACACGACTGATTATTAAACAAAAATTCGCCACGGCCCAACTGCAATAAATGCAACTGCTTTCTAACACTAAAATACATTCTTTTGGAATGTCCGCTTTTCCATAATAAAAGGAATGGGCAAATGAAAAAAAAATGTATCGATACATATCGTATTGATATTTTTGATCACTATCGATATATATTTTTTGAAAACATTGATATTTCGATACATCGATATTTTTTGGTGCATTAATTTCGAATGTCACTTTAAGAAATTTAGTACAAAAGAACTACATATTTATGTTAAGTTATACATACGTCGTAACCTACTGTAGCTCCTTAAGACTTCATTAGTCTTTACTTTCTGTTGCTGCTCTGTGCTGTGCCGTTCTGTTTCTAAATATTAATAGTTAATTTATCTGTAATAAATTATCAGCTGTTCGGACCAGAACGGTCTCAGTTTTCCACTAAAGTGATGAGTTTTGCATCGTCAATTGTTATTAGAGTTTTTCTTTTCCCGGACTTTTTCATTTCCCGGGAATTCCCGCCCGGTACAAAACAATACAAAATATTTTTTTATTTAATTTTAATGATATCGATTAAATAATAACGTTTTATAAACAAAAAAATAACACGGCTAGTATGTTCCGTTCAACTATGTGTTGTTAGTCAGAATATTTACAATAAACTTTGGTGTTATTTGTTCATTAATAACACTGTGATACACAAAAAATATTCAGGGATTCTAATGTACCAATTCTATTTTGTTGGAGTCCACTGTTGCCAATTCAGCTATTTTCTCGTCAAATCTAGCGATTTTTAAGTACATTTTGCGGGAAAAAATATGATTTAGCTATTAGCGGGAAATCTAGCGATTTTTTGTGCATCATAATTCGCTTTAAAATGTGAGCTTGATTAGAAAAGTGAACGTATATAAAGCAAGCTATGTTAAAAAGGTGATTGATTAGAGCCACAACAATTCAAAAAAGGGAATTTGTGAGCAAAAATGTAGTACTCCAAACAGTGAACTCGTCATACAAAAATCAGCAGGCTTGTGCGCGCTACTTTTACTATATAATAGCAGAAGCATGCTTTATTTGAAGCCATTTTTTACTATGGTAGTACCGAATTCAGTACTTAGCAAATTTGGTACCAATTATACCTGCGAAAATATAAATGTTGAAGATTCTCTTAAAATTTTTAGTTAAAAATAATACCGCGTATAATTTTGTATGTATATCAGAGCTGGCCACCAAGAGAAATGTATTCGCGTATATGCATTCATTTGTATAAGAAGTCGATTGTTGTTCGGCACCCTAGTGCTAATTTGGGCAGGATGGATGTATATGTTTTTAATAAAAGAAGCCTTTTTTTATATTGCTCTTATTTGATATTTTATAAAATTTCTAGAGACATTTTGGGAATATGAAGGAAGTTAACAAGTTACAGTAGAATTTCTGAAACATCCTAACAATAAATTTGTTTTTTAGCTATTTATCGCTAAGTTTTCAAATATTTTTGAAGTTTAGCTTTTTTCTAGCTATTTTCTAGCTATTTTCATGTCTACTTTAGCGATATTTGTTGGAAAAAAGTTGGCAACAGTGTTGGAGTCCATGGATGACGAAAATACCGTTGGTTTTTTTTGGTCACTTCATAAACTGATTTTATAACGGTAAATGTAGTGAAAAACGGAGTTTCTTAGATTTTCAGTTGTAACTTCTTTGTTTCTCAACGGATTTCTTTTAACTTTTCGTTAGTGAAAAGAATCGAATATTATCTTTCAATAAAGATATAGTTTTTGTAAATCGACTAAGAAATGGCTAAGTTACAGTCGTTGAAGTGTACAAAAAATCCATTAAAAAGTATTCTTTTGTAACTCATAAGCAACTTATAGCCTGAAGAAAACAAAAGAATACTTTTTTAATTGGTTTTTTGTACACTTCAACGACTGTAACTTGGCCATTTCTTAGTCGATTTACAAAAAATATATCTTTATTGAAAGATAATATTCGAGCCTTTTAACCAACGAAAAGTTAAAAGAAATTCGTTGGGAAACAAAGAAGTTACAACTGTTTAAAACTGAAAAGCTAAGAAACCCCGTTTTTCACTACATTTACCGTTATAAAATCACTTTATGAAGTGACCTAAAAAAACCAACGGTATTTTCGTCATCCATGGACTCCAACAAAACAGAATTGGTACATTAGAATCCCTGAATATTTTTTTCTCAACTTTTGTAGCACAGTGTAATTATCACATGTAATTTGGCTTACAAAGCAATACGAACTTTAGCCCGTTCAAATTATAAATATAGAAACAAATGAAGTTCGAATAATAATTAGAATTATCTAATACAATTGCAATTCCCGGCCGTAATTGTTGTAAAGTTTTAGATATACATAGTTCTACCATCGCATTCATAAAGTGAATAACGACACTCATCGAGGAATGTGTACATGTGTACAAACTGAAGTTGCCCGCACAAATTTCCCTAGATTTCTTTCCCGGAAAATATGCGGGATCCCTGTTTTTCTGGTAAAAATTAATTTTTTTTTAAATTCTCTAAGCACAATCATAGTTTATTTCGAAATGTTTTTATTTTATTTATGCTGTCACTTACAATTACTTAACACTTTTTTTATTTTCACAGGTTGAACCGAAACAGAACAGAATGAAAGAGAAAAACTAACGGCTTGTATATGATTTCTATAAACCAAAAAGAGTCAGCTGATTCGTAACAGAACAGAAAGTAAAAACAAATTCTGCCTTTAGGCTTATACCCACACAAACTAAAAAGTCTCCTGCCTTAGTTAGGTCACCTTATAAATTCACCTGGGATATTATTATGAAATTTCTCTTTTTTTCTTCGCATCACTAGTAATGATGTCAATATCGTACAGTTAAAAAACGGCTATAGCTCTTAAAAGTATCGAAACCCGATACTCGTAAATAAGAATCGATGCATCGATATATCGGTTTTTGAAATATCGGCGATATATATCGATATTTATTTTCTCAAATATCGATATTTTTTGCCCATCCCTATTTGGTAGCATTCCCGCAACCGATCTCTTAAAGGAAACTTCTACCGTCAAGATCAACAAAATAAACAATTTCATAGAGATAACCAGACTGAGAATATAAGAGTATCTACATATATACATGTAGCTGATGGCCTTTGTAGTTGCTGCTCATTAAATATATTTAGTCTAAGAATTAATTTTTGGAGTAAATAAAAGAATAATAATAATAATAACTCATTGCTGGTAAATGGAAAATAAAGCGAAAGGCATTGCTGTTTTTCGTGCAAAGTGCTTTATATTTATATCGCTATGCTTTAAAATAAATCATTATAATGAGCTATAACATAAGCGGTATAATTTATTATAAGCACTGACTTTTTGTAGGCCCTCAAAAATGTTTACCCCATTTGACCCCTTTCACGTTTAAAGTATAAATTAAGTAATAACTAAAGTGCTGCGTAAGCCGTTCTAAAAGTTCTGTATTCTATTTCACACTACTTCAAAGCACTGTGTTCTAGTGTCATCATAAATAACAAACCAAAATTAACAAAACATGGCTCTCACTAAAATAAATCAAGCACCATTCGAAAAGTTTTTCTCTGCAGTTTTGTTAGTGCTTGTGTTTTCAAAACAAGTAGAACATCAAAACAAAAAGCGAGAACGAAACAAAACAACAGTAAATCATAGCAGAAACATCGAGTGCAATAGAACACGAGCACAAACATGCAAGCTATGTATGGATATATGTATACATACTAAAGTCCTGCACAAGACTATTTATAAGAACTTTCAAGACATGAGGGATTTTTCAAATGCTTTACTACAGCGAAGTCTTCTAAAGCAAACGCTAAGCAACACTGTTTGCAAGAATTTGTTTCAGTTATTGCAAGTATAGGAGTAAAGAAGAAAGTACTTCGTGACTGAAAAATTTGTGATGCTTGCTTCTTTCTACGCATGGGCGCGTATTCAAGCGTCATGCATGTACATACACACACACGTTGTGTGTATGCTCTTTTATTTTTCTGCACACAAACAAACGTTCACATGCATTTACATTAGTTGTGTGCGCTTGCTTAAAAAAAAGCCTCCCTTAAACACGCAATAGCTTATCATCTACATCTTACACACACACTCAAACGTACAATATGGAAAATAACAAGCATACACGTATTAACACTACTTTGTAGACTGTTTGATCATAACAAGAAGTCTTGACGACATTGCTTGTTAGCACTCATATACACATACACCAATGCATCTATCGTGCTTTGCTTATAATGCGACAGCATTTCTTATTGGTTTAGCATTCTACAGCCACGAGAATACATTTAAAAAACAAGACGTATTTACATTTCAAGACAATTTACGCAGGTCTATAATACATACATACATACCTCTTTTCAGAGGTTTTATGTACAATGAAATAATATCGTACATACTTATGTATATGAAAAACTGTCTTTGCTTTCAGAACATTCAAGCATGTTTTGAATGTTCTGTGTGAATTTTGATTTTCTATTTCATTTTTGTTTTGAAAGGTTTGATTTTACTTCAGCATTGTTCTATTGCAGTTTTGTTCTGTACTTCAGTATTCGTATCGAAAAGCAAACCACGTGCCTTTTGGAAGTATTTGTTTTACAATAACGCATCAATACACACGCACATTTTGAACCTTATTAGATGGCTTGTAAGCCATTTTTTATAGCTTGTGCCACACGTTAGTAAGAACCAATGAGTTATTTGCAATTTATTTCAAAGTGCGATTTTTGCGTTTTGCGAGTAATGCAAAGTACTAGGTAACATTTGTATGAAAACAACTGTACTGTTGATGAAATTAATGAATTTAATTTAAATTTACCAAATGAACTAAATTTAAACACTTGCTAATGTTAAAATTAAAATTGATTAATGCATATATGTATGTACTGTTGTTAGTACATTAGTTATGGTTAATTTCTGGTCGATAATGGTTATATTAAATTTTGAAGGAATTTTTTCAGAATATGGTTTGGTAGACGGTTTTATTTCGCACAGAAAAAGTGGTGCTTTGACCTATAGTTACGGTGACCATCCGTCCTGTATTTTACAGGACAGTCCTGTTTTTTAACATGCTGTCCCTTAAGATTTTTTTTGTAAATACAGGACAGTACAATGTCCCTTATTTCCTAATTTGATATGCAAATGTCCTCTTTTTAGCATATACATTGCACGAACATTAATATAAAATTATCATAAAAATCCAACTGTATACTTTCCCTACATTTCCAAGTGAAAAATTTGTTTACTGGGATATGGGAAATTTCCTATAATCTGGCAACATTGTGAATTGTCAGCTTGAAATTAAATTGTCAATGTCAACTTGTTAAAATAACAATGTGAATGATTTGTGGTTAGTAATTTATTTATTTATTTAAATTCACATTTAAAATAGCATTCATTTTATTAATTCAATTTGGATTTAGAAGTCAGCATAGCACCATTGAACAAACTCATAGATTGGTTCAATTTATAAAAAAAACTTTTGAAGAAAAAAAGTATTGCTCTGCGCTGTTCATTGACGTTTCTCAGGCATTTGATAAAGTGTGGCATGAAGGCCTAATTTTAAAACTAAAGACTTACCTACCAATAAACATTCTAAATCTGCTGGAAAGTTACATTATTGCCCGGAAGTTCGCTGTTGTGGAAGGAGACTTTATGAGTACGCCTGAAATAATCTCATGCGGTGTGCCACAGGGGAGTATACTGGGGCCAGTTTTATATTTGATTTATACTTGTGATATGCCTTTGAGCAGCAATATCCATACATCTACGTTTGCCGATGATACAGCCTGCCTTAGTATGCACGAAAACCCTCACGACGCTTCCCGATATCTTCAGCAACATATTACTCGGCTAGAACTATGGTTAAACATGTGGAGAATAAAGGTATACGAACAGAAGTGTGCTCAGGTAACATTTACCTTAAGAAAAGACACTTGTTCCCCCGTTAGAATCAATAATCAAATTGTTCCTCAACATTCACATGTGAAATACCTTGGTTGCACCCTGATCGAAGGCTTACATGGAAACACCACATTGAGTCAAAGCTAACGCAAATGAAACTTAAACTAACTCAGATACATTGGCTGGTTGGTAGAAATTCAACCTTCACCCTAGATTGTAAACTTTTAATATACAAGTCGCTCTTAAAACCTATATGGTGCTACGGAATTCAGCTATGGAGTGCTGCTTCAGCTTATAATGTCGAGAGAATCCAACGAAGGCAAAACAAAATTTTACGGTTAATAACATCGGCTCCATGGTATATAAAAAATTCAAATATACATCGTGACTTAAATATGCCACTAGTGACTGAAGAAATTGCAAAAAACGCTGGCAAATATTTAACAAAACTCGAGTCACATCCTAATCCGCTTGCCCGTAATATTTTGAACTTTACTGGACACATCCGCCTAAAAAAGAGGGATACAAGGGCTCTTATTCACAGCACTCCAGATGGGACTTCCTGAAAATACTTTTATTTTTTTTGATATTTTTTTCCTTTTGATTATCACTACTTACATATGTATTATATATAAATATTACTAAACTTATGTCCGACACTGGTCGGGCCTAATTATATTTTTATATTTAAGATTTGAACACTTATTGTTAGTTCATATATGAAGATACAATAAATAAAAATCATGTATTAAAAAAAAAAATTTATTAGAGATATGGCTCCAACAAAAAGAAAATGTAATTTCAATGATGACTTAAAAAGCGAGTTTCCATTTATTAAAACAACAAGTAAATCCAATGAGGTGAGATGTGAAAAATGCTTGGCACATTTGTCTATAGCAAATAGTGGACGTACTGATATTAAACAGCATTTGCAAACACAAAAGCATAAAAGAGCAGATTTAGCCAAATCATCAAGTTTTAACGAATTTTTTAAGAAGTAATACATTCAATGATAAAGAAAAGGACCTGGCTATTGTAGAAGGTACTTGGACATTTCACAGTGTTCAGCACAATTTTTCATTTGGGTCTAACGATTGCACATCAAAACTGATCAAATCGTGTTTCAATGAAAAATATTCTTGTGCTAGAACAAAATGTGAATCCATTGTTAACAATATTTTTACACCAATGTCATTAAATACAATCAAAGCAGATTTGTCAAACGTTCAATGTATCACAATATATTTAGATTGTTCGAATCACAAAAATGTTAAAATTTGTCCAATATTAATTCGATACTTTCTGCCGAATAAAGGAATTCAGATTAAGATTTTGGATGTTAAAGACCTTATTGGAGAAAGTTCAGATATAATTTCAAAATATGTGCAAGACTCTTGAAAAAAATGAAATAATTAGTAAAATGATTGCATTTTGTGGAGACAGCACAAATTGTAATTTTGGTGGTGCAGCCAGAAAAGGTCAGAATAATATCTTTCACAAAATGCAAAACTTCATTGGCCAAAAACTGATAGGTGTAAATTGCGCTGCACATATTTTGAACAACTGCATACACACTGCAGCAGAATGCTTACCTATTGATATTGAAGTTATTATTGTCAAAATTTATTCTTTTTTTATATTTATACAGTTAGAATTGAAAATTTGAAAGAAATATGTGAAGATATTGAAATAGAATATAAAAAGTTACTAGGACATAGCAAAACTCGATGGTTAACTTTAATGCCTGCTTTGGAAAGAATAATAAAACTATTTGAAGCTTTAAAATTATATTTTATGTCTCAACCAAAATGTCCGATAATATTACGAAATTTTTTTATGAATCCTTGTGCTGAATTATGGTTATCTTTTGCATATAGCCAAGCTTCCAGCGTTGTCAACTCGGTGCTTTTCGCACCGTTTTTAGTGCTTTTTGATTTTTTCGACGCGAACAATTTTGAAGTTAGTGCTCAGTGCTTTTTTAAATTCATTTTCGGTGCTTTTTGTTTCGAGCGGTGGCACTAAACCAAAAATTCAAAGAGAAATTTCCTTATCTTTTTGTTTTTCGAGGAAGTCTATCAATGAAAAAACATAAGCTCTGAAGTTAAATAGAGCATTTAAAAAAATTCTAATAAGACTGTACAAGACTTGGTTGAAGAAATAAGCGCCATAATACCCTCAAACATTTTAAGTATAATTAATGTAAGCAGTGTTTTCCCACACAACAAGGAAGACATACATATTGAGTCCACTGTCGAGTTTTGGGCAGAAGTAAAATCTAATAGCGATTCAGTTAAAATGAACTCGTTTGAGGCATTATCAAAAATTGCATTAGCATCAAACTTCTGTCACTTCCATATTTAGACGAAAAATTTGAACGCGCTTTTACCTCTATGACTGTAGTTTAGTCTAAACTACGTATCAGAATGTACATACACTTGGTTAACACTTTGTTTTATATAAAAATCTGAAACGAGACAATTTTGATGTGAATAGAGCTGCCATTTTGGGTTAATTGTAACCAAAATTAAAAAAAAAATTTTCTGAATGTCCAATATTTTTTTTCATTTCGATTACTTTTTTGCTATAAATATTTTTGTATATAACTTGATAAACTTTCAAATCACTTTTTTGTATTTAACTTTGTTATTTATATGAGTTTGCTGCACAATACTTATGACACGTTTTTTATTTCGTTCAAAATTTATTGCATTTGTCACATAGTTCAGCTGCAGCCGAAAGAATGTTTTTACAGCATAATTTATTAACAACCAAATTTGGTAAGCCTTGATTTAAAAAAAAAACTATTAAGCCCATCGAGTTCAAAATATAAAACTTATATACATATATACTTGTCGATTACTGCCAACTTGACTAAACTCGAGTGATTCGTTTGTTCTTTAACGAAAAAAAATTAAAATTTTTTTTTATAATAACTGATTTTAGAATACACTGATTCCTATAGAATTAAAATGTGAATCGGATGCCTCTAATTTAACGTTTTAGGAACGAAATGCAAGGTCAACCGATTCCTTTATTTTTTATATACGAACATATCGCACACTAAATCATGAGTCACAACTTAAAATTATAAAAGTGCTTTTGCTTTTCTATAAACCAGTTAACTGAAGAAATCTATAACGACCTTAACAATTTCTTTTGTAATACAGTCTTCTTGAAGAATATAAAATACCGTTATGCTTGTTTTTGTCACATACTTGCGTCATTTGTACAGTATCAACAGTTGTTTGCAGCTACTTAGCGTATACAATTTTTTTGAATTGTGACTCTTTATGATTTAGTGTGCGATATGTATTTATGAATAACATTTTTTTTAATGAAATGAAAAGATTTTAAATTTAGTGCTTTTTTACTTAAATTACGCGCTTTTTTCCTGATTTCAGTGCTTTTTAAAATTTGAAAGTTGACAACGCTGCAAGCTTCAACATTTCATAAAGCTATTCTTAATGTAGAATCACAAAATATTTCAATGCCTGAGGCTTCAACTATTTTAAAAGATTTAAAATTTAAATTGGTCGAACGGAAAAAGGGACTGTTTTTACCCCTTACCGTCAAAAATATTATTCTCGAATTACAGAAAAGTAATGATTTTGATGAAACAATAACTAAAGAACATATAACAAATTTTTACCAAACATGCATTGATTACCTAAATCAGTGGGATAAAGCTTTTAGAGATATAGAAATTTTAGACTGGATATTGTTATGAAATATGTTACCTTGGGACAAGATTGAAAAAAAAACTTTATCCTATATAAATGAATTTAGAAATTATTTAAAAATAAATAATGAAGATTTATTTGATGAAGTGAGCTGCGTCAAAAATTTTGCAAATAATGAAAAAATAGAAGACTGGAGGGTAAAAAATATATCAGTAGATGAAAGATGGATTGAAATTTTTAATCACTTTAAGACAAATGTGGTTGCATATAAAAATATATTGATACTTGTTGAATTTTGTCTATGTCTACCAGCTTTAAATGCTGCTACCGAGAGAGTGTTTTCAATAATGACTAATATTTGGACCACCGAAAAATCGCAATTAAAAGTAAATACTTTAAGATCATTATTAATTACAAAATGCAATTTTAAAATGAATTGCTCAGAATTTAAAGGATTTTTAATTAACGAAAAAAAAATCTATTCTGTGGAAAAATATCATAACTAAATTTAACATTTAGCTTTAGTCAAGAAGACTGGTTATAAAACCAAATTTATTTTTTTAAATTATAATATATAAAAACTTTTTTTTTTACTTTTTATTCTGGTCAAGAAGACTTGTTTTTGTTGTTACTTAATTTTATAATAATAATAATAAATATATTATATGATTATTTTTTCTGTTTTTCTTTTCATTTTTAACATAATTTTGTATTTGTCCTGTATTTTCCTTTCCCAAAAATGGTCACCGTACCTATAGTGCACTGTTAGGAATTTTTTTTTTTTAATACATGATTTTTATTTATTGTAAATTCATATATGAACTAAAAATAAGTATTCAAATCTTAAATATAAAAATATAATTAGGCCCGACCAGTGTCGGACATAAGCTTAGTAATAGTTATATATAATACATATGTAAGTAGTGATAATCAAAAGGAAAAAAAATAAAAAATAAAAGTATTTTCAGGAAGTCCCATCTGGAGTGCTGTGAATAAGAGCCCTTGTATCCCTCTTTTTTAGGCGGATGTGTCCAGTAAAGTTCAAAATATTACGGGCAAGCGGATTAGGATGTGACTCGAGTTTTGTTAAATATTTGCCAGCGTTTTTTGCAATTTCTTCAGTCACTAGTGGCATATTTAAATTACGATGTATATTTGAATTTTTTATATACCATGGAGCCGATGTTATTAACCGTAAAATTTTGTTTTGCCTTCGTTGGATTCTCTCGACATTAGAAGCTGAAGCAGTACCCCATAGCTGAATTCCGTAGCACCATATAGGTTTTAAGAGCGACTTGTATATTAAAAGTTTACAATCTAGGGTGAGGGTTGAATTTCTACCAACCAGCCAATGTACCTGAGTTAGTTTAATTTTTTTCATTTCGTTTCATTTGCGTTAGCTTAGAGTCAATGTGGTATTTCCGTGTGAGCCTTCGATCAAGATGTATACCAAGGATATTTCACATGTAAGTTTTGAGGAACAATTTGATTATTGATTGTAATGGGGGAACAAGTGTCCTTTCTTAAGGTAAATGTTACCTGAGCACACTTCTGTTCGTTTACCTTTATTTTCCACATGTTTAACCATAGTTCTAGCTGAGTAATATGTTGCTGAAAATATCGGGAAGCCTCGTGTGGGTTTTCGTGCATACTAAGGCAGGCTGTATCATCGGCAAACGTAGATGTATGGATATTGCTGCTCAAAGGCATATCACAAGTATAAATCAAATATAAAACTGGCCCCAGTATACTCCCCTGTGGCACACCGGATGAGATTATTTCAGGCGTACTCATAAAGTCTCCTTCCACAACAGTTAACTTCCGGGCAATAATGTAACTTTCCAGCAGATTTAGAATGTTTATTGGTAGGTAAGTCTTTAGTTTTAAAATTAGGCCTTCATGCCACACTTTATCAAATGCCTGAGAAACGTCAATGAACAGCGCAGAGCAATACTTTTTTTCTTCAAAAGTTTTTTTTTTTTTTTTTAAAGAGAAGTAACACTCAGGCAATTAATGCCTACTGCTAATACTAGGTGTTACCTTCTTTAGGAAAGGAATAGTGAGAGGGAAGACAGGTGGTGAAAGAAGAGATGAAGCTTTCCTTCTGTTTACAACTCTGCTTTTCGCACGTTTTTAATAATGCAGTGTTGCAGCGCCTCTCTGATGTTAAATGGGGCGTATTAATTTTTTGAAGCTGTGTCTTGTAGCCATTTTATTGATTGTTTTCTTCGCCGATGATTTTGCTACACAACGAAGGAGGGCGCTCTGATGTTACATTAGGATTAGTATCTGCTGAAGTCGGTATAGTTCAGTGACCAGTGACTATGCCTTCATCACTTGAACTTTGCTACAACAACTGACACAAAGGGACACTAATGCACATCAGAAAAATGCGTGGTGTTTTATATAATGATTGCCGGATACAGGGATTGAACCCAGGACCTTCGGTTTTGTAGTCAACGTGCTTACTACTTCAGCCAACGCCACCTCACTCTTATAAATTGAATTAATCTATGAGTCAATGGTGCTATGCTGACTTCTAAATCCAAATTGATGATCCGGTATGCACTCATTATCAGTTAGAATTGGGGACAATTTTATCATGAGGAACTTTTCAAAGAGCTTCGACATTGTTGACAGTAAACTTATTGGCCTACATGACTCAGCTTTGATAAGATCTTTGCCCGGCTTTGGAATCATTTTTAACCTTGGCAAGCTTCCAGCTGTTTGGATAATACTCCAGTCGTAAAATAGCATTAAAAATGAATAACAGGATTCTAATAGCTATACGAGGCAACTTCATGAACATCTGGTTACTAATTCCATCAATACCCGGAGCTTTCTTCGGGTTGAGTTCTGCAATTATTTTTTGTACATCACGTGTCTTAAATTTTATTGGTCGAGGGGGTAGCGCAACTACATTTGGCAAATCAACAGCACCAGAACATGATTTGGGGTGAATACTGATTTTAAATGCTCACCAATTATTTTACCTTTTTCAGTATCGCTTCTTGCCCAACCTCCTGTAGATGTGCGCAGAGGTGGTTTAAACTCAACTGGTGTTTTAACCTTTCTAGCAGCGCGCCACAAAGAGTAATTAGATGCTGGTGTGACATCAAGACCTTCCAAATAATTTTTAAGAGATGCAGTTTTTTTCAAATGCAAGCAACTCTTGGAGTCGTTTAGTACACTCTTTAAATCTGATTTTAAGTTGGGGTGATCTGTGCTGTTGCCATTCTCTTCTAGCTCTTCTTTTTTCACTTACGAGACGTTCAATACGCGTAGAATAAATTCTATTTACCCTAGTTTGCGGATGGGAGGTAGTGGCATGTTCAGTAGCATGTTTAATATTTTCATTAAGGTTGGCAATGTTAGATTCAATATCATCATGTGTTCTTAGCGTAATATTTTCCGTGCAATGACTACTAAGATATTTTTTAAATCGCAGCCAATTAACACGATTTATCAAATTCGCATATGGGTGAGGTAAGTCACTTCTTAATGGGCTACAAATTGTAACGATCGTGGGAGAGAGATCTAGAGAAGCTTCAATTTGAATTAAGTCCCTAGACATTTTGCATGACGTCAAAATCTATAACATCCGGAATTTTATGCATGTCAGTAGGCCAATAAGAGGGTTCTCCACTCGAAATGACATCCAACCCCATTTTGGAAATTGCATTGAACAACGCTCGACCTCTGGGTGTAACAAGACGCGAACCCCAGAACGTATGTTTAGCATTATAGTCGCCAGCTGCTACGAAACAAGGGCCCAGAGATTTGTAAAAATCCTCATATTGATCCTCAGTAATTGCGAATCTAGGAGGGGGAGTAAATTGATGATATGACAAAATTAGTGCAAAAATGTTCGACACAAATATTCGTTGCTTTTAAATGTTCTTCACAAATGTTGTCAATAATATAATACTGTAACGCTGCTTTCTCAAGGCTGGGGTATCACTCGCCGGTGTCCAGGTTTCGTCACAAAAATTTATTTATTTGGACTGTCGTGGGATGAAAGTAAAACACTCTGCGGGATGTATTTTCCAGTACTTTATTTATTATAATTCAGTGTGCTTATATTACTATATATTTATTTACAACATTACTAACTATTAACAACGGATGACTAACTTTTCCATACTTAGTCCGAATGGCTCTCAACGGCTGACTAATTTTTATAAAACTTGGGCTAAGCCTGAACGGCTCTCAACGGCTGACTAATTTTTATATAAAACTTGGACTTAGCCTGAATGGCTCTCAACGGCCATTGGTGGTTATCAGCGGCTAACCACCAATACCAGAACAGACCAACTAACTAAATTTTATAAAATCGGACTTAGCCTGAATGGCTCTCAACGGCTGACTAATTTTTATAAAACTTGGACTTAGCCTGAATGCCTCTCAACGGCTGACTAATTTTTATAAAACTGGACTTAGCCTGAATGGTTATCAGCGGCTAACCACCAATACCAGAACCGACCAACTAACTAATTTTTATAAAATCGGACTTAGCCTGAATGGTTATCAGCGGCTCACCACCAACACCAGAACAGACTAACTAACTAAAGTACTATCAGCGGCTAACCACCAATACTACTACCTTTCCTCAATTCAGACTTAACCTTGTATTGTTATCAGCGGCTAACCACCAATACCAATGCACGACTAATACCTAATTATTATCAGTGGCTAACCACCAATAATAATGCTACACAGATTGCCTACAAAGATAAATTCAATTCAGCGGCTAACCACCAAATTCATTTATCTTACCTACTGAAGCCCTCGACACACACTAACTCTTTCATGTGTACAGCAGCTCCTTTTATATTAATTTCCTATGACTGATCTCACAGTTGTAACACGTGGGGCGTTCATATTCACCATGGTTGTATGCAATTGTATGTATGCTATCATTTCATTGCCTTCGGTACCATTTGGTGTCATCATGTAAGCCGTTAAGTTTAAATATAATGTAATAACCTCTTAAATCTAATATTACCATTGCTTTTTCTTTTGTTTAATAATTTATTTATAAAGGAACTAGTTCAAAATAATAAGTCATCGTATATAATAATAAAGAAGTATAATTTTAGTGTAAAGATAATAAAAAAAAATAATTCGATTACTCGTAAAAATAATATAAATTCATAAGGATGTACATTTCTATATGGAATGACAAAAAATAACAAAAAGTATTCATGTATGATGGTGTGATAAAAACAAGGTACTTCGTGCCGACTTTTATCATCACAATACTTGAGTCTTGACTTTATTAAAATTGCTGATCCACCGCATGCTCTTCCTCTCGGGTCCTTTGAATCATATAAGGTGTAGCCATAAATTTTAAAAAGGCTTCTCGAAGTCAAATGAGTCTCAGACTTGAGCACTTCCTCATTTTTATGTTTGCGAATGCCGTTTGCGTTCCAGAAACATATTTTTAACGTATTCATGGTTTGTTAACTAAAGCTTGAAGCAATGTATTCTGCATTCGCAGCATTTCTTGCATCATGCTAGTCATATTTGTTGTAAAATTATTTATAGTTTGCACCAGATTATCAATAGTAGCTTCAATGCGATTGAAATTAAAGTTCGAGTTTGTATTTGTTGAATTATTTGGTGGTGAAACATTTTGTGTGGGAATAAAATTTTTTTTAGCAGCATCGGCATACGATAGACCGGAAGTAACTGATTGGCTCACTTGCGCAATAGTGGCGGATAAAGCGTTAGCGGATTGGGCTGGGGCCATTTAGGTGTTTGCCTCATAGTCTGTTTGACGAAATAGTAAACATGACAACCTCTGTAGTTAGCGGTGTGATTACCTCCACAGGTACTGAATTTTTTGTCACTTAGATCTTTTGGATTATTGCAACTAGCAGTGCCGTGTAACCACAAAGTATACAGAGGTGAAGAAAGTGAGTGATGAAAAAAGCTAAAATCAGCTACGACACGGGTTCGGCGAGAAAGGGACAACTGTAGTATATTTGTTATTAAGTTGCTAACAATATAATCAAAACAAACAAGAAAAAATGTGTACTTTGTGAAATAACCAAGAGGAAATTTTTACAAAATTAAATGAAAGATTTTGTAGTGTTGAACTAGAAAACTTAATGTGTTAAATGTTATTAGTGGTAAAAAAGTAATTAAAATTAGTTTCCACATAATTAAAGACATCATTTTAAGCATTTTCATTAAAAAATATTAGTTTTTACCATTTACTTCCAAAAAGCATATAGCGAATAATACCACAAAGAATAAAATGAAAATACATTTGAACGAGTGAACATTTGTACAAAATTAAATCAAGGAATTTGTTGTGTTGAATTAAAAAACTGAATGTGAAAATGTTTATTAGTATTAAAAAAGTGATTGAGATTTGTTTTCAAATGATTCCTGATTTAACTTTGAGCTTTTTAGTTCATAAATGTTAATTTTAACATTTTAATTGCAAAAATCTCATAGCGAATGAGGACCCAAAGAATAAAATACAAAAACGTTAAACCAATGCAACTACGAAAGAAGCTTAAAGAAGACACGGGTTCGGTGTGAGTGCGAAATCCGAAAACACAAATTATCTTCCGTCTCGTGTCACCACTGTGTACTTTGTGGTGTAACTCGCCGCACACAACACAAACAGTAGGTAATTTGCAGTAAGTTTTAGTATGGCCGGCCATATTCTTGACAATTATGGGACTGTACGGGTCCTGAACGCTTGTGTGGTTCTTCAACGGTTATTTTTCGATATAATATATATCTTAAATTATATATTGGATGGGTGTCATTTTTTTCAATTTTATCTCATTTGGCTCAAGTTCAACGCGAAATAGAGGTTGAGGGATCTTTTCCCTATTTATTATGTTAGATACATTTTTTACTTTAAAACCCTGGAGGACGAGAGCATCTTTTACTTCTTCAGGAGCAACATAAGAAAATATTTTTCTTCATAAATTTGAATTTTCGTTTCATCAATATTACCACGTTTTATTGGAACAATGTGAAATTTATTCTCACCAATGACCGAAATTAATTTTTTAATAAGAGCGTTTGAGTTTTTTTCTCTTAAATATATTGGTGGCGGCTTGGAGGTTTTATTCGCAGATTCAGCGGGTTTGTCATTGTCATCTTGCAATATTTCAAAACGGTTTTGCCGATTAGTAGAGGATGCGCTGTTATCCCTAGAAATCTTTGGAGCAGATGCAATTTTATTAGAATTTGGGCTTCGCCCGCGCTTTAAAATTTTAATGTATCTGTCCATTCCGACTTGGACCTTGGGTTTTGGGCTGCTCTTATCTTGTGACAACTTGTTTAAGTGATGGCCACGATTCACTAGTTGGCATTGGACAAAGCGAAGTTGATCGCTGACGAAACTGTGGTTTTGCCGTTAGAAAAAGTCTATTATCAGATTTTTGATTTTTATTAAGAGCTTCAGAACTCACAGCAAGTCTATTATCAGATATTTTATTTTTATTGTTATCATTATGAGCATCAAAACTCACAGTAAAATATGCATTTCTGCCGTTAGAGCTCACTTCACTATTTTTTTCTTTGGGGTACTCATATAGAGTATTCCTCAAGGGTACTTTGTATGTTTTTTTGTTTACGGTTTTTTTTTGTTTTTGTTATTTCTATATGTAAAAATATTAGCAAAGCAAAAAAAAGCTTATTTATCAAAGTTAATATGTACTACGAATATTTTTTGTATGATTTTTTTTTTGTTTAGTTTGTATGTAAGAAAAATTCCGCTATTACGTCCGTTCACTATGAAGTTACAACGAGAACAGCACTGTTAGGAATGAACGAATTAAAAACATTGATCAAATTAATCGGCCATGTTCTGTAATCCGAATCCGAGTAAATTGCTGCTAAGACTAAATTAAATTTAAATATGATATTTCAAGCTCTAAATAATATAAAACTACAAAAAATTCAATTAACCGTTTTTAAATGTACTCGATTTACAGAACAGGCAGGTATATCAAAAAATCTCCTACCTATTGCGACAAAAAACTGCTCATGTAAACGCACGTAGGGATGAAACGATACGAATAAATAAAAGTCAGTACTCGATACGTTTTCTTAGAAACCAAGTACTTTTGGTATCGATACTTTACTACCGAGTACCGAGTAGATATCGGTAAAAAATACTTGTATCGGTCAAAAATACTCATTTTTTATTGGCCACAACATTTTTGAAAATGACGCCAGTTTAACAAAATTTGATTTGCACGTATTAATTGTAAATTTATATATAGTTTATATATGTGCCCTTAATTATGAAAGTGGTCTAAGTCATATATTTCCCTGGTCAAGAGATTCAGTATATTACATTTATATTATGCAACATCTTAATTTAGGGTTGTAGTAGTCTCGGCTAATATAAAATTGTTCTATTTTTATTATAGTTTTTTTTTAAGATTTACTTAATATTTCGATGCAAAAAAGCACATGACTTAGTCCATAGTTAAGGGTTTTTTTTATTCAATTACTATTATTATGTCCTGATTCATACACACCAGGTTTACCGCTTCAGTTTTTGTTCAATTTTCTTTTGAACATGCATTTGCGTTCATATATACCGTCAAGTTTGCTTCATGAAGTCTCATCAATTTGCGTTGTAGTAGAGTATTACGAATGACAAATCAAATTTTTTTTTATTTTTTTTACACACATATATTTATTTATTGTATCTTCAAAATATGAACTAACAATAAGTATTCAAATCTTAAATCTATATATAATTATTAGGCCCGACCAGTATCGGATATAAACTTAGTGATAGTAACTAATAATACATAAATTTCGTATTAAGCACAATAAATATTTTCAAGAAGTATCATTTGGGGTGCTGACTATTAGAGCCCTTGTGTCCCTCTTTTTTAGGCGGATATGTCCAGTAAAGTTCAAGATATTACGAGCAAGCGGATTAGGATGTGACTCGAGTTTTGTTAAATATTTACCTGCGTATTTTGCGATTTCTTCAGTCACTAGTGGCATATTTAAATCACGATGTATATTTGAATTTTTGATGTACCATGGAGCCGATGTTATTAACCGTAAAATTTTGTTTTGCTGTCGTTGGATTCTATCCACATTTGAAGCTGAAGCAGTGCCCCATAACTGAATTCCGTAGCACCATATTGGCTTCAAAAGCGACTTGTATATCAAAAGTTTACAGTCTAGACTGAGTGTTGAATTTCTGCCAATCAACCAATGTATTTGAGTTAACTTAAGTTTCATTTGAATTAGTATAACGTCAATATGATGTTGTCATGTAAGCCTTCGATCGAGGTGTATGCCAAGGTATTTCACTTGAGAATGTTGAGGAATATTTTGATTATTGATTCGAATGGGGGAACAGGTATCTTTTCTTAGGGTAAATGTTATATGAACACACTTTTGTTCATTTACTTTAATTCTCCATAAGTTCAACCATCTTTCAAGCTGGGTAATGTGTGCTTGGAGATTGCGGGATGCCTCATCAGGGTTTTTGTGCATACTCATACAGGCTGTATCATCGGCAATTGTAGAAGTGTGGATGTTATTGCTCACAGGCATATCACAGGTATATATTAAATACAAGACTGGCCCCAAAATACTACACTGTGGCACACCAGAAGATATAGATTCGGGCACACTCATGAAGTCTCCTTCCAAATCAGTAAACTTCCTATCAACAATGTAACTTTCCAAAAGTTGTTATATATTTATTGGAAAATATGTCTTCAATTTTAAAAATAGGCCTTTGTGCCATACTTTGTCAAATGCCTGAGAAACATCAATAAAAATGGCAGAACAATACTTCTTTTCTTCAAAAGTCCTCCTTATAACTTGAACCAATCTATGCGTTTGCTCAATAGTGCTATGCTGACTTCTAAAGCCAAATTGATGGTCCGGGATGCACCCATTATCAGCTAAAATTGTGGACAATTTAGTCATGAGCAGCTTTTCGAAAAGTTTTGAGACTGTTGATAGTAAGCTTATAGCCCTATATGACTCAGCCTTGGTAAGATCTTTGCCCGGCTTCGGAATCATTTTAATCTCGGCAAGTTTCCAGTTATGTGGAAAATACTGCATTCGTAAAATGGCATTAAAAATAAATAGCAGGATTCTTATTGCAATATGAGGCAAGTTCATCAGCATCTTGTTGCTAATTCCATCAATACCTGGAGCTTTCTTCGGATTAAGTTCAGCAATTAGTTTATGTACATCGCGCATCATAAACTTTATGGGTCGCGGGGGTAGAGCAACTACAATCGGCAAATCAGCAACACCAGTACATGTGTTTGGGGTAAATACGTATTTTAAATGATTTGCAAATATGTTAGCTTTTTCAGTATCACTTCTTGCCCAACCTCCGGTAGATGTGCGCAGAGGTGGTTTAAACTCAACGGGAGTTTTCAGCTTTCTAGCAGCGCGCCACAAAGAGTAATTAGATGCTGGAGTGACATGAAGACCTTCCAGATAATTTTTAAGAGATGCAGTTTTTTCAATTGCAAGTAACTCTTGGAGTCGTTTAGTGCACTCTTTAAATCTGATTTTAAGTTGTGGTGATCTGTGCTGTTGCCATTCCCTTCTAGCTCTTCTTTTTTCACACACGACACGTTCAATATCGGTAGAATAAATTTTATTAAATCCAGTCTGCGGGAGGTAGTAGCATGTTCAGCAGCCTGTGCAATCCTTTCGTTAAAGTTGGCGATGTTAACTTCAATATCCTCGGGTGTTCTTAGCGTAATGTTTTCCGTGCAATGACTACTAAGATATTTTTTGAATCGCAGCCAATTTACACGATTGATCATCTTCACATACGAGTGAGGTAAATCACTTCTCTGTGGGCTACAGATTGTAACGATCGTGGGAGAGTGATCGGACGAGAGATCTAAAGCTTCAATTTGAATCAAATCCTGAGATATTTTTCATAACGCCAAAATCTATTATATCCGGAATTTTATTTGTGTCAGTTGGCCAGTAAGTAGGCTCCCCACTCGAAATGACGTCCAAGCCCATTTTTGAAATTGTGTTGAACAATGCTCGACCTCTGGGTGTAATATGACGCGACCCCCGAACGTATGTTTAGCATTATAGTCGCCAGCTGCCACGAAACAAGGGCCAAGAGATCTATAGAAATCCTCGTATTGATTCTCAGTAATTCCGAATCTGGGAGGGGAGTAAATTGATGATATCACGAAATTCGAACAAAAATTTTCTACGAAAATATTCGTAGCTTGCATATATTCTTCACTAACGTTCTCAAGGATATAGTGCTTGAGTCTTGACTTAATTAGAATTGCTGATCCACCGCATGCTCTCCCTCTCGGGTCCTTTGAATCATATAAGGTGTAGCCAGAAATTTTAAAAAGGCTTCTCGAAGTCAAATGAGTCTCTGAGACCAACATTATATCAATATTTTTTTCCGTAAGGAAGTGCTCAAGTTCATTTTTATGTTGGCGAATGCCGTTTGCGTTCCAGAAACATATTTTTAACGTGTTCATGGTTTGTTAACTAAAGCTTGAAGCAATGTATTCTGCATTCGCAGCATTTCTTGCATCATGCTAGTCATATTTGTTGTAAAACTATTAATAGTTAGCACCAAATTCTCAATAGTAGCTTCAAGGCGACTAAAGTTAAAGCTTGAGTTTGCATTCGTTGAATTATTAGGCGGTGGAACATTTTGTATGGGAATAGAACTAGTCTTAGCAGCATCGGCATACGATACACGTGAACTAACTGGTTGGCTTGTTTGAGGAAGAGTGGCGGAGTAAGCGTTTGCTGATTGAGCTGGAGCTAGTTTAGGTTTTTGACCCATAGCCTGTTTAACAAAAGAATATACAGGGCATCCTCTGTAGTTAGCGGTGTGGTTACCTCCACAATTACTGCATTTTTTTCTGCTTGATCTTTTGGCTTCGTGCAGCTAGCAGTACCGTGAAATTCATCGCAGATAACACAAACGGTAGGTAAATTGCAGTAAGTTTTTGTATGACCATATTCTTGGCAATTGTGGTACTGCATGGGACCTGAACGCTTATGTGGCTCTTCAACTGTAATTTTTCGGTATAAAAGGTATTTTAGGCTATAAATTGGATGTGTCTCGTTTTTTTTCAACTGTATATCATTTGGCTCCAGTTCAACGCGAAATAGAGGCTGCGGGATCTTCTCTCTATTGATTATATTAGTAACACTTTTTACTTTAAATCCTTGTATGATGAGTGCATCTTTTATTTCGTCGGGATTAACATAAGCATCAATGCCCTTCAATACGATCTGCATACCTTTAGCACTTTTAAGCTGATAAGTATAAAAATTAGTTTTATTTTTTTCGAAATCAGTAATAATTTTGCGGAAATCTTTTTCTTCGTATATTTGAATATTTGTTTCATCAATTTTACCACGTTTTATTGGAATAACGTGAAATGCGTTCTCACCAACTGCCGAGACTAATTTTTTAATAAGGGCGTTCGAATTTTTTTTCTCTCAGGTATATTGGTGGTGGCTTGGAAGTTTTTTTGGATGAAACAGCTGGTTGGTCGTTATTTGCTTGCAATATTGAAAAACGATTTTGACGGTTAACTGCTGCGACGTCGTTATCCCTGGATATCTTGGGAGCCGATGAAATTTTTGATGAATTTGGGCTTCGCCCGCGCTTTAAAATTGTGATATATCTGTCCATTCCGACTTGGACCTTGGGTGACAACTTGTTTAAGTGATGACCCCGAGCCCGAAGCGGGTGATATCGCTGAGTTAAATGTAGAAGTACTAGGCAATAATGTCAACGATTCACTAGTTGGCATTGGACAAAGCGAAGTTGATCGCTGACGAAACTGTGTTTGCCGTTAGAAAAAGTCTATTATCAGATTTTTGATTTTTATTAAGAGCTTCAGAACTCACAGCAAGTATATTATCAGATTTTTTATTTTTATAGTTATCATTATGAGCATCAAAACTCACAGTAAAATAGGCATTTCTGCCGTTAGAACTCACTTCACTATTTTTTTCCTTTGAGGTACTCATATAGAGTATTCCTCAAGGGCACTTTGTTTGCTTTTTTTGTTTACGGTTTTTTTTTGTTTTTGTTGTTTCTATATGTAAAAAATATTTGCAAAGCAAATAAAGCTTATTTGTTAAAGTCAATATGTACTACGAATATTTTTTGTATTTTTTTTTTTTTTGTTTAGTTTGTATGTAAGAAAAATTCCGCTATTACGTCTGTTCACTATGAAGGTACAACGAGAATCAAAATGAAAATAAAAACTTGAATGGTACGGTCAAATCTGTACCCCTTTCCATTCTCTTTTCCTCTCTCTCCTAAAAAATCAAGACTTGACGACTCAGATCTGTCGTGTGTGAATAAGGACTATCGAACTACTAAAGAAGCTTTTATAAAAGGCCTCGACTCTTTCATATAAAGATACATACCCTTCTATGAGAATGGAAAAGAGGAGTAATATGTTTGGTTTTGTTTTTCTTAACAAAGCAAAAGCAAAATCCATAAATTTCAAGTCCTTTCAGAACTTCTGCCGCATGAAGTGAGAGTGGAAGTCCTATCTCGCAATGAAAACGCCTGTAAAAATTATATGAGCATGAAATGTAGCGATCATTCCTTGTATATAAAAAAGAAGGAGTACAAAGGCCTCTAGAACGCATCCTTACTCCTTTGGTCAAAATCGGTGCAGTAGTTCTTGAGTTACGGTGCAAAAACACAAAAAAAACTAAATATTGCGCCTTCTGTCTGACGAACTTCAAACTGCACAGAAACACTCCTCACGACCCATAGAGCATGTATATAAAGTTACACATTAAATTTTCTAGAAAGAGTTGAGGTTTTTGATAAATTGCATGATGGTGCTTCATTTATCGTCATATTCAAAGGCAATTTTAGCGCTGAACGCGCTGTCCTACCACCATCCAATAAAGTGGCTGCAGAAGATGCAAGTGCCAAAGCAATTCTACCACGTGCTCGTACAGTTGCTAAAATTAAAGTTATCAAAAAAGTTTTGCCAGCACCACCAGATGCTTCCAAAAAGTACATCCCACCATTACCATTATCAATTTCTTGCATAATTTTTTCATAAGCTAATTTTTGCTGTTGATTTAATTTAGGAATATTTTCTTGACCATAATTTGTCAGCACATTTGGATCTTAATTCTGTTCTCGAAGCAAATCTTGATTAAAAATATAATTTCTTGAACGATTTGGTGATGGCATACCTAACTGAACCAAAGCTTTACTCGCCATTCCTAAACACATATCCTCAATCAATATCAATGCCTCATTATACATTTCCTCTGTATAATTCAATTGAGCATTAATATTTAAGGTGCGTATTCGATGTAATGTATCTTCCGTCATGTAATCTCGAAATTTCATCCATAAAGCAGATGGATTAGCCGGATTGCACGTTGAGATAATGATAGAAAATAAAATCCTAATTTGTTGTGGATATGCTGATACCGATGCATCAGTTAATGTATTTTGCCAATGTGTATCGTTCTGCAACAATCCTAGTTTTTGACATGCTTCACGGTAAGTGGCGCATAATTGTCCATAAAGTGTTCTCAAATAATTAAATGATGTTGGACCATAAACATTTATCAAAAGCAAACACTCATTATTTTGGGTGAACTGTATAAATTCGACCTAAAGCATCAGTTTCAAACATATTTGGATGACCTTGAACAGATTTCCCTTGCTTTCGACGTTGAAATTCCTTTTTTGATGCATTCCAAATATAATATGATGGAACCTGAGCATAAAGCAATGTTCTTGCAAATGAATCTTTTTGGCACAATTTAAAAAATACGGTTGAAGTTGTATTTGGTGGCAATAAACACACAGAAATTAAATAAATCAAATGACGCGAGCAAGCACAGCCTTATACCGACAAAATGTAATTCTCATAAGAAAAAAAATACATTTTATATAAGGAAAACCCACTATCATAAAAGTGCGCGTATTCATAGACATTTTTCGATGTTGTTTTTATAAACCATTAGTGAAAGTAGACCTTTCTAACGCATGTACCCGTTTGAAAATCGGTTGAATGGTTCTCGAGTTATAAAATCACAAACATAGGACAACTTATTTTTATATATACAGAAGATTAGATTTACTTACGTACATTTTTTTTGAGTACTTATTGTCATTCACTGGTGCACAACAATAAAATAAGGAAAATTTACGATTTTTACAGATATAAAAAACCGGTTAACCGGGTAGGAAAAACCGGTTTCATAAAATCCGGAAATATGCCCAAAAACCGGGCTTTCGGTTAACCGAAATTGAAAACACTACTTGAACCCCATCGAAAATGTGTGGGCTCACCTGAAGAAAAAGGTCTAAGAAAAATAAAGTACAGTTAGTACGGGTTACAAAGGAAGAGTGGGAGAAAATACTTGAAGAATATGGTATACCCAACTTAATTTATTCGAGGTCCAGATGTTTACAAACGGCAATTTATCCTCAAGGAGGGCACACAATGTATTATTAGTGTGTATTAGGAAAAAATACATTTTAGGTATATAAGTTTATTGAATGTGATATAAATTTTAAAACATTTCTTTGACAGTACGAAACCAGAACTATTTTGTTTTTAGCTATTATTAGAAATATCTTTGCTGAAGTGATATTGATTTTTTTAAAGTAATATAGTTATAAAGAACTTTGAGAAGGTACACATAAAAAATATACACAATGTTTGTAATTCACTTGAAAACAAGCGTTATTTTGAGGAGTATTTGTTTTTTTTATAGCAATGAAAACATCTTTTTGTCAAACTGTATATGCATAACATTGAGTACAGTATGAAATTAAATTGCCTTTTACTAACAAATTTGTTTTGACACACTAGGTGGATTTTCTTATGCAGGTTCGCAAATATATTTTTATGAAAGCCTTAAATATTTTGGATTTATAAAAGTTTTATAGAACAGATTTCCATAAAAATTTGTTTTAATAAACCTTTTACAAAACAGAAATATTGTTTATGAGATAGTTATTATTTAAAGGTCGAACTGATAGTACTTGATTGATAAAAGGTATAAGGACAACTGCCTCCCATTCGTGTTGCTTGCCGTTGAGATCCGTTAGAAAGTTCTTCGGATAATAATCGATCAATTCGCTAGTAGGACTGATCATTAAATGTCTATAGGCAGCTGGTAATAGAGACTTACTAGCAGCTGGAAGCACTGCTAATAACTAATAAACAAGTAAAAATGTTTTAGTCTGAAAACGCAAGAAATAATGTTGTTTGACAAACCTGCTGAAAGGGTAGAAATGGTTTACCCATATTAAATGTAATCTTATGGTCTTTGAAGTTTTTTAAATCGCTTATAAAGGGAGCATAGTGGTAAGGATAATACCAATCCCACGATTGAACTCCTCGATAATAGTAGTCAAGGATCCATTGTAATGCAGTTATATAGCAAATTGCTTGTTCCTTAATATGTTCGCTGTAAGATAATCAGTGTCAATATTAACATAAAATCTATATGCATTAATATTAACAAAAAGCTTAGTATGTTGTAGGTACCTGTTGGAATGGTCTTTATTCAATTTATTCATATAATAGTTCCGTTTATAATTTTCGAATTCATCATTTATGTGTTGGTCACTATCTGACGAATATTCAGCATCTTCTAAGAACTAACAAAAAAAAAATCAGTTTGAATTCTTATAGATAGAGTCTATTTGAAATTCATAAAATGTTCATAATTTACCTGTCTACTACTTTCTATTAAATCTGCCAGGTCGTTATCTGTATTTTCGTTATCAATTTCGGTCACATCGAAGTCGAAGGCCCCATCAATGCCATTCTAAAATATAATATTTGAAATCAAAAAATGATAAGAATTAAGCATTTAAAATTACCTTTGTTTGTTTGGCATCAAAATATTTCAGATCTGCATGGTTTTTCTGGAATATTTCAAATTCAACCTCGGCTAAAGCTGTCAAATATTTTTCTAATCGTAACAAATTCAATTTGCCGTTTTCGTTAATATTGCCTAAAAATGTTACAAGCCACCTTACATTATAATAAACATATCGCACACTAAAACATAAAGAGCCACAACTAAAAAATTTTAGATCCTGAGTAATGACAAACAACTGTTGATACTGTACAAATGAAGCAAGTATGTAACATAAAAACAAGCATAACGATGTTTTATATTCTCCAAGAAGACGGTTATGTAAAAGAAATTGTTGCGTTCGATATAGATTTCTTCAATTAACTTGTTTATAAAAAAACAAAACCAGTTTGATCATTTTGAGTTGTGACTGTTTATGATTTAGTATGCGATGTGTACATTTATTCATATGTATGTACTCAGATGTTAAGGCTTACCTCCCAGACTGCTATATACAGTTTTGTATGTTTTATATAACAAAGGCAAAGCATTGGACGATATATGAAGAAACGGAAGATGAGGTATAAAATCATTTCCAACTAGAAATCCCATTAGTATCCAATCGTCTATTAATTTAGCGATGTCAAAATTCGGATCTTGATTTTTTAATTCATTAAATTCTAGTTCGAGATATTCTCGCAATAAACTTAAATGTAATAAGAAAAATCGAGTCTCCTCCACAGATGTCTTCTTTGCTTTTCTGCCAAATTTAACTTCCTCGCGCAAAACAACAAAATTAAGTTCGTGGGTGCAAAGACCCAAGATAATTAAATCAGCATCCAGCCCATACAGGCAGTGACGAGTGTTTGGATTGAAATCGCTTTGAGATTTTAAATAACGTATGTAGTCCATAATCTTATGTTCACCTTCTCCGGGAGACTGTAAATATAAAAACCATATTGTTAAAACACACCTATTATTAAAATGTGTTAAATCATACCTAATATTAATATTAATTGAATTTGTCCAACCAAAGCAAAATATTAAACGTATTAAATTGCATTAATTACAACTTTGTTCTGATTGGTTAATTTCCCATAAATTTTAAGTTTCTGTAGACATTAGCTCAGCAATTTTTTTATTATTAATTTAGTATAAGTACAGTAATAAAATTTAAATTTTTGATAGTCATTCACAAAATAAATCTGATTGTTTTAATTTTCTGATTCATTGTCTTCAAGTTACAAGTGCTTGAAGATAAAACAATAAAAAAACGATTAGTACGGTTCCAATTCAAGTGTTGGAATTGAGTAATACTAATAATTAACATTTTTTGGTGACCCCTAGCTTTCACACTTTAAGTAGTTTGAAAAACACGCAACTGCGCTACAAATCACAGGATACTCGTATCATCCAGTACAACATAATTCACCAAATTAACATTTTTTGGTGACCCCAACTTTTAAGGATACATAACTTTTTCCCACCAGTGGCAAATGACTTTTATATTCTTAAAAAACATCAACACAGCCTTTTTAAATTCAACATCCTGCTACAGATTTGCTACAACATTCAATTCAAGGCTCATTCTAGACAGGGCATCCACGATTTTCCTAATTACGACGTCAGACAGCAACAAGTCTACATCGTCAACAATCCACCAAATAACATTTTGGTGACAACATGCCTTTAAGACTCATCAAGACAGCTGGATATCAACCAGGCCAATCAACATTTTGGCAAATAAATAAAAAAAAATTTAATTCACTAATAATACAACAACCGATACCAGACATTGTCGTTACCCACAGCAACGATTAAATCATGGCTTCTTTCGAGGAATTGGTCATCAACCAAAAACAAATTGGCAATAAAATTTAAGTCATAATCCGAAATTTCAAGAAAGATCCTACATCAAGAAAGGATTCCACAGATTGTTTCCAGGAAAGGTTGAGACGACTGGAGGCGATATGGTCAGAATTCGAGACCAATGACACCAAGATTCGCCTCATTGAAAACCTTCCAATGGAGCATCAGTATTTCACTGAAGACTATTACACCGCAGGTATGAATATCGTAGACTAATATAAGACGATTTTTGAAAATTCAATGACAAAAATTACTGAATCTACCGGCAAGCAACATATTCAATCAGTCGGATCAGAGCCAACTATAATTACCACTGACAAATCAGTAAATCAACAAGAGCTATTCAAGCTCACGCGGAGTCAAGCCGCCATGATGTCATCGTGGGAGCGCCTTTTAGAAGACGTCTTCACAAGAGAAGACACCAAAATCGCAACAAATTTGTGGCAAAATATTGAAAGCTTGCATTATCAAATTGCCGAATTAAGTGCTGACACAAGCAAACAAGGCTATAATATGGATAGATTCATCCAGTTACAAAAGAAGCTGCGGACGGCGATTAAAACCAGTGGAAATAGTACAAATGATCAAACCCACTCCATGCCCCAAAATAATCAGCAAGATTCACGGACAATCCCAATTCCCAAGATAACGCTTCCTAAATTTTTTTTTTTTTTTTTTTTTTTTCATATACAAATTTATTTATTGTATCTTCAAAAATGAACTAACAATAAGTAATCAAATCTTAAATCTAAATATAATTATTAAGCCCGACCAATAACGGACATAAGCTTAGTGATAGTTATAAATAATACATAAGTAGTGATAATCAAAAAGAAGTATTTTTAAGCAGTCCCATCTGGAGTGTTGGGTATAAGAGCCCTTGTGTCCCTTTTTTTTAAGCGGATGTGTCCAGTAAAGCTCAAAATATTACGGGCAAGCGGATTAGGATGTGACTCGAGTTTAGTTAAATATTTGCCTGCGTATTTTGCAATTTCTTCACTCACTAGTGGCATATTTAAATCACGATGAATATTTGAATTTTTAACGTACCATGGAGCAGATGTTATCAAACGTAAAATTTTGTTTTGCCTTCGTAAATTTGAAAGAAATTATTTGAAGTGGAAGGAGTTTCATGAGTTGTTCTCTTCACTAATAATACAACAACCGATACCAGACATTCAAAAAATGTGGTATCTCAAAACACATCTGGAAGGAGAAGCAGCAAATCTTATCAAGCACTTAACTGCTACAGGAGATAATTTTGAGGCAGCATGGTCATTAGTAATAGAGCGCTACAACAACAAACGATTGCTTGTTGGCAAACTGGTACAGGAGCTGGTCGATGTTCCAAACAGAACTTCAAGCGATAATTACAAGTCATTGCATGATAAAACACAGGAGTATCTATTAGCATTACAGAATCTTAAAATAAACACAGCCACTTGGGATCCGTTGCTACTACTTTTGTTATTAAAAAGACTGGATCAACCCACCCGCCTTCGCTACGAGCAATCTCTTTCACATCCACGCGAAGTTCCAAAAATCAAGGAATTTTTGGAGTTCTTGGAGAGAAACTTTCAGTCAATGGAGGCAGTTGCTCTGAAGGACAAACCACAACACAATGTGGTATAACAACCAACGGAAGCAATAGTAGTACATGCAGACTGTGCAATAGTAGTGACCACAAACTATACCACTGCAGTAAATTCCTGCGACTATCAGAAGCAGAACGACTACAATGGGTACAACGAAAGAGGTGATGTGTAAATTGCTTCGGAAGTGACCATGCTTCAAAAACTTGTAATTCAGGTAGCTACAAAAGGTGTGCGAAAAAACACAACACGTTGCTCCACTTAGAAAAAAGGGGCAATACCACGAAAAGCTCATCAACTCCATCTTCAGCTTCAAATCCAAGTCCAGAAGTAAAGCCGCCTGCCTCACAAGTAGCAGCAGTTGCATCAGCAACAACGAATATCAGTGCGTGCCGCCAGGGTCATGTATTGCTAGCAACGGCAAGAGTTATCATTACGGCCTCAAATGGTGTATCAGATGAGTTTAGAGCAATATTAGACTCTGGCTCACAAGTAAATATTGGATCCAAACGGCTTTGTCAAAAATTGTCCATTTCACCATTTGAGACCTCCCTTTGTATTGATGATGTTGGTGAAATTCGAAGAAATTCAAAATATCGCATAAATATTGGAATGATGTCCAGGAATCGCAATTTCTCAGCAAATGTTGAAGCGTATGTTCTACCTAGCATAATTTCCTCGCAACCCAATCAGCATGTTGACATTTGAACTTGGGGAATTCCCAACAATATTCACCTAGCAGATCCTCATTTCTATCAGCAGGCAAAAATATATTTGCTGCTTGAAGCGGAATTTTTCTTCAAATGAACTCAAAATGGCACAATACACCTTGCTGACGATCTTCCAACACTTCAAAACACAGCCTTGGGATGAATTGTGGGTGGAGCAATCGGGAAAAATCCAATCCCGAGTCCCTTATGTGCTACAACATGTGCAATATTTGAAGATTCCACTTCATTGGAAGAAGCATTTGTGGATTGGACGATATCGAAAGCAGCGAAAAAGTTCTCTCGCTCCCCGAAAAACAATGTGAAGCACATTTTACCCAACATGTTCATACCGTTGTACCTTCATAGTGAACAGACGTAATAGCGGAATTTTTCTTACATACAAACTACACAAAAAAAAGCATACCAAAAATATTCGTAGTACATATTAACTTTGATAAATAAGCCTTTTTTTGCTTTGATAATATTTTAACATATAGAAATAACAAAAACAAAAAAAAACCGTAAACAAAAAAAATACAAAGTACCCTTGAGGAATACTCTATATGAGTACCCCAAAGGAAAAAAATAGTGAAGTGAGTTCTAACGGCAGAAATGCCTATTTTACTGTGAGTTTTGATGCTCATAATGATAACAATAAAAATAAAAAATTTGATAATAGACTTGCTGTGAGTTCTTAAGCTCTTAATAAAAATCAAAAATCTGATAATAGACTTTTTCTAACGGCAAAACCACAGTTTCGTCAGCGATCAAGTTCGCTTTGTCCAATGCCAACATTGACATTATTGCCTAGTACTTCTACATTTAACTCAGCGATATCATCCGCTTCGGGCTCGTGGTCATCACTTAAACAAGTTGTCACTGAAGATAAGAGCAGCCCAAAACCCAAGGTCCAAGTCGGAATGGACAGATACATTAAAATTTTAAAGCGCGGGCGAAGCCCAAATTCTAATAAAATTGCATCTGCTCCAAAGATGTCTAGGGATAACAGCGCATCCTCTACTAATCGACAAAACCGTTTTAAAATATTGCAAGATGACAACGACAAACCCGCTGAATCTGCGAATAAAACCTCCAAGCCGCCACCAATTTATTTAAGAGAAAAAAACTCAAACGCTCTTATTAAAAAATTAATTTCGGTCATTGGTGAGAATAAATTTCACATTGTTCCAATAAAACATGGTAATATTGATGAAACGAAAATTCAAATTTATGAAGAAAAAGATTTTCGCAAAATGGTCTCTGAATTTGAAAAAAGTAAAACAAATTTCTACACATATCAGCTCAAGAGTGCTAAAGGTATGCAGATTGTGTTTAAGGGCATAGACTCCTATGTTGCTCCCGAAGAAGTAAAAGATGCTCTCGTCCTCCAGGGTTTTAATGTAAAAAATGTATCGAACATAATGAATAGGGAAAAGATCCCTCAACCTCTATTTCGGGTTAAACTTGAGCCAAATGATATAAAATTGAAAAAAATTAGACCCATCCAATATATAATTTAAAATATCTCTTATATCGAAAAATAACCGTTGAAGAACCACACAAGCGTTCAGGACCCGTACAGTGCCATAATTGTCAAGAATATGGACATACTAAGACTTACTGCAAATTACCTACTGTTTGTGTTGTGTGCGGCGAATTACACGGCACTGCTAGTTGCAATAAACCAAAAGATCAAAGTGACAAAAAATGTAGTAATTGTGGAGGTAATCACACCGCTAACTACAGAGGTTGTACTGTGTACTCTTTCGTCAAACAGACTATGAGGCAAACACCTAAATTGGCCCCAGCTCAATCAGCAAACGCTTTATCAGCCACTTTTGCGCAAGTCAGCCAACCAGTTAGTTCCCGTGTATCGTATGCGGATGCTGCTAAAACAAATTCTATTCCCACACAAAATGTTTCACCACCAAATAATTCAACAAATACAAACTCGAACTTTAATTTCAATCGCCTTAAAGCTACTATTGATAATCTGGTGCAGACTATAATTTTACAACAAATATGACTAGCATGATGCAAGAAATGCTGCGAATGCAGAATACTCTGCTTCAGGCTTTAGTTAATAAACCATGACCACGTTAAAAATATGTTTCTGGAACGCAAACGGCATTCGCCAACATAAAAATGAACTTGAGCACTTCCTCACGGAAAAAAATATTGATATAATGTTGGTCTCTGAGACTCATATGACTTCGAGAAGCCTTTTTAAAATTTATGGACCCGAAAGGAAGAGAATGCGATGGATCAGCAGTTTTAATAAAGTCAAGACTCAAGCATTATATTATTGATAACATTTGTGAAGAACATTTACAAGCAATGAATATTTGTGTCGAAAATTTTTGCACTAATTTTGTCATATCTTCAATTTACTCTCCTCCTAGATTCGCAATTACTGAGAATCAATACGAGGATTTCTATAAATCTCTCGGCCCTTGTTTCGTAGCAGCTGGCGACTATAATGCTAAACATACGTTCTGGGGTTCGCGTCTTATTACACCCAGAGGTCGAGCGTTGTTCAATACAATTTCCAAAATGGGCTTGGATGTCATTTCGAGTGGGGAGCCCACTTATTGGCCTACTGACATACATAAAATTCCGGATGTTATAGATTTTGGCGTCATAAAAAATATTTTTAGGGAATTAATTCACGTAGAAGCTTCCCTAGATCTATCGTCCGATCACTCTCCCAAGATTGTTACAATCTGTAGCCCACTGAGAAGTGGACTACCTTACTCATATATGAAGTTGGCCAGTCGTGTAAATTGGCTACGATTCAAAAAATATCTTAGTAGTCATTGTACGGAAAACATTACATTAAGAACACCTGATGATGTTGAATCTAACATTGCCAATCTTAACGAAAATATTAAGCAGGCTGCTAAACATGCCACTACCTCCCATCCGCAGACTGGGTTTATTAGACTATATTCTACAGATATTGAACGTCTCGTATGTGAAAAAAGAAGAGCTAGAAGGGAATGGCAACAGCACAGATCACCCCAGAATAAAATTAGATTTAAAGAGTGCACTAAAGGACTCCAAGAGCTGCTTGCACATGAAAAAACTGCATCTCTTAAAAACTATCTCGAAAATCTTGATGTCACACCAGCATCTAATTACTCTTTATGGCTCGATGCTGGAAAGCTTAAAACACCAGTTGAGTTTAAACCACCTCTGCGCACATCTACAGGAGGTTGGGCAAGAAGCGATACTGAAAAAGGTAACATATTTGCTGACCATTTAAAATACGTATTTACCCCAAACACATGTACTGGTGTAATTGACTTGCCAATTGTAGTCGCTCTACCCCCTCAACAAATAAAGTTTAAGACGCGTGATGTGCAAAAACTAATTGCTGAACTCAACCCAAAGAAAGCTCCGGGTTTTGATGGAATTAGTAACCAGATGCTGCTGAAGTTGCCTCGTATTGCAATTAGAATACTGTTATTTATTTTTAATGCCATTTTACGACTGGAGTATTATCCACACAGCTGGAAACTTGCCAAAGTTAAAATGATTCCAAAGCCGGGCAAAGATCTTACCAAGGCTGAGTCATATAGGCCAATAACTTTCCTATCAACAATCTCAAAGCTTTTCGAAAAACTGCTCATGACAAAATTGTCCCCAATTCTAGTTAGTAGTGGGTGCATACCGGACCATCAATTTGGTTTTAGAAGTCAGCATAACACCATTGAACAAACTCATAGATTGGTCCAATTTATAAGAAGAACATTTGAAGAAAAGAAGTATTGTTCTGCGTTGTTTATCGACGTTTCTCAGGCATTTGATAAAGTGTGGCATGAAGTCCTAATTTTAAAATTAAAAACATACCTGTCAATAAACGTTGTAAGTCTTTTGAAAAGTTACATTACTGCCCGGAAGTTCACTGTTGTGGAAGGAGACTTTATGAGCATGCCTGAAACTATCTCATCCGGTGTACCACAGGGGAGTATACTGGGGCCAGTTTTGTATTTGATTTATACTTGTGATATGCCTCTGAGCAGCAATATCCACACTTCCACATTTGCTGATGATACAGCCTGCCTTAGTATGCATGAAAATCCTTACGAGGCATCCCGATATCTTCAAGAACACATTACCCAGCTGGAACTATGGTTAAACTTATGGAGAATTAAGGTAAACGAACAAAAGTGTGTTCAAGTAACATATATATTACGAAAAGATACTTGTTCACCCATTCGGATTAACAATCAAGTTTTCCCTCAACATACTCATGTGAAATATCTTGGTATTCACCTTCATCGACGGCTTACTTGGAAACACCACATTGACTTTAAGTTAACCCAAATGAAACTAAAATTAACTCAAGTACATTGGCTGATTGGTAGAAATTCAACCCTCAGTCTAGATTGCAAACTTTTGATATACAAGTCACTTTTGAAACCGATATGGTGCTACGGAATTCAACTATGGGGCACTGCTTCAGCTTCCAATGTCGAGAGAATCCAAGGAAGGCAAAATAAAATTTTGCGATTAATAACATCGGCTTCATGGTATATAAAAAACTCAAATATACATCGTGATTTAAACATGCCACTAGTGATTGAAGAAATTGCAAAATATGCCGGCAAATATTTAACAAAACTCGAGTCACATCCTAATCCGCTTGCTCGTAATATTTTGAACTTTACTGGACACATCCGCCTAAGAAAGAGGGATACAAGGGCTCTTATACTCAACACTCCAGATGGGACTGCTTGAAAATAATTTTTTTTTTTATAAATTTTTTCTTCATTTTGATTATCACTACTTATGTATTATTTATAAATATCGCTAAATTTATGTCCGACAGTGGTCGGGTCTAATAATTATATTTTAGATTTAAGATTTGAATACTTATTGTTAGTTCATATTTGAAGTTACAATAAATAAAAAAAAATTTATATAAAAAAAAAAAATATGTTCATACCAATGGCGAGGGTCGCTTCATAGTCAGTCTTCCTTTTCGTGAAAACCCAAGTGCGTTAGGAGAATCCCATGCGATGGCATACAACCGATTCATGAGTTCAGAGCGTCGACTCCAAAAAGATGAAGGGATTCGAACCGAATACATAAAATTTATGCGAGACTACGAGCGATTGGGGCACATGCAGAAGGTAGATATCGACACTGTATTAAATGCTAAATACATTATTCCTCCTCACTGCGTCCTGAAACCAGATAGCACCACAACAAAACACAGGGTGGTGTTCGATGCATGAGCCAAAACCTCGTCAGGCTACTCATTAAACGATCTGATGTATACAGGGCCAAGTATTCAAAGTGAACTTTTCTCAATTTTACTGCGTTTTCGATTCCCAAGATTTGTCTTCACCACCGACATCGAGAAAATGTATAGACAAATTCTGATTCACCAGGACAACCATCAGTACCAATTAATTATTTGGAGGGAAGACCCAGCACTTCCTATTAATTACTACCAACTAAATACAGTTACATATGGGACACGAGCAGCACCTTATCTAGCTACAAAATGCTTACAAAAAATTGCTGATGAAAGTTCGCTATCCTACCCATATGGTTCACAAATGCTTAAAACCAATTTTTACATGGATGATGGCCTGAGGGTCTCTGATAGTCTTAATATCGCACTTCAAACATAATAAGAACTCAGTACAATTTTAAGAAGCCATGGTTTTAACTTAAAAAAATGGTGTGCAAACCACCCGCAACTAGTAAAGAATATTCCACTCGGTAATCAAGAGCTAAATTTGGATTTCAGTAGTAATAACGCTGATTCTATAAAAACGTTAGAGTTGTTATGGCTGCCTAATACATGTACAGAATATCACAAAACGTACAGCAACATCGCACGTACAGGATCTCGCAAGATTATTCGATCCGCTTGGTCTACTTGCACCTGTTGTCATCAATGCAAAGATATTTATCCAACAGTTGTGGCAGTTAAGGTTAGATTGGAATGAGCCTTTGCCCGAGGACCATCTAGTACTCTGGACCAATTTCAGAAAAGATTTAGACAGCTTGAATAACTTCAAAATCCCTCGGCACATTTTTTAAGGGTGAACTCCCAGCAGAGACGGAACTGCATGTTTTCGCAGACGCTTCTGAAAGAGCTTTTGGTGCAGTCGCCTATATTCGAACAGTTCTCAAGGATAAAAGAGTTATTGTACAATTACTTTGTGCCAAGACAAGAGTTGCTCCATTAAAAAGGCAGACACTGCCTCGTTTGGAGTTATGTGCCGCGGTTATGGCTGCCCAGCTAATGCATAGAATCAAAATGGACCTTCAAACCAAAAATCAACGGATGTTCATCTGGACGGACTCCGAAATAGTACTTTCCTGGATAAACTCCCAATCCTCAGTGTACCATACATTTGTGGCCAACGAGTCTCCAAAATTCAATCGTTGACATTGCCCAGTCAATGGCGCCACGTCAGATCAAAGGACAATCCCGCTGACATACTACCCAGAAGTCTTCCAGCACGTAAAATATCGGAATGTAATTTATGGCTATATGGACCACTCTTTCTACACGGACAAGACATGTGGCCACTCCAACTGTCAAGGGAACTGTCAATTCCCAGCGACCTCGAGAAGAAGAAGGCGACATCGCTAGCTGCAGCAGTTACCGTTTCGAACAATGATCTCATATACAAAATTCCACATAGAAATTCCTTCAAAACTTTGCAGAAAATACTGGGGTATATTTTGAGATTTACAAAAAAATCACGTATGAAAAAACAACAGCACCCTGTACACAAATCATTATCTCCAGCAGAATTAAACGATGCACTCTATACCATTATTAGAACCGTTCAGATGTCCGATTTCTTTTCAGAAATCAACCTGCTTCGAAAAAAAAAAGAAGTCGACAAAAAAAGCTCCATCATCAGTATTGCTCCATTTCTAGATAGAACAAATATTTTACGAGTTGGAGGACGATTAGAGGCATCACTATTGTCATACGAAGCAAAACACCCAATGTTGATGCCATATAATGACCCTATCACAAGGCTTTTGTTTACACTGGTTCACGAAGAAAACAAACATTGTGGCGCACAAGCATTATTAAACATAATACGACAACAATTTTGGCCAATAAAAGGGAAAATAACAGCACGCTCAACTGTACAAAAGTGCGTCAGATGTGCCAGAGCACAACCTCAACTGTGCCAACAAATAATGGGTAGTTTACCTCAGACTAGAGTGACTCCAGCCCGACCCTTCATTAACACGGGAGTTGACTATTGTGACCCAGTGTGGATCCATCATAAGGTCAGAGGAAAAAGACCGACAAAAGCATATATAGCCGTATTCTGTTGTTTTGCCACCAAGGCGACTCATCTCGAGGTAGCAACTGATCTAACAACTGAGGCATTCATTGGGGTTCTGAAACGATTCATCAAACGTCGAGGTCGTTGTCAGAACATATATTCAGACAACGCTACTAATTTTATAGGAGCAAAAAATCAGTTGTCAGAACTGGCGGGATGTATCTACTCCGATAAGGGACAGGAATCAATCATCTCAACTGCTAGCTCAAAGGGAATAACTTTTCATTGTTAACTCAACAGTTAATATCATAAGAAAAGCCCAATTACGACCTAAGACAAGGTTTGAACAACTGGAGCAAAAAATTTAAAAATTTTCACAAGCAAATCAGCAAAACAATAATGTTTTGTTCCAGATACAGCTCACCCAATTATTTAATAGTGGAGTTTTGGAACTGAACCTGGTTGCAAATAATATACGAACCATACAGTCCTCAATTCTTGATACTCTCATGGATACTCATCAAGGAAAAATCAGTCCATTACTACTGACTCCAGAACAATTGCAAGAGGAGATTAATCAGATTAAACTCCATGTACCAACATCAGTAACACTTCCTATCTCCGGAAAAGATGCATTACTACAGCTATTCAAACTAATGAAGGTTCAAAGCACTCACGCCCCAATATGCAGTGTGCAAAATAAGTCTATCATTAGTGGAAATTGAACAATTTAAGATGTTCCAGCTGATTCCCGTACCTAACATGATGAATCACACCATGGTAGCCATTAAACCATGTGCTGATTTCATGGGCATGTCAGTCTCTAAAAACCAGTATATTTTTCTTACGAAGGCAGATCTAAGAGTTTGTAATATAATAAAGCAAGACGTATTTTTGTGTACCACCGTTCAGACTCGCTACAATTATGGTTCAGAAATTTGCAAGTGTGAAATCAATTTGTACAACAACAAAACTACACCAACTTGTACTCTAGAGAAGACTACAACTAAATGGATACCACTTAACAAGGGAAATCAGTGGATATATGCCACGTCATCGCCATCTCGGGCAACAGTCGTCTGCAACAGAGAAATTTCTCACCTTTCGTTAAAAGGATCCGTTCTACTTTCGCTGGATCCGGAATGTATACTAAAACATGAATCCGTCACTATGAACGGACGACAAACTATCTTGAGCACAATAAATTCATCATACACTAGCCTCGCCACGAGTTCCGATTTATCCTCGCAAAAGATTATTGCACCATCTATAAGCAATAATCAATCAACGTCAACAAACGTCGATAGTTTGTATGACAATAACATCAAGGAACTATTATCTTTACAAGAATCACTAAAGGAACAACACATACTGGACCTGCCCAATAAAATAAATTCCCATCAACAGCATAACCATACGATTGGCTACCTTGCACTTTTTCTAAGCTTAATATCATTGACTATTATTTTTCTTCGAAATAAAAATAAAACGTGCAGAATCTGTCAAAACCTACACACAACAAGGCCTGTTGAAGTCACCAACGAAAATATCGAACTGCAATCGGTAGAACCACCGCTCAATGACTTGAACCCTACACCAACACCACGTCAGCAACCACTTCGGTTCGTCCTAGACGTTTAGGGTATATGGTAACTCCTAGTCGACTCACCTAAGACGACACAATTTGTTGAACAGCTGTTCAACGTGGGGGAGAATGTTAAAACCCACCTATTATTAAAATGTGTTAAAACACACCTAATATTAATATTAATTGAATTTGTCCAACCAAAGCAAAATATTAAACGTATTAAATTGCATTAATTACAACTTTGTTCTGATTGGTAAATTTCCCATAAATTTTAAGTTTCTGTAGACATTAGCTCAGCAATTTTTTTATTATTAATTTACTATAAGTATCGTTTTCAGTCAGTCACAAAATAATTCTGAGTGTTTTAATTTTTCTGATTCATTGTCTTCAAGTTACAAGTGCTTGAAGATAAAACAATAAACAAACAATTAGTACGGTTCCAATTCAAGTGTTGGAATTGAGTAATATTTAACACATATGTATTATGGATTTATAAACACAAAAATTTATGAGACATGTTCATCGCTAAATGAAGTACATACAATTAGGGATGAAACGATACTAGTAAATACAAGTAAGTACTAGATACTTTTTCTTTGAAGCCAAGTACTTTTCGTATCGATACTTTACTACCGAGTACCGAGTAGGTATCGGTAAAAAGTACTTGTGTGGTTAAAAATATTCATTTTTTATTGGCCGCGACAATGTTGAAAATGACGCCAGTTTAACAACCCAGCAAAAAATTTCAAAAAAGGTAATCGTGTTTGGAATTAAGAATTTTTGGTGGAACTGTTCCTTACTGAATTACCAACTTAATGATTTTAACAAGGCGTGAGACTAAAATAATCGATTCTTGAGAAGTACTTACTTTTTTTATTTGGCAACTTGTTCACGTTATCTATTTAATATAAAAAAAATATTCTCCTCATTTAGCAACTTGTACATAATTTTTTTAAATTTTAGGTAATGTGATTTGTAAGCGAGTAATGAAATTTGGTAATCAGCAAAGTAAGTCATTATATGGCAAGTAGTTCTGATGGTAATGTGTAATTTTTTGCTGGGAAATTTTTATTTGTTCGTATTAAAGGTAAATTTATATTTAGAATATATATTAAAGTAAGCTCGGGAAATGAGGCCTTATTAAAGGCCTGCTTTAGATTTTCTTTTTATTCAATTACTATTCTTACCTAACTGCTAAAGAATGTCTTATAGAATGCCTCTACACTTTAGTGTAAAAGATAAGACATACTGTCCACATTTCTATAAGAAAGGAAAAGAGAAGGAGTAACATGTTTTCATTTCAAGGCCTTTCAGAACATCTTGCGAAAGAAGTGAAAAAGGAAGGCCTACCCCGCAATGAAAACGCGTGTAAAACAGATATGAGCATGGAATGAAACGAACAGGCCTTGTAAATCCAAAAGAAGGAGTACAAAGGCCTTTAGAACGCATACTTATTACTTTTTGCGAGTACATACATACATATCGATGGTCACAAGTAGAAAGGCCCTAATTCGTATTATCACGAAATTGAGTTTTTTAGTGATTCCAATACATTTCAAATAACGAGGTGTTACAGTTGAAGCAAGTTTACAAAGCAGTGGTACAGTTTATTATTATGTTTTTACCTTCTCCTGTAAATTTACATTTGAGTTAGGGCCTTATGTACATCTGAGCTGCCAAAAGTAGCACCAGAGTGCCGACCATCAATCGGGTTCTTATACAAATAAATACAAATACGCGAATACATTTCTCTCGTGCTTCTCTTGGTGGCCAGCTCTGATGTACATATCGTCACCTTAAATGCAAACGGACGTAACTACACACAAATTCGAAATCGAGTTTTTGATTGATTATGGTTCATTTAATCAAACTACATACATGTTCACGCACATATTTAGATTATTTCGAATTTATTAAAGAAATTCAAGCGGACGTATTTACAAATGCATCTATTTTTTATTGCAAAGAACGTAACTAAAATAAAATAAATACATATAAAATTGAAATAAATGGTTAAAAACATATAAATATCCATACTACAAGTAAATTTCCAAGAAAATTTTCAAGAACACGTTATCATTATTGACTTTGAAAATGTTTTTGTTTCTCCTGTAAAAAATATAAAAGTGTAGTTACGTCCGTTTGCATTTAAGGTGACGATATTTATGTAAGTGTATGTTGTTTTTATTTACTTTTGTTTTCACTATTTGAAATCATACGATGAACTTCAACGTCACATGTAACTATCGATGATTTCTATTCGATACCGAGTAGGTATCGATTCTTTTGAACCGATACCATATCAAGTAAAAGTATCGATACCTTAGTGGTATCGTTTCATCCCTACGTACAATACACAATTATACAATACAACGTAAATAAATATGTACATTGTACATGTCATAACTATTACAGACAGGGAACGTAACGATTACAAGTTTTAGTTTAAAAATTACGTTTTAATCATTATTCCTTGAATGTTTTTTATTCCTCATGAAATATTATTTCTTAATTTTTATTATTTCTTAATTTTTATTTGTTCCTTATTTATTCCTCACAAAATAAAAGTTAATCCTAGAGTTTCATTTATTCCTCAGACAATAAGATATTTCTTGATTTTTATTTATTCCTCAGAAACATAGGAACGAAATACTCACTCACCTTCATACATGAAATGTGCTCGTGCGTTTCAAAAATTGTCTGTTTCTCCTTAAACCAATGATAAGAAAAGGCCGCCGTGTGCACTTTGTTATGCTCTTTTTTTCGCGTACATTCGCACAACACGGATGGAAATCATGGTACAATTGTACTTTTTATGGTACATTTTTGACCTCGTTGGTACCGTGGTACTACCGCGAGTTACTTGGTACATTTTAAAAATGCCAATGTTTCACTATATGATAGCATTAATTTTGTCTATGTTGTCTTTAATTTTTGTGTGTGTGTTTTATTTTAGACGGCCAGCTTCTCTGTTTTTGTTGCAATGCTGTTGTTAAGGCAAATTTATGTACCAGGTGTACTTTAACTGTACCTATTAACTTGACAGAACCTCGTACATGAACTCACCTTGGCTGTGGTTACATTTATTTTTGTTAACTACATAGATATAGCTCCTTTACTTCAATAGTGTGTTTTAGGTTTTATCGCGCATTTTTTATGCGCATAACTTAGATTTTATAGTGAATAAAAATAACAGGCCTGTTAATAAGCAAAGGCTGTGTTCGTAAATGCATCACTGCTCTACATCATACGTGCAAACTTTTATTTAAAATGCAGTACAAGTTCGCTGATAATCTGTTTTAATAGTAAACATGTCTGTTCACCATATTTAACATTTATTTGTACGTTATCTATTTCATTGAACCAATTTAGGACAGTTAAAATTCCATTTGCAGCGCAGTTATGCATTTACGAACACACCCAAAATTTGTAAAATAACCGATCTCTAACAAGTCTAATCTACGAATGTACCCTTATGAATGTAATATTTCATATTTTTTTCATATCATTTTTTATACTGAATTTTTATACACATTTTTGTTAAGTTTCTGTTTATTATTGCTTAGTTCTGAGTTTTTAAAAATTTTTTTACGTTTTCATTCTTATTAATAAATATTAAAAGAAATGGTACCGTCATGGTCCAAAAAGTACATTTTGTATTCATAGTTGGTACAAAACCCAAGAAGTCATTTTCCTTCCCTCTCGTACAAGCATGCATTTGACTCTCTTTTATATTATATGTACATATATGTATGTGTTTGCTTATCATTGCCTTAAACAGAGTGAGAGCACTAAACAATATCCCAGTTTACCACAGCTTTCGTTAGTTATATCGATTTCCATCTTCCAGCTCACAGTGTGAGATTTAATCAATCTGGCATCTCGAAATTAAAAAAAAAATGTTTTCGTAACTCGCTCATATTTTTTTTACGTGAGAAGAGACCCCAATTGTTACGAAAACAAACACAAAAGAGAATAAAAAAATGTTATTGGCGTGATAACAGCTATCAAACACGTGCAATTGCATAGCATGCAAAAATTGATTTGCAAGCTTGCATTGATCACAAAAGTTTGAGTGATCAGGTCGAAGTTGTGAGTGGTTTTTTTGGCCTAAAATATTTTTTGTATTGAAGGTTATTACTTAAACTTAAAATTTTTGCTTTATATAATATTTATTTTTGCACTCAAGTATTTTGAAAAAATTGTTTTATAACCAGCTAAAAGGTAAGACAAATTTTAAAGCTTTCAAATCTTTGATAGACTAGAACTTCCAAGTCCCACGGAGTTCCGTGATGGGAATGCCAGCAGAATCTTTGTTAATGTGCCCAAAACGAATTTCAAAAATAAAATCCTGCCCATTTTTTGCCTTTTTTAGTATGAGTGAAATATCGCGAGAGGAGCTTTTTTGGATTTGGTTGAGCAAGGTGAAAAGCGAAAAAACAGAAGCGGTCGAAAAGCACGTTATATCAATTTTTGGAAAATGTTGACGATACCAAAATTAAGGATCGTATAAAAAAGCTTCGCTTCCAATTTCAATCGCGATGGAGCAAATCTCACCGTGATAAAGCAAGATTTATGCATGACAATGCATACAAAATATTGCTTAATGGAGGAGCTATCATTTCTTCATGCATTTTTCCCATAGGAAACTTTTCTGAAGAAGCGCAAGAAGCACGCAATAAAGAGTCGAGACAATATCGCGAACTGTTCACAAGAAAAACGTCCCGAGTTGACACCAACATAGATTTATTGCATAGGTTGCTTATCACGTCAGACCCTTTGATTGCAAGTTTACGCTTGCCTTCAAAAACCAAGCGTTCTACTTTACCTTCTGAGGTCATTGCACTTTTGTCTGACACCCAACTAAATGATGAATTTGAAGATTTAGCATAAAAAATTTTGCTTGCAGATCTCTGGAATTTTTATTTTTGTATAAATTTCTTATTTTTTTATTTCTACTTTTCGCTTTTTACTTTTGTATAATTCGTATATAATTTCTTTATTTTGGTTTTTGATTAATATCTTATTTTGAATATTTTCCATTCTTTTAAGAACTTTCGTTGAATTTTTTAGTTTTTCCTCTTTATTATGTTTTAGATATCAATAAATTAAACATTGAAACAACATTAACTTTTTATCATCGAAAACTAAAGTTCGAAACTTGAAGCATTTTATAGAAATAATTGTATGAGGGTACTTATATCAATATATCGACAAGTTTTAGTTAGAAGAGAAAAAAAGAAGAAATTTTGAATATAAATGTGTAAAAAAAATTGTCCCCAACTAGTGTTTTTGAGGATAGTTCGGAACTAGTCCCCTTTGACACTAGTTGGAACTAGTTACCTTTCACCATATTGAAGCTTATAATCTCCTTAACGATCGTGCCAAATTTCAAGTTGATATCTCTAAAACTTCATATAAAAATTAATTTTGAGATGCTAGATTGACTAAATCTCACACTGTGCAGCTGTTTGGATAATACTCCAATCGTAAAATGGCATTAAAAATGAATAGCAGGATTCTAATAGCTATACGAGGCAACATTATCAGCATCTGGTTACTAATTTCATCAATACCCGGAGCTTTTTCCGGGTTGAGTTCTGCAATTAGTTTTTGTACATCACGCGTCTTAAATTTTATTGGTCGAGGGGGTAGCGCAACTACATTTGGCAAATCAACAGCACCAGAACATGTGTTTGGGGTAAATACGGATTTTAAATGCTCGCCAAATATTTTACCTTTTTCAGGATCGCTTCTTGCCCAACCTCCTGTAGATGTGCGCAGAGGTCGTTTAAACTCAACTGGTGTTTTAAGCTTTCTAGCAGCGCGCCACAAAGAGTAATTAGATGCTGGTGTGACATCAAGGCCTTCCAGATTCAGTTTTTTCAAATGCAAGCAACTCTTGGAGTCGTTTAGTACACTCTTTAAAACTGATTTTAAGTTGGGGTGATCTGTACTGTTGCCATTCTCTTCTAGCTCTTCTTTTTTCACTTACGAGACGTTCAATATCCGTAGAATAAATTCTATTTACCCTAGTCTGAGGATGGGTGGTAGTGGCATGTTCAGCAGCCTGTTTAATTTTCATTAGGGTTGGCAATGTTAGATTCAATATCATCGTGTGTTCTTAGCGTAATATTTTCCGTGCAATGACTACTAAGATATTTTTTAAATCGCAGCCAATTAACACGATTTATCAAATTCGCATATGGGTGAGGTAAGTCCCTTCTTAATGGGCTACAAATTGTAACAATCGTGGGAGAGTGATCGGACGAGAGATCTAGAGAAGCTTCGATTTGAATTAAATCCCTAGAGATATTTTTCATAACGCCAAAATCTATTACATCCGGAATTTTATGCATGTCAGTAGGCCAATAAGTGGGCTCCCCACTCGAAATGACATCCAAGCCCATTTTGGAACTTGTATTGAACAACGCTCGACCTCTGGGTGTAATAAGACGCGAACCCCAGAACGTGTGTTTAGCATTATAGTCGCCAGCTGCTACGAAACAAGGGCCCAGAGATTTGTAAAAATCCTCGTATTGATCCTCAGTAATTGCGAATCTACGAGGAGAGTAAATTGATGATATGACAAAATTAGTGCAATTTTCGACACATATATTCGTTGCTGGTAAATGTTCTTCACACATGTTGTCAATAATATAATGCTTGAGTTTTGACTTTATCAGAATTGCTGATCCACCGCATGCTCTTCCTCTCGGGACCTTTGAATCATATAAGGTGTAGCCATTAATTTTAAAGAGGCTTCTCGAAGTCAAATGAGTCTCAGAGACCAACATTATATCAATATCGTTTTCCCTGAGGAAGTGCTCAAGTTCGTTTTGCCGTTGGCGAATGCCGTTTGCGTTCCAGAAACATATTTTTAACGTGTTCATGGCTTGTTAACTAATGCTTGAAGCAGAGTATTCTGCATTCTCAGCATTTCTTGCATCTTGCTAGTCATATTTGTTGTAAAATTGTTTATAGTTTGCACCAGATTTTCAATAGTAGCTTCAAGGCGATTAAAATTAAAGCCTGAGTTTGTATTTGTTGAAGTATTTGGCCGTGAAACATTTTGTGTGGGAATAGAGCTTGTCTTAGCAGCATCGGCATACGATACACGTGAAGTAACTAGTTGGCTAGTTTGAGGAAGAGTGGCGGAGCAAGCGTTTGCTGTTTGTGCTGGAGCTACTTTAGGTTTTTTCCCCATAGTCTTTTTAACGAAAGAATATACAGGGCATCCTCTGTAGTTAGCGGTGTGATTACCTCCACAATTACTGCACTTTTTTTCTGATTGATCTTTTGGTTTAGTACGACTAGCAGTACTGTGCAATTCACCGCAAATAACACAAATTGTAGGTAATTTGCAGTAAGTTTTTGTGTGGCCATATTCTTGACAATTATGGCACTGTACGGGTCCAGAACGCTTGTGTGGTTCTTCAACTGTTATTTTTCGGTATAAAAGCTATTTTAAATTATAAATTGTCACTGAAGATAAGAGTAGTTCAAAACCAAAGGTACAAGTAGGAATGGACAGATATATAACTATTTTAAAGCGCGGGCGAAGCCCAAATTCTACTAAAATTGGATCCGCCCCAAAGATGTCTAGGGATAACAGCACATCTTCTATCAATTGTCAAAATCGTTTTTCATTATTGCAAGCCAAAAACAACAAGCCAGCTGCATCATCGCAAAAGTCTTTTAAACCACCACCTATTTATCTGAGAGAAAAAAATGCTAACGCGCTTCTAAAAAATCTACTGTCGACCATTGGTGAAAATACTTTTCTCATTATTGCAATTAAATGAGGTAATATGGATGAAACTAAAATCCAAATATATGATGAAAAAGATTTCCGAAAAATTGTTAGTGAGTTTGAAAAAAATAAAACAAATTTTTACACATATCAACTTAAGAGTGCTAAAGGCCTACAAATAGTATTAAAGGGCATAGATTCATATGTTGAGCCCGAAGAAGTAAAATGTGCACTTATCGAACAAGGATTTAAGGTAAAAAATGTTACCAATATAATCAAGAGAGAGAAGATTCCCCAGCCTCTATTTCGTGTTGAACTGGAGCCGAATGATATACAGTTTAAAAAAACCGAGACGCACCCAATTTATAGTCTAAAATACCTTTTACACCGAAAAATCAAAGTTGAAGAGCCACGTAAGCGTTCAGGTCCCGTACAGTGCCATAATTGCCAAGAATATGGCCACACAAAAACTTACTACAAATTACCTACAGTTTGTGTTATCTGCGGTGAATTGCATGGTACTGCTAACTGTACCAAGCCAAAAGTACAAGCAGAAAAAAAAATGCAGTAATTGTGGAGGTAATCACACCGCTAACTACAGAGGATGCCCTGTATATTCTTTCGTTAAACAGGCTATGGGTCAAAAATCTAAATAAGCTCCAGTTCAATCAGCAAATGCTTACTCCGCCACTCTTCCTCAAACTAGCCAACTAGTAACTTCACGTGTATCGTATGCCGATGCTGCTAAGACTAGTTCTATTCCCACACAAAATGTTCCACCGCCAAGTAATTCAACGAATGCAAACTCTAGCTTTAACTTTAGTCGTCTTGAAGCTACTATTGAGAATCTGGTGCTAACTATAAACAACTTTACAACGAATATGACTAGCATGATGCAAGAAATGCTGAGAATGCAGAATACTCTGCTTCAAGCATTAGTCAACAAACCATGAACACGTTAAAACTAGTTTCTGGAACGCAAACGGAAAAAAATATTGATATAATGTTGGTCTCTGAGACTCACTTGATTTCGAGAAGCTGCTTTAAAATAAATGGTTACACTCTATATGATTCAAAGGACCCGAGAGGGAGAGCATGCGGTGGATCAGCAATTCTAATTAAGTCAAGACTCAAGCACTATATCCTTGAGAACGTTAGTGAAGAATATATGCAAGATATCTTCAATTTACTCACCTCCCAGATTTTCAGTTACCGAAGATCAGTATGAGAAGTTCTAAAAATCGCTTGGATCTTGTTTCGTGGCAGCTGGTGACTACAATGCAAAACATACGTACTGGGGCTCGCGTCTTGTTACACCTAGAGGTAGAGCGTTGTTTAATACAATTTCAAAAATGGGCTTAGATGTCATCTCGAGTGGGGAGCCTACTTATTGGCCTACTGACGTAAGAAAAATTCCAGATCTTATAGATTTTGGCGTCACGAAAAATATCCATAGGGACTTAATTCACGTAGAGGGCTCTCTAGATCTGTCCTCCGATCACTCTCCCACAATAGTTACAATTTTCAACCCACTAAGGAGTGATTTAACTAACTCATATGCGAAACCGATTAATAGGGTCAACTGGCTAGGATTCAAAAAATATATTAGTAGTCACTGCGTAGAAAACATTCAGCTTAGATCACCTGATGATATTGAATTTAATATTGCCAATCTTAACGAATATATTAAACAGGCTGCTGAACATGCCACTACTTCCTATCCGCAGACTGGCTTTAATAGAATTTATTCTACGGAAATTGAACGTCTTGTATGTGAAAAAAGGAGAGCTAGAAGAGAATGGCAACAACACCGATCACCCCTAAATAAAATCAGACTTAAAGAATGTACTAAATGACTCAAAGAGCTGCTATCGTCGGAAAAGACTGCATTACTGGAAAAGTATTTAGAAGGTCTTGATGTAACGTCAACATCTAATTACTCTTTATGGCGCGCTACTAGAAATCTTAAAAGACCCGTTGATCTCAAATCACCATTGCGTACTTCGACTGGAGGCTGGGCAAGAAGCGATAGTGAGAAAGGTAACTTATTTTCTGAGCATTTAAAATCTGTATTCACTCCCAATTCATGTACGGGTGCTGCCGATTTACCGAGTGTAGTCTCTCTACCCCCTCGTCCCTTAAGGTTTAAGATGCGTGAACTACAAAAAATAGTTGCTGAACTCGACCCTAAGAAAGCTCCAGGTATTGATGGCATTAGTAACAAGATGCTGATGAACTTGCCTCATATTGCAATAAGAATTTTGCTATTTATTTTTAATGCCATTTTACGAATGCAGTATTTTCCACATAACTGGAAACTTGCCAAGATTAAAATGATTCCAAAGCCAGGCAAAGATCTTACCAAGGCTGAGTCATATAGGCCTATAAGCTTACTTTCAACAATTTCAAAGCTTTTCGAAAAGCTGCTCATGACTAAATTGTCCACAATTTTAGCTGATAGTGGGTGCATCCCGGACCATCAATTTGGCTTTATAAGTCAGCATAGCACTATTGAGCAAACGCATAGATTGGTTCAAATTATGAGGATGACTTTTGAAGAAAAGAAGTATTGTTCTACCCTTTTTATTGATGTTTCTCAGGCATTTGACAAAGTATGGCACAAAGGCCTAGTTTTAAAATTGAAGACATACCTACCAATAAATATACAAAAGCTTTTGGAAAGTTATATCGTTGATAGGACATTTACCGTTGTGGAAGGAGACTTCATGAGTTTACCCGAATCTATATCTTCTGGTGTGCCACAGGGTAGTATTCTGGGGCCAGTATTGTATCTAATATATACTTGTGATATGCCTGTGAGCAATAACATCCACACTTCTACATTTGCCGATGATACAGCCTGTTTGAGTATTCACAAAAATCCTGATGAGGCATCCCGCAATCTCCAAGCACACATTACCCAGCTTGAAATATGGTTGAACTTATGGAGAATTAAAGTCAATGAACAAAAGTGTGTTCATATAACGTTTACCCTAAGAAAAGATACCTGTTCCCCCATTCGAATCAACAATCAAAATATTCCTCAACATTCTCAAGTCAAATACCTTGGCATACACCTTGATCGAAGGCTTACATGGAAATATCATATTGACTCTAAGTTAACCCAAATGAAACTTAAATTGACTCAAATATATTGGTTAATTGGCAGAAATTCAACACTCAGCCTAGACTGCAAACTTTTGATATACAAGTCGCTTTTGAAGCCAATATGGTGCTATGGAATTCAGCTGTGGGGCACTGCTTCAGCTTCAAATGTCGAGAGAATCCAACGAAGGCAAAACAAAATTTTACGTTTGATAACATCTGCTCCATGGTACGTTAAAAATTCAAATATTCATCGTGATTTAAATATGCCACTAGTGAGTGAAGAAATTGAAAAATACGCAGGCATATATTTAACAAAACTCGAGTCACATCCTAATCCGCTTGCCCGTAATATTTTGAGCTTTACTGGACACATCCGCTTAAAAAAGAGGTACACAACACTCAGATGGGACTGCTTAGTTCTTCTTTTTTCCCCTTTTTGATTATCACAACTTATGTATTATTTATAATTATCACTAAGTTTATGTCCGATACTGGTCGGGCCTAATAATTATATTTAGATTTAAGATTTGATTACTTATTGTTAGTTAATTTTTGAAGATACAATAAATAAATATATATATGAAAAAAAATATATATATAAATTGGGTGCGTCTCATTTTTTCTCAATTTTATATCATTCGGCTCAAGTTCAACGCGAAATAGAGGCTGGGGGATCTTCTCCTTATTTATTATATTGGAAACATTTTTTACCTTGAATCCCTGGAGGACGAGTGCATCTTTTATTTCTTCGGGAACAACATAAGAATCTATTCCCTTCAATACGATCTGCAGTCCTTTAGCACTCTTAAGCTGGTATGTGTAGAAACTTGTTTTATTTTTTTCAAATTCAGAAACCATTTTGCGGAAATCTGTTTCGTCATAAATTTGAATTTTCGTTTCATCGATATTGCCACGTTTTATTGGAACAATGTGAAATTTTTTCTCACCAATGACCGAAATTAATTTCTTAATAAGAACGTTTGAATTTTTATCTCTCAAATAGATTGGTGGCGGCTTGGCGGTTTTGTTCGCGGATATATCAGGTGTGTCGTTGTCATCTTGCAATATTTGAAAACGATTAGTGGAGGATGCGCTGTCATCCCTAGATACCTTTGAAGCAGATGCAATTTTAGTAGACTTTGGGCTTCGCCCGCGCTTTCCCGCAATAATATATCGGTCCATTCCGACTTGGACCTTGGGTTTTGGGCTCTTATTTACAGTGACTAATTGGGTAAGCGATGAATCGGATGATATCGCTGATTTAAATGACGAAGTAGTAGGCAACTGTAATGTTAACGAATCACTAGTTGGCATTGGACAAAGCGAAGTTGATCGCTGACGAAAAATTGGCTTAGCCGTTAAAAAAAGTCTATCATTAGGTTTTTTTATTTATTTTGTTTAAATTAAGATCATTAGAACTCAGAGTAAGTCTATCACCAGATTTTTTATTTTTATTGTTATCATTAAGATCATCAGAGCTCAAAGTAAGATAGGCATTTCTACCGTTATAACTCACTTCACAATTATTTGTTTTTGAAGTACTCATATAGAGTATTCCTCAAGGGCACTTTGTAAGTGTATTCCTCAAGGGCACTTTGAGTTATTTTGTTTACGGTTGTTTTTTTTGTTTTTTTGTTTTAGTTATTACTTTGTATGTAAAAAATATTAGCAAAGCAAAAAAAGCAAAAACATGATTATTTTTTTCAAATGCCGACGGGAAAATGATTTTTCATAATTCCGGCGGGAAAAACATAAAAGTTATTTCTAATGCTAATACAGGAGTTTAAGGCTGGCCGTGATTTGGGTGGGTGGGGTTTTTGTTGTAATATATAACCGAGGGAGTTTATGGATGTGTCTGTCTGTCTGTTGTGCGAGGCTGTGATTGGTCGGGGGAGCGTGGTGTAGTTGAGGTAGATGGATTGAGTGTATGTGTGTGTATACCTGTCTGTTGGAATTTGTGTGAGGGTGTGATTGACAGGGGGCGGGATGTAGTTGAGGTAGTTCACCTGCGTGTATGCAGGTGTTGCTAGTCTGTAAGAGTTTAAGGCATATAGTGATTTGGGGTAGGTGAGGGTATTGTTGTACGAGTAATATGTATCCAGAGGATTTGTGAATGTGTCTGTCGGGAATTTCAGCGAGGCTGTTGTTGGGAGGGGGTGTGGTGTAGTTGAGGTTGATCGACTGCGTGAATGTATGTCTATATGTTTGTAGAACCTTAAGGCTGATCGTGATTTAAGAGAGGTGAGGATGATGTTGTAATATGTATACGTAGGAATCTGTATGTATGTATGTCTGTGATAATTTAAGGCTGATCATGATTTAGGCTAGGTGAGGTTGGTGTAGTAATATGTCTGTATGTATTTAAATATGTTTGTAGAAGTTTAATGCTATTAGTGATTTGAAGATAGGCGAGGGTGTTGTCGTAAGAGTGATATGTACCCGTGGGAATCTGTATGCATGTTTAAGGCTGATCGTGATTTGTGTTGTTGTCCCTGTTGTTTGTAGGAATGACCGTGAAAATTTTTGTATGTATATCTGTAGGAATTTAAGGTTGGCCGTGATTTGTGGTGTGTTGTTGAAATAATTTGAATTTTTCTTAAATGAAATCTGGTATATGTGTGTGTGCGTATGATTTTCTCACGCTAGTAGTTTTATGTACGTATAAATAAATTGTTTTCAATATCGAGATTTGGTTCTATAAAATATTTTCATATATCTGAACTTCCCTAACCCTATATACATATACATATATGTACATATGTATATTTTCATACTCAAGGTTGCTGGGTATTTTGTGATGCTTAAAATTGTCCAGCTTTAAAGTCTGCCTGTGAGAAATTTGTTTACATTACAGATTTTGTTTATTTAACTACATACGGCTTCTTTCGCTGAATTTCTTTTCATACGATCATGGGAATTTATAGTTTCTCTGTCCATAATAAGGTCGTATAGCTTGGACATGTGCTCTGACTGAATGGTTTGCGTTGTTCATATATTTTTATGATGTAGATATGTAAGTGTGATTGTCAAGATCTAATAAATACTTGAGTATTGATAAGAAATTTGATATTATGTGTACATACATATGTACAATTTGAATTTATGTATGTATGTACATATGTACATACAAATAAGTGTTTGGCTCCGTGCTTGAATGTCATGTGCGGTGTTTTGTTGACGTTGTAAATATTCGCCTGGTCTTTTATGTATAGATGTCAAATATCTTCATAGTTTTTTTTTATTTGAAATTAAAAAACGTTGCTTTAATTTTTTATCTGTATTTACTTAAAAGTTTGTGAGGATTTTCTGTTTTAAGTAAAACTGAATTCCTTAAGATACATACTTTAGCGTAATAGTAACTATAATAGAAACATTTCCTATATTTATTTTTTTAAAATTGATGCATCTTATATTCATTCTTAGAAATATTTTGATATACATTTTTTCCAGACGTAGGCTTTTTACATCACCTTTTACATTTATTTTAGAACATGTTGCATTGCCTTTTATACATTTATAAACATTTTTAAATGAAACTGATCCAGCAGTCCAGCTTATGTAATAGATGATAGTTTTTTGTTAGCCAGCTTGCTTATTTTTTAATTTTTTATTGATTATTGAGTTTCATAATGAAATTATTATATTCTTAATTGTTGAAAACAATCGCTTCTTCTTTTCCAAAGAAATTATTTGAATTACTTTTGAAACCTTACGCGACTATAAAAATTATGTTATTTTTCATATTGCTTAATTTATAAGACTTTTAGAATTTGACCTTTGATAGGTATATACATATTCTAGTATATGATCATGAATAAGAATACAGTAAGCTGATTTCTTTGCTTACTATTTCAAATTAAAATTTTATTCAATTGTCCCGCTATTGAATAAAAGGAGCTTTTATCTTAAACTCTGGTACAGTTAGAAGCGCTACTATCTTTCATATAGTAGCTTTGTTGGAATCTTATGCTATGTTTAGACGACGAGTTGAATCACCTGCTTCGCTCTCTGAATCATGTTTATGAATCATGCTGTTTAGACTACGCATTCGTGCTTCGTGTGCATCGTGCCAATTTAGTGTTTTTCGTACTAGATTTAGAGTTTTTTAATTCATAACAGTGCGGAATTTTTCAAATTGTTGCTTTAAAAAGAAATTATTGCCTTTTTTTGGTGCTTTTCACCTTTGATTTTAGTGCGTTTTACAAATCTACTAAATATTAATTTGTTAAAGTGTGGTGGCCTTATTTTCACTTTCAAAAACTATCTGCTTTCACCCCTTTTAGACATGCAAAGTTTCCTTTGCAGAATGTTAATTCAGCTTGGTGAAATATGAAGGAAGAAAAACTTTATCTTTCATAGTGAGAAAAAAGAATATATTTCTAGAAATTACAGAGGATACCATACACGTTATAAAATAACTTAATTACAATAATCTAATTACTAACCACTGAGGGAAGCAATATATTGCTTTCTTGATAACGAAAGCTTCCAAAAATGCTTCTGAAAAATACTAACGTAAGGCTCTCTAACAAAGTGGATAAAAGTAAAAAAATTTACACCAGTAACTTTTGCATCTGAGTACACAAAAACTACACATTATTGCTTCTGTAAAACGAATTAGTAAAGCAAAAAATTAACGGCTTTTTGGAAACTGAATGCATTGCTTCTAGCTGGCTTACAAAAACTCTTCTGGGAAGCGGCCATTTTTGCTGGGATGGTGAAATTGAAGAAATAGAACGAAGTATCAGAAATTTAAGGATACATAAATGGAAAAATTTGCTCAAAACTGATAAATTTTGGAGTGAAGTTTATAATTATAGAAATTCAACTAATCATAATCCATTTCTAATACTGTCAATATCTTCTCTAAGACTATTAACATTACCATGTTCAAATGTTGTAGTAGAAATGACTTTTAGCGCTTATAAATATTTTAAAAGTTAGTTAGAAATACAATAATGATTTTATAAATCAAATTGTTTCATTCATATAAAATACGGTCTAAAAAGAAAAGGCTTATGTTGTTCAGAATGTAACATACTGAACCATGTTCATGTAAAAATCTAATTGTTTTATTAAAACAGTTTTATGGCCAGAGGAAAAAGATGAAACTGCATTTCTTGAAACGAGGAGTATAATTCTCGTTGATCATCTTTTGTTAAAATAGTACACCATAATTGGAGTGTCTTCCCAAATGAACTTGCAATTATTTTCCTACTCATATTCTACTTATAAGCAAAATCGAAATATGGCTCGATATAATTGGCATGTTCTGCAAATCACGACATGCCAAATCACGGTGATTTCTAAAAATTAATAAAAGCTAAATCATTGCTTTTGTAAATTTTACATTTTATAGCTTTGGAAGTTGGAAGAAATATGCTATTATAAATGAAAAAAAAATTAAAACGCAATAAAATCTCATTACCAAGGCAACTATTAATAGTTTACTTTTGAAATCACGTGATTTGAAATCACCGTGATTTTCAGAACAGGGGGTATTACAAAAACCTATGAAATGTAGTAAATTTAAAATTGTAATTTTTACTAATTCAATACATTTATAATTAGCCATATGGGCTTTCTCTGTATTGCAAATAAATAGATAAATATAAAAAAATAAATAAAAATATATTTATGTACATACATACATACATATGTACATATATACGAGTACTTATTTCATTTACTGCTTTTTTATGAACACACAGTGGTTTTTGCTCTGAAAAAGTTGGCATCACTGTTCGCGTGGCATTTTTTTATGTATATTCACACAAACATACGTATCATACGCACGTCTATACATGCATACACATAAGCATACATACTTTACATAAATTCCACTCATGCGAAATCTTGTTTTTGAAGGCATCTCTATATTTTCTTCTTATTTTTCCTTTTTATATTATTCATAACTTAATTAAATTTATTTATATTAAACTCACATCTATGTTTTTGGTTTGTTTTTATTTGTTTACAAACACACACATACACATATACCTATTTTGTTTTGATAGCTAGTTCAGATAAAGTGGCGATTAACTGCGATAAAAGTTAGAGAAGATACCAATTTTACGTGCTTCGCAAGTAGATTCATATTGAATCTACTTGATTCGCTCTCATAATTTTGTATGGCGAAGCAAGTGGATTCGGTCATGATTGGGGCGTGAAGCATGAATAGAGAGCGAAGCACGTACCGTCTAAACATAGTATTAGATACATATAATATATAGAATTACATAACGTTTATTTATAAACTTTATTTTAAGATCAGCATCATATGGATATGAGACTGAACTTAAATGTACTTTTAAATTAGTTAATTCATAATGAACAATTTTATTTTCTTTTTGACTAGCGACCAACAGAAAACGAAGTCGTTTTCTTACAATTTAGGTCTGACCTCTCAACTGCTCCTCTAGTATACAATATAACTTTGTATGTCAGCATTTCTGTCTACTCTTTGTGAGCGTTAGGGATAATTAAATTTTAAACTTTTTATTCTTCAAATTATGTTACTTCATACTGATAATATCTTTAAGTACATAAATAATGTACGAGTATATGTTTATTTTATGATGGGTTAACGCCTATGGCTTTTATTTGATGTTCTGGATGAAGTGTTTTTTTTCATTTTATTAAAGTTTAGCGTATTGCGTATATATTTCTAATATATTTAAGTGAGCTGTTTGTATCTGTCAGACAGAGTGAACGTATCAGTTGGTCAGTCAGTCTCTCTTTTTATTTTATTATTTTTTTCTTCTAATGTCTCACTACTATTTTTTCAGATTTTAGTACTTGAAATAGAAAATATTTATATAATTTTAAAAGTATTAATATTAGTATTAATATATTTGAGGGTGGCGTTGGCTGAAGTAGTTAGCACGTTGACTACAAAACCGAAGGTCCTGGGTTCAATCCCTGTATCCAACAGTCATTGAATAACAACACCACGCATTTTTCTGATGTGCATTAGTGTCCCTTCGTATCAGTTGTTGCAGGAAAGTTCAAGTGATCAAGGCATAGTCACTGGTCACTGAACTATACCGACTTCAGCAGATACTAATCCTAATGTAACATCAGAGCGCCCTCCTTCGTTGTGTAGCAGAATCATCGGCGAAGTAAAATAATCAATAAAATGGCTACAAAACACAGCTTCAAAAATTTAATACGCCTCATTTGACACCAGATGGTGCAGCAAAACTGCATTATCAAAAAAGCGTGCAAAAAAAAAAAAAGAAGCAGAGTTGTAAAAGAATGAAGCTCTCCTCTATCTCTTCCTTCACCACATGTCTTCTCTATCACTATCCCTTTCCTAAAGAAGGTAACACCTAGTAATAGTAGTAGGCATTAATTGCCTGAGTGTTACTTCTCTTTAAAAAAAAAAAAAAAAAAAAAAGTATTAATATATACATACATATAGGTAAATATATGTATGTATGTACGTAGAAATTAGTTCATATACAAAGAAATGCATCTTTAATAATCAACTATTCTAGAAAATCTATCTAAAATAACACATTTACCTCCATCATCAATTCACCATCAGTGTTTTCATAAAGTGTTAGAAATATTGGAGTATCTATGTTTGGGAGAATTTTTGCTTCAAGTGTTTCTATATAAGATTTAGTGTTTGACCCCTTGACGTTATTGTGGTTAACGTAGACTGCGTTGTATCGCATTCAGATGTAATCATTTCTCACTTAGAAAAGGTCCTCATCACCATCAATCATACCTGTATACAATTCATTCATGAGTGGAGTTGATCCAGATACAATTGCTGTCTACAAATTAATGATTAGAAAAAGCTTTCTCATTTTCTCTAACAGAAGGTGATGAGAAAGCTTTGCATGCTTTAGCATGCTTCTATCGATAGTGACGCGAGAGTCCGACATTTATTGCTGTTTTAATTAAAAAGCTATAATATTAGAGTTACGAATTCACTCTTTTGAATTTTTAACAAAGTAGATACATATCTATTTCATTTGCCACAGTCTTAAAATTTCTTTCCTTATAAATATATGACGTGAGGAATTTTTTTAAATTATACATGCTTCGTCATGCTTTCAATATTTTTTTTTTTTTTTTGGTAAATTTATTTCATATTTATACAGATACAGATATAAAGTAAGATCTGTTTACATTCCATTTTACAATTTATGCATGCTTCAGCATGATTCTAGTTGAAGTCTATATTTATTTAGTAAGTTTGTTTGATACCCATTCATACACCTGTACATTGTTAAAGATTGAATATCACAGTACAATTTTCTTAGTTTATCTAGAAATGAACAGAGTGAATATCTATTATAATAACCATATTCACAGTTTAAAATTTTGTGTGCTAGAGCTTTCGAAATGGAAAATGTACACCTTTTACTATAAAAAGTGATAATATGTTGTGTTTCTGAATATTTTGAACTCTTAAGTTTTCATAATATTTCATACAGACCATCAAGTTTAGAGAATTGAAGTATATTAAGATATTTATCTTCCCTGAGACCTAACATTCCTATTCAATCCTTCAAAAAACCAATACAAACTAGATTTTTCCTTTTTAATTTTATTTTCATTGAATTTCAACATTTTGTGCCTCTTCAAATTACTGTATACTGTATTTTGCACCTTTTTCTCATTCGTTGAGTTAACTTTAATCGCAAATATTTTAGTGATGAGATGAACTTTTCTATTGTAGGCATTAAGTAAATCTTTGTGTATATCAATCCACTTATATGAACCATTATAGCTAAATTCTTAACACATAATTCCTTTTAATGATCTATTAATTTATTCTACTATTGATGCTTTCATATTATGAAATTTTTAATCCTCTGTTTATGCATGAATTTTGCAGTGTTTATTAAAAATTCTTTACCAACATCTATTTGTATTTTTTGTTTTGATACTCATATCATTTCAATAATATTTTTCATTGCCTTGGTTTTTTTTGAGTGCAGCTTTTATTTTCAACGATACTCACCATATACATTTTGAGAATGTGTAGTTACAGTCAGCAAAAATCAATAATTTCTATTTTCTCTAGAATAGCTACCCACTTCACCTAAATCAGCTCCATAAAAGATCATCTATTCCATTCATTACATCACTACAATAAACAAACAATTTTATAAAGTTATTATGGATTACGTTTACTAAATTTCTTTTTAAGGACATTGAGTTGTTTTACAGTTTTTTAGAGAGTGTTGTGATCTACTTGATACACTTTCAGCTATTTATACTAAAATGTAGTTAATAAATTTTATCGCTCAGCTCTTCAATTTGTTTGTCAAAAGATGATTTAATTTTTAGAATGTCTTTTTCAATTTTATACCTATCTTCCATCGTTAATTTTATTTCACACTCCACTCCATCAATTTGCATTTGAATATATCCTTGAATTATATTAATGCCTTAAGCTTTATTATTAATTAATCCTTTAGTTTAGTTTAGTGAATGATGATGATTCTCTATGTATGTATTGGTAGAAATTCTATATTTTATTTAGTTTTCCAAATCAAATTTGTCATAGTATTTTCACGTTTTATCATCATTAAAGAAAATAAACCCACTGTTAAACCCCATATTTGACCATCAACTTGTATTTTATCTTTATTCAGTTTTAGATTTCTATCACCAAATTTCCATTCATTATTGAAATCTTTAGCTGAGCCATAGTTTGTATCTAATTCATTTCTACCTTCCAAGACTAATAAGTCAATATAAGTATCTTCGGTGATGGAAGGCTGTGGGTAAAAATCATATTCTTCATCATCATATTCATTCTCAGTATTAGCATCATTAAATAAGATGGTATTATCAAATATTGCTCCTTTTGAAAGTTTCTTTAACTTCTCTCTCTCTCTCTCTTGACTGATGGTTTCTGAGGCTTTAAAACTTTTATTATTTTCAGATTCTATATTGTTTTTACTTTGTTCTTTCTTGTGTATTCTTCCAATATTTTTAGAACTATTTATGAATTCTTTGAGAGGTTCTGTTATAGGATCAAATATATCTCTTAGTTATTCACGTGTATCTATTTCACCAGTCTTTATACTACGAAGCTTTTTCTTCAAGACATTTCTTGTCAACACCAACTGTTTTAAAATTTTCTCATCCATGTTTAATAATAGCAAATAAGAGGTATCAGCTATTAGATCAGGTATCACCTATTAGATCAGGTATCAGCTATCAGATCAGCTTATCAGGAGCTGCTCTGGTTTTCAGATCAGCTTATCAGGAGCTGGTCTGGTTTTCAGATCAGCTTAACAGGACCTGGTCTGGTTTTCAGATCAGCTTATCAGGACCTGATCTGGTTTTCTGATCAGCTTATCAGGAGCTGGTCTGGTTTTCAGATCAGCTTATCAGGACCTGGTCTGGTTTTAAGATCAGCTTATCAGGACCTGATCTGGTTTTCAGATCAGCTTATCAGGAGCTGGTCTGGTTTTCAGATCAGCTTATCAGGACCTGGTCTGATTTTAAGATCAGCTTATCAGGAGCTGGTCTGGTTTTCAGATCAGCATATCAGGAGTTGGTCTAGTTTTCAGATCAGGTTGTCAGGCAGCTGATCTGTAAAACATACCAGGTTATCAGGAGCTGTTAAGATTTTCAGATCAGATTATCTGTTTCAAATTGGGTCATCAGTTTACAAGTAGCTGGACATTTATAACATTTAGATGAATGAAGTTTAAGGTCAGATAAAATGCGAAAAACTATACTGTTATGTAGTTAAATTGTTTTCTATTAGAGCTGTGCCAAATCGTTCATTCAAGTGACCGCTCATTTTCGTTCATTTTCTAAAAAAGAACGAGTTCGTTCAATTCGTTCATCCGCTCTTTTCAAGAAATAGAATGAAGTGAAAACAAACAAGCATTTGATTCTGTACATAAAAAGGGAAACATGCACAATGCATTTTGTTTTGAATTGAAATTAAAGAAATGAAAAAAGATTCATATCGCCAAAAGAGCCACATACTTATACATAATAATGACAATGAAAATAAACTAAAATATTTAAACCAATTTTGCTAAAAAAAACTATTAATACATATGTTCTAAAAACTTAATAAATATGAATGGTAATTTAATTAATTTCATAATGGCCACAGTGTTACTAAAAGTATATAAAAAGTCAAATGAAAACAAGAATATGACAACAAATCTCACATGAACAAAGAAAATGCTAAACAAAACAAAAAAAGAGCCAAGTGTGCTCGGTCGTTCATTTCGTTCAATTGTACCACAGTTTTGAGATTGTACTTTTTATCAGTACTGCTGAGCCAAAACAGCTCAGTAAAGTGACCGGCTCACTTCGTTCATTTCACTGATTCGTTCAATTGTACTCGTTCGTTCATGAACAACACAGCTCTATTTTCTATGACGATCATCACTTAATTCAGTATCTTTGCTTATAATCAAAATTCCATATTTTTAATTCCAACATGATTTATATTTTTCTCATCGTACTTAAACATTATAATTACATTATGTGTTATTTTGGATCGATTTTCTAGAATAGTTGATTATTAAACATGTATTTCTTTGTATATGAACTAATTTCTACATACATGCATATATTTACCTATATGTATGTATATTAATACTTTTAAAAATTATTCATATATTCTCTATTTCAAGTAGTAAAATCTGAAAAAATAGTAGTGACACATTACAAGAAAAAATTAATAAAATAAAAAGAGAGACTGACTGACCAACTGATACGTACACTCTGTCTGACAGATACAAACAGCTCACTTAAATATATTAGAAATATATACGCAATACGCTAAACTTTAATAAAATGAGAAAAACAACACTTCATCCAGAACATCAAGTAAAGGCCATAGGCGTTAACCCATCATAAAATAAATATATACTCGTACATTATTTATGTACTTAAAGATATTATCAGTATGAAGTAACATAATTTGAAGAATAAAAAGTTTAAAATTTAATTATGCATAACTCTGACAAAGAGTAGAGAGAAATGCTGACATACAAAGTCATCTTGTATACTAGAGGAGCAGTTGAGAGGTCAGACCTAAATTGTAAGAAAACGACTTCGTTTTCTGTTGATCGCTATTCAAGAAGACAATAAGATTGTTCATTATGAATTAACTAATTTAAAAGTATATTTAAGTTCAGTCGCATATCCATATGATGCTGATCTTAAAATAAAGTTTATAAATAAACGTTATGTAATTCTATATATTATATGTATCTAAGATTCCAACAAAGCTACTATATGAAAGAATCTCAAGCGCTTGTAACTGTACCAGAGTTTAAGATAAAAGCTCCTTTTATTCAATAGCGGGACAATTGAATAAAATTTAATTTGAAATAATAAGCAAAGAAATCAGCTTACTGTATTCTTATTCATGATCATATACTAGAATATGTATATACCTATCAAAGGTCAAATTCTAAAAGTCTTATAAATTAAGCAATATGAAAAATAACATAATTTTTATAGTCGCGTAAGGTTTCAAAAGTAATTCAAATAATTTCTTCGGAAAAGAAGAAGCGATTGTTTTCGACAATTAAGAATATAATAATTTCAATATAAAACTCCCTTTTGATTTTAAATGTTTAAATAAATAAAAAATAAAAAAAAGAAGCAAGCTGACTAACAAAAAACTATCGTTACATAAGCTGGACTGCTGGATCAGTTTCATTTAAAAATGTTTATAAATGTATAAAAGGCAATGCAAGATGTTCTAAAATAAATGTAAAAGGTGGTGAAAAAAGCCTACGGCTGGAAAAAATTTAATATCAAAATATTTCTAAGAATGAATATAAGATGCATCAATTTTAAAAAAATGTAAATTAAATATAGGAAATGTTTCTATTATAGTTACTATTACGCTAAAGTATGTATCTTAAGGAATTCAGTTTTACTTAAAACAGAAAATCCTCACAAACTTTTAAGTAAATACAGATAAAAAATTAAAGCAACGTTTTTTAATTTCAAATAAAAAAAAACTATGAAGATATTTGACATCTATACATAAAAGACCAGGCGAATATTTACAACGTCAACAAAACACCGCACATGACATTCAAGCACGGAGCCAAACACTTATTTGTATGTACATATGTACATACATACATAAATTCAAATTGTACATATGTATGTACACATAATATCAAATTTCTTATCAATACTCAAGTATTTATTAGATCTTGACAATCACACTTACATATCTACATCATAAAAATATATGAACAACGCAAACCATTCAGTCAGAGCACATGTCCAAGCTATACGACCTTATTATGGACAGAGAAACTATAAATTCCCATGATCGTATGAAAAGAAATTCAGCGAAAGAAGCCGGATGTAGTTAAATAAACAAAATCTGTAATGTAAACAAATTTCTCACAGGCAGACTTTAAAGCTGGACAATTTTAAGCATGACAAAATACCCAGCAACCGTGAGTATGAAAATATACTTATGTATATGTATATAGGGTTAGGGAAGTTCAGATATATGAAAATATTTTATAGAACCAAATCTCGATATTGAAAACAATTTATTTATACGTACATAAAACTACTAGCGTGAGAAAATCATACGCACACACACATATACCAGATTTCATTTAAGAAAAATTCAAATTATTTCAACAACACACCACAAATCACGGCCAACCTTAAATTCTTACAGATATACATACAAAAATTCTCACGGTCATTCCTACAAACAACAGGGACAACAACAAAAATCACGATCAGCCTTAAACTGCTACGAACATGCATACAGATTCCCACGGGTACATATCACTCTTACGAAAACACCCTCTCCTATCCTCAAATCACTAATAGCATTAAACTTCTACAAACATATGTACATACATACAGACATATTACTACACCAACCTCACCTACCCTAAATCATGATCAGCCTTAAATTTTCACAGACATACATATATACAGATTCCTACGTATACATATTACAACAACATCCTCACCTCTCTTAAATCACGATCAGAATTAAGCTCCTACAAACATATAGACATACATACACGCAGTCGATCAACCTCAACTACACCACACCCCCTCCCAACAACAGCCTCGCTGAAATTCCCGACAGACACATCCACAAATCCTCTTGATACATATTACTCGTACAACAATACCCTCACCTACCCCAAATCACTATAAGCCTTAAACTCTTACAGACTAGCAACACCTGAATACACGCAGTCGAACTACCTCAACTACATCCCACCCCCTGTCAATCACACCCTCACACAAATTCCAACAGGCAGGTATACACACACATACACTCAATCCATCTACCTCAACTACACCACGCTCCCCCGACCAATCACAGCCTCGCACAACAGACAGACAGACACATCCATAAACTCCCTCGGTTATATATTACAACAAATACCCCACCCACCCAAATCACGGCCAGCCTTAAACTCCTGTATTAGCATTAGAAATAACTTTTATGTTTTTTCCGCCGGAATTATGAAAAATCATTTTCCCGTCGGCATTTGAAAAAAATAATAATAATGTTTTCCCGTCGGCATTTGAAAAAAATAATATTCATGTTTTATCGTAGGCATTAGGAAAAATTAATTTTCACTATTTCACCCCCATTAGTATTAGGAAAAATCATTTCATGATTTTCCCGTTGGTACTAGGAAAAATCATGAAAATGATGATCATTTTCATGATTTTCCCGTAGTCATATATATACATTACAAAAAAGAAAAACCTCCAACCTATGAACCCACTTAACGTATTCCCACAAAAAACAAAATCACCCGTTCACACAATTAATGTAACCCCAAAAAAATCACCCGTTCCCACAAGGGTTAATGTAAACAAAAAACTCCTACTGCAAACAAAAAATTCCTAATGTAAACAAAAAAAAAAACACCAAAGCGTGCCGCCGAAAACTCAAGGTATCAAATTTCACAAATTTCCAAGAATTTAAAAATTTTAATTACCAAAATTTCAAATTTTATTCGGCGCTAGGACATACAATATACAAAGAATCAAAGTCACACACACACAGCCAAAAAATCTCAGCATGAAAATCCCCAAAATCCCCCCCTTTGTAACAGGGTTGCCACCCTTTTTGATTTTTCCCGGTTTTTAATTCCCAAAACAGGACTCAGGCCACCATTACTAATCTACTTATGGGTCAAAAACCAAAATTAGCTCCAGTTCAATCAGCACATGCTTACTCCGCCACTCTTCCTCAAACTAGCAAACTAGTTACTTCACGTGTATCGTAATCCGATGCTGCTAAGACTAGTTCTATTCCCACACAAAATGTTCCACCGCAAAATAAGTCAACGAATGCATACTCTAGCTTTAACTTTAGTCGTCTGGAAGATACTATTGAGAATCTTGTGCTAACTATAAATAATTTTACAACAAATATGACTAGCTTGATGCAAGAAATGCTGCGAATGCAGAATACACTGCTTCAGGCATTAGTTAAGAAGCCATGAACACGTTAAAAAGATGTTTCTGGAACGCAAACGGCATTCGCCAACAAAAATGAACTTGAGCACTTCCTCACTTGATATGTTGGTTTCTGAGACTCACTTGACTTCAAGAAGCTACTTTAAAATAAATGGTAACACTCTATATGATTCAAAAGACCCGAGAGGGAGAGCATGCGGTGGATCAGCAATTCTAATTAAGTCAATACTCAAGCAGTATATCCTTGAGAACGTTAGTGAAGAATATATGCAAGCAACGAATATTTTCGTAGAAAATTTTTGTGCGAATTTCGTGATATTATCAATTTACTCACCTCCCAGATTTTCAGTTACCGAAGATCAGTATGAGAAGTTCTACAAATCGCTTGGTTCTTGCTTCGTGGCACATGGTGACTACAATGCAAAACATACGTGCTGGGGCTCGCGTCTTGTTACACCTAGAGGTAGAGCGTTGTTTAATACAATTTCAAAAACGGGCTTAGATGTCATTTCGAGTGGGGAGCATACTTATTGGCCTACTAACGTAATTCCAGATGTTATAGATTTTGGCGTCACGAAAAATATTCATAGGGACTTAATTCACGTAGAGGGCTCTCTAGATCTGTCCTCCGATCACTCTCCCACAATAGTTACAATTTTCAACCCACTAAGGAGTGATTTAACTAACTCATATGCGAAAACGATTAATAGGGTCAACTGGCTAGGATTCAAAAAATATATTAGTAGTCAATTCGTAGAAAACATTCAGCTTAGATCACCTGATGATATTGAATTTAATCTTGCCAATCTTAACGAATATATTAAACAGGCTGCTGAACATGCCACTACTTCCTATCCGCAGACTGGCTTTAATAGAATTTATTCTACGGAAATTGAACGTCTTGTATATGAAAAAAGGAGAGCTAGAAGAGAATGGCAACAACACCGATCACCCCTAAATAAAATCAGACTTAAAGTATGTACTAAACGACTCAAAGAGCTGCTATCGTCGGAAAAGACTGCATTACTGGAAAAGTATTTAGAAGGTCTTGATGTAACGTCAACATCTAATTAATCTTTATGGCGCGCTACTAGAAATCTTAAAAGACCCGTTGATCTTAAATCACCACTGCGTACTTCGACCGGAGGCTGGGAAAGAAGCGATAGTGAGAAAGGTAACTTATTTTCTGAGCATTTAAAATCTGTATTCACTTCCAATTCATGTACGGGTGCTGCCGGATTACCGAGTGTAGTATCTCTACCCCCTCGTCCCTTAAGGTTTAAGATGCCTGAACTACAAAAAATATTTGCTGAACTCGACCCGAAGAAAGCTCCAGGTATTGATGGCATTAGTAACAAGATGCTGATGAACTTGCCTCATATTGCAATAAGAATCTTGCTATTTATTTTTAATGCCATTTTACGAATGCAGTATTTTCCACATAACTGGAAATTTGCCAAGATTAAAATGATTTCAAAGCCAGGCAAAGATCTTAACAAGGCTGAGTCATATAGGCCTATAAGCTTACTTTCAACAATTTCAAAGCTTTTCGAAAAGCTGCTCATGACTAAATTGTCCAAAATTTTAGCAGATAATGGGTGCATCCCAGACCATCAATTTGGTTTTAGAAGTCAGCATAGCACCATTGAACAAACGCATAGATTGGTCCAAGTTGTAAGAAGAACATTTGAGGAAAAGAAGTATTGTTCTGCTCTCTTTATTGATGTTTCTCAGGCATTTGATAAAGTATGGCACGAAGGCCTAGTTTTAAAATTGAAGACATACCTACCAATAAACATACAAAAGCTTTTGGAAAGTTATATTATTGATAGGAAGTTCACTGTTGTGGAAGGAGAGTTCACGAGTGTGCCCAAATTTATATCCTCCGGTGTGCCACAGGGTAGTATTCTGGGGCCAGTTTTGTATTTAATACATACTTGTGATATGCCTGTGAGCAATAACATCCACACTTCTATATTTGCCGATGATGCAGCCTGCATGAGTATTCACAAAAAACCCTGATGAGGCATCCCGCAATCTCCAAGAACACATTACTCAGCTTGAAATATGGTTGAACTTATGGAGAATTAAAGTAAATGAACAAAAGTGTGTTCATATAACGTTTACGTTAAGAACAGAAACTTGTTCTCCCATTCGAATCAACAATCAAAATATTCGTCAACATTCTCAAGTGAAATACCTTGGCATACACCTTGATCGAAGGCTTATATGGAAACATCATATTGACTCTAAGTTAACCCAAATGAAACTCAAATTAACTCAAATATATTTTTTAATTGGCAGAAATTCAACACTCAGCCTAGACTGCAAACTTTTGATATACAAGTCGCTTTTGAAGCCAATATGGTGCTATGGAATTCAGTTATGGGGCACTGCTTCAGCTTCAAATATTGAGAAAATCCAACGAAGGCAAAACAAAATTTTACGTTTGATAACATCGGCTCCATGGTACATTAAAAATTTAAATCTACATCGTTATTTAAATATGCCACTAGTGACTGAAGAAATTGCAAAATACGCAGGCAAATATTTAACTAAACTTGAGTCACATCCTAATCCGCTTGCCCGTAATATTTTGAACTTTACTTGACACATCCGCCCAAAAATGAGGGACACAAGGGCTCTTATACTCAATACTCCAGATGGGACTGCTTGAAAATACTTCTTTTTTTTTCTTTTTTGATTATCACTACTTATGTATTATTTATAACTATCACTAAGCTTATGTCCGATACTGGTGGGGCCTAATAATTATATTTAGATTTAAGATTTGATTACTTATTGTTAGTTCATTTTTGAAGATACAATAAATAAATATATGTATATTTGAAAAAAAGTGTAAACAACTGCTACAAGTAATCGAGAACCGAATACAAATTGTTTTCTCTAACATGTTAAACATCTGTTTCATTTGTGAATTGCTGAGTTTCATAATATTATTTTATTTTTGTTTAATTTGTTAAAATATTAAGAGTTTTCATGAGAATGTTCAAAAGTCTCGCAAAATATGCCATTGTGCATTTTAGGCTCTCGTAAACAAAATGTCAAAAATTGTATAGAAATTCATTCACACAAACCTGTTAAGTTTTCCCAATAATTTTGACTTGTAAACTTAAGCTGTGCAATTGTGCATTTTGTAAACCACAACTTCTTGCTTTTTTGGATATCTTTTTATTTTTATTAAAATATATAAATATGTTTTTAAATTATAAATTGCTTGACATTTTCTTATTTTGTTATTATTAAATGAAGTAATTGACGTTTCTTTCAAATTTACATAAGCTGTTTGCAAGTTTGCCTAATTGCACGAAATCGCAATTTTAGAGTTCTCATGAAAACCCTTATTATATTTTTATTATCCAGGAAATGCCTAAAAGAAAGCATGAGTGTATGAGTATCCTGGTTGACGGTCTCATACCTCTAGCGGCCCTATTGTAGTTGGTATATTTAAAATCAAAATTTATATTCTAATTATTAATAATTACCCTTTTTTTTTAGATATAAATTTATGTAGAAACACCACTAAACTTTAAGACACTGTACTCATTAAACAAGGAAAAATATTACGTCTTTAACAAATAATATAAAATTTACGCGTTCAAAATAACTGGGCATCACAAACAACAAAAATTTGCAAAAGTGTTTATGACAAGCTTATTCCCCATTGCAGCTTATGGAGTGGTTTGTTGGGATATAGTTGTTACCAGTATTTGTATCCAGTGTTCGTCAGTATTTTTTTATTTTCAAAAATATTTTGTTTTACATGCATGGCGCGCTATAAGAAACTTACGTTCCAAAAACAGTTGAAAGGTGCGCCAGCTGGAGTATAATCAGCCGTGCCAATTGCACCCATAAATACCGAGCTCGTGAAGGATGCGCAAGTCACCTTAAAGCCGACAGTGCCTACTGCATCTGGATCGAATGCACGGAAGACGCAAAAATTTAGCTTCCTGACGCGCAAAGCCACGGGTGAATTACAAACTGCTTGACGTTATATCGAGCAGTTGGGAAAAAGCCGTCTAAGGATTTAAATAGTAAGGAGAAATCCTCGCTGGCATGGGCAAAGGCTCACTTGGCTGCACATGACGGCTCCAACCCTGAAGCAGCTGCAAAAACACCTGCAGCCATTGCGCCTAAAAGGCAACGCTCAGGGGATGAACCATCACCGCAGATAAGGGCACAGCCATCCAGCAAGCGTCAAAAGCAGATGGATTCCGAGGTCATAAGCAGACCTTACAGTGAGGTTGCAAGAAACACACTGGTAAGGGCTGTTCTTGACCATAGTAACTGCGACAGAACAATCGACAAAAGTTATTGGATATTTACCTGCAAGATACTGACATGAGTAAAGGGCATTCGCCAGTATTCATGGGGTCAGGCTGATTTCAAGGACACGTGAAACTGGTCTCCTGCATGGACGAACTATCAGCGTCCAAGTTAAAGGATATCATCCTATCCCTAGGGGAAATGTGGCCCGTCGCGAGACTGAAATTGCTCACGGTCAGTGAGATACCTCGTAGGCCGAGAGCAATTGCTATCATTCCGGTGGAACCACATGACCCAGCGAAGATCCTGGTAATCTTCCGGAAGGGAAACCCGGATCTACCAACCAATGACTGGAAGGTAGTAAAGGTTTACGAACCGGTTGGTGCCCGTAGGAAGGCGATTGTGGTCCTCAACGTTGTCCTCGACGTTGTCCGTACTCCAGGAGAGTCAAGGTCTGGTGTACTATGGTTTTATGGGCATAAGACTACGCATCTACAGGCGTGACGACAAACCCGATCCCGTAAACCCTGCTGCAGCAGAGGGGTCGCAAGGGGTAGAGATTGGTAAAGAAGTCAATCCCAAATCGGAGGCCATAGTTGAACCGGCGAACTCAGTCGCTTCGGGGTGTTCCCAAACAGACTCTTGTCTGATTGAGGACCTCCTGGAAAGACTTGAATTCGTGGACGATGAAAATGCTCTTCTGGACCCAAACCCAGTAGACGCAGACATCGTTGTCAGTTATGACCCAGATATCTAAGAATGGCGAATGTAATACAAATTAATCTTCATCACTCGAAAGAAGCCTCAGCTGCATTAACTCACCGACTTATCGAAAGAAGAGTGGATATAGCGCTTATCTAAGAACAGTTCAGGTAACAATGACAAAAACATTAGATCCTGTATTATGGTTAAAACCAACTTAAATATCTTCAATCTATCTAATTTTAGCGATGAAGATACGGTAGCGGCGGCGTGGGAGATAGACGAATCCACAGTATGGAGTCTTTCCTGCTACATGGCCCATGAGAACACGGACCCACCTCCCAATTCAATGGTCCGGGATTTATCCAAAGAGGCCAACAGATGCAATAAGTCTGTAATAATAGGTGCTGACGCCAACGCACATCACCGAATCTGGGGAACCTCAGGTAACAATGAAAGGGGTGAGTGTATTTTTGATTTTATTATGGAAAACAACCTAGTAGTATCGGATCAGGGTTCAGAACCCACTTTCGTAGTCTCCAATAGACAGGAGGTGTTAGACATAACTCTGGCCAGTGCGAGACACGCTCATTTGATACGTGACTGCTCATTCTCTAACCATCAGACTGCTCATTCTCTGATCATCGCTATTTGATATTCAGAGTTAGCATATCAAATAGGCATTCGACATTATATCCTAGTAAAAAAAATTTAAATCATTCTAAAGGAACTACATTTTCATTGCTTCCAAAAAAATTATTTTGCCGATAGTTTTTCAACCCTCAGTCTAGATTGCAAACTTTTGATATACAAGTCACTTTTGAAACCGATATGGTGCTACGGAATTCAACTATGGGGCACTGCTTCAGCTTCCAATGTCGAGAGAATCCAACGAAGGCAAAATAAAATTTTGCGATTAATAACATCGGCTCCATGGTATATAAAAAACTCAAATATACATCGTGACTTAAATATGCCACTAGTGACTGAAGAAATTGCAAAAAACGCTGGCAAATATTTAACAAAACTCGAGTCACATCCTAATCCGCTTGCTGGTAATATTTTGAACTTTACTGGACACATCCGCCTAAAAAAAGGGATACAAGGGCTCTTATACTCAACACTCCAGATGGGACTAACTGAAAAATAATTTTTATTTTTTATTTATTTTTTCTTCCTTTTGTTTATCACTACTTAAATATGTATTACTTATAACTATCTCTAAATTTATGTCCGACAGTGGTCGGGCCTAATAATTACATTTTAGATTTAAGATTTGAATACTTATTGTTAGTTCATATAGGAAGATACAATAAATAAATATCATGTATTAAAAAAAAAAAAAAAGATAGCAGAAAACTAAGTAGAAGTTTATTTTAGTCATACAAAACCTTGTAATTTCTCCATAGTTTTAGAAAATACTCACCAGAATAAATCCAATTTTTTAAAAAAATTTATGAACTAAATTTACTCTAAAATTTAAAAGTTATTTACTTAAATTTAAAAACACTGTTTCGGGCTTAAATTCGTATAAAAAGAAACGAGTTGTTAAAATAGGTAATAACTATTTACCATTTTTCCTAGATGAAAATATTATCATAGACCACAAAAAAGAAAATTTTTCTTAAAATCACTTCCGATTCGGTGACCAGGCATCAAGAAAGAAAACTTCTTGCAATGACAACCCTATGTAATAATCATTAGAACGGATCGAAATTTGCACTACTTCCAGATTACAAGCTCTACATTTTCATGACTTTTTTGGAGTGTCTTGTTTTACTGGGAAATGTTGAATAGTTTTCCTACGTGCACTAGGAATAAAAAAATAGCATACACATTTCCCAAATAATTTCAAGTTATTGTTTATATCTCAGGAACTAATAAGAGCTCACTCAAATGTTTTGACATAAAATGCAGAAGAGACTGTCAGGATTAATATATATTTTTTTAGAATTTTAAAAATTTAATTTTTTGAGATATAGTTCCCCAAACTTTAAATCACGTGACAGTGATCTTTGACCTTTCAGAAAAAAAGTTAAACTAAGTACAGTTTAAAAGCTATTCTCAATACATATTAAATGGGACCAATTTCGACCCTGTATCTTAAAAACTTTTGAAGATATGAGCAATAATAGCAGACGACTTATATGTGTTTTTAATGAATTCCCTACTTTTGGAAGCGCCATATTTCGGGAACCACAAAAGCTAGATATCCAATTTATATTATTTTAGTACTATAGAACATTCGTGCAAATTTTTGTACAATTCTAAGAGGGTTAGATAAAAAAATTGCGTTTTTTTTTCGTTGATTTAAAATGGAATTACCCTCATACCAAATACTTTAACATGTAGTTTGACAGCATTTCGCACGAAATTCTGAACAGAGTACCAGGCTTAACACACAAACCTGTATTGATCACATATTTGTAAGAAATCAACAAAAAAATACAAATATACAGGCATCAGTAATAAAAAAAATATCTGACCACTATACTCTTTCGTGTTGTCTCTATGAAAGTGAGAATAATACAAAAAAAAAAGAATTAATTTTTTGTTGAGTACAAAGAAAAATGAGTTGTACTAAAATCAATTCGTAAATACGTACAACCAATTGGAACGAAATAAAGACTCAAACGAATCCAAATGAAATTTTCAATAACATCCAAAAAAATTTAATACAATATATGAAAATTCAACAATAAATGCAAATAAAAAGAAAAATATAATATCAAGTCTATGGATAACAGATTTGCTAATAAAAAATTATGAAACACGGGATAAACTTTATAGAAAGTGGTGTAGAAATAGAAATAACAAACACATAGAAAATTAATATAAAAGATATAGAAATGCATTAAACAAAAGGCTACAAAATGCAAAAAATTATTGCTATAAAAACAAATTCATAGAAAATAAAAATAATATTAGAGCTACATGGTAAATAATCAATGAAATATTAGGTAAAAACTCCTATAAACTTGATGACACAATAGTAGGGTTTGCGAAACGGGAGATCCCGGGCGGGAAATCCCGGGAAACATCTAACTTACATTCCCGAGAAATTTTTGAGATTTTCCCGGGAAAACGGGAAATTAAAAGTACGCTTTATTTCATAAACATGTAGACTTTTGTGGCTGTTTTACTTTAATAGTGTTTTTTTTTGTATATATTTCAAAAGGTCGTTTGAATGATTGTATGACTAAACTTAAGCTACGGTCACACTTGACAAACATTTGCTTCAAACATGTTTGCCCACATTCGCCTGAAATTTTTTTAGTTTGTTTGATGGTCACATTAGGATCAAATATTTCATGAAATTTGTTTTGCCAAACAACAAGCAAACAGCTTGAAATACAAACTGCGTCAAACATGTTTTCCTTGCGGTCACATTGAAACAAATATTTTCTATAGTAATTTGTTTCATCAAACAGTCAAAAAATATAAATTTGTTTGTCATAAATAAAATTGATACGGAAGATTGGGAAACAATATTTTTTTAATTAAATTTAATTTTAATTAATAATTGATGCTTCATTATTGCTTATATAGCAAATATGGGAAACACAAATATGTTATTATACATATGCACATTTATTCATACATACACCCTTACAGCAATCATTTTCCTCGTCTACACTCAAAACAATGTTTGAAACCGTCTGCTGTGTCTGCTTGTCCTCCGCGCGACCCACAAAACTCATGGCATTATAAAACCTCCATTTAGGAGCTTCCACAATGCCCAGGCCTGATTTCGTCTTCGCTCTAGCAGCATACCCACGGAATTGTATCCTCAGATTTGTCCACTTTACGCTTAAGTCTACAACACAATATTTTCCTTTAAAATGTTCGTTGATAATTCTCCATGCGCAGTCCCGTACAGATTTAGCGTTTTTGTGTTTCAACAAGCCCAATTAGCTTGTAAATGTCGTCTTCTTGCCACTCTTTGATAATTTTGGCTTTTTTTTCTTAACGCTTTCGGAGATGAAGCCCCTTGTTCCTCTGTTATCTAAATAGACATGCACATAAATATACATATGTATATGTACATACACACATACGTATTATTCATTTGCACTTACCTCTTTACTTTCCGAACCATCTTCAAGAATCTGGAAAATATTTTATAAGGTTTGTATATTTATTCCAAAACATATATATGTATGTATGTATGTTACTGCAAAATAAAAAAAAATTTATTACTTACGTCCATAGCACTCTCCAAAAATTCAGTTTCACTGTCAAATTCACAATCCTGAAATAATTTATTTATAAATATATATATCTATATATGTATATATGTACATATATATTATATATGTATATATTATAATATATATATATATATATATATTAAAAAGAAATTTTATTTTCAATCGCACAGCTGTTTTGAATATTTATGTTTGCTTCTCAGTGTTAACAACTACGGCGTTTTTTTAACTAGTAAATAGAGAAGCTTAAACGGCTGATATACATATTATTCTGTTTTTATAACAATAAATCGATCGAATTTAAAATTAAGCATACCACGGTAAATCCATACGGGACTGCGCAGGGAGAATTATCAATGAATATTTTAAAGATAAATATTGTGTTGTAGACTTATGTAAGTGTAAAGTGGACAAATCTGAGGATAAATAAATAATTCTTTCAAAAAAACACCGACTTCCAAACAGAGGATGAGTTTCAAATCTGTATTTAGTGAAGAAGATTTTTTTAAATCGGTCCATAAATGGTGAAGTTATTAAAAACCGATTTTTTTAACGGATATTTTATATATCCGATTTACAAATTTTATTTTATGTTTTAAAGCGCTTCACCAGCCTCTTCCAAAAGCAGAAAACATTTTCAAAATCGGTTCATAAATAGCGGAGTTATAAAAACCGATTTTTCGGACGGACACATATTTTTTTTTTTTTTCGTATATTTATTTATTGTATCTTCAAAAATGAACTAACAATAAGTAATCAAATCTTAAATCTAAATATAATTATTAGGCCCGACCAGTATCGGACATAAATTTAGTGATAGTTATAAATAATACATAAGTAGTGATAATCAAAAAGGAAAAAAAAAGGAAGTATTAAGCAGTCCCATCTGGAGTGTTGAGTATTAGGGCCCTTGTGTCCCTCTTTTTTAGGCGGATGTGTCCAGTAAAGCTCAAAATATTACGGGCAAGCGGATTAGGATGTGACTCGAGTTTTGTTAAATATTTGCCTGCGTATTTTGCAATTTCTTCACTCACTAGTGGCATATTTAAATCACGATGTATATTTGAATTTTTAATGTACCATGGAGCCGATGTTATCAAACGTAAAATTTTGTTTTGCCTTCGTTGGATTTTCTCAATATTTGAAGCTGAAGCAGTGCCCCATAGCTGAATTCCATAGCACCATATTGGCTTCAAAAGCGACTTGTATATCAAAAGTTTGCAGTCTAGGCTGAGTGTTGAATTTCTGCCAATTAACCAATATATTTGAGTTAATTTAAGTTTCATTTGGGTTAACTTAGAGTCAATATGATATTTCCATGTAAGCCTTCGATCAAGGTGTATTCCAATGTATTTGACTTGAGAATGTTGAGGAATATTTTGATTGTTGATTCGAATGGGGGAACAGGTATCTTTTCTTAGGGTAAACGTTATATGAACACACTTTTGTTCATTTACTTTTATTCTCCATAAATTCAACCATATTTCAAGCTTGGTAATGTGTGCTTGGAGATTGCGGGATGCCTCATCAGGGTTTTTGTGAATACTCAAACAGGCTGTATCATCGGCAAATGTAGAAGTGTGTATGTTATTGCTCACAGGCATATCACAAGTATATATTAGATACAAGACTGGCCCCAGAATACTACCCTGTGGCACACCAGAAGATATAGACTCGGGTACACTCACGAAGTCTCCTTCCACAACGGTAAACTTCCTATCAACAATATAACTTTCCAAAAGCTTTTGTATGTTTATTGGTAGGTACGTCTTCAATTTTAAAACTAGGCCTTCGTGCCATACTTTATCAAACATCAATAAAAAGGGCAGAACAATATTTTTTTTTCTTCAAATGTCCTCCTTACAACTTGAACCAATCTATGCGTTTGCTCAATAGTGCTATGCTGACTTCTAAAGCCAAATTGATGGTCCGGGACGCACCCACTATCAGCTAAAATTGTGGACAATTTAGTCATGAGCAGCTTTTCGAAAAGCTTTGAAATTGTTGATAGTAAGCTTATAGGCCTATATGACTCAGCCTTGGTAAGATCTTTGCCTGGCTTTGGAATCATTTTAATCTTGGCAAGTTTCCAGTTATGTGGAAAATACTGCATTCGTAAAATTGCATTAAAAATAAATAGCAAGATTCTTTTTGCAATATGAGGCAAGTTAATCAGCATCTTGTTACTAATGCCATCAATACCTGGAGCTTTCTTCGGGTCGAGTTCAGCAACTATTTTTTGTAGTTCACGCATCTTAAACCTTAAGGGACGAGGGGGTAGACATACTACACTCGGTAATCCGGCAGCACCCGTACATGAATTGGGAGTGAATACAGATTTTAAATGCTCAGAAAATAAGTTACCTTTCTCACTATCGCTTCTTGCCCAGCCTCCGGTCGAAGTACGCAGTGGTGATTTGAGATCAACGGGTCTTTTAAGATTTCTAGTAGCGCGCCATAAAGAGTAATTAGATGTTGACGTTACATCCAGACCTTCTAAATACTTTTCCAGTAATGCAGTCTTTTCCGACGATAGCAGCTCTTTGAGTCGTTTAGTACATTCTTTAAGTCTGATTTTATTTAGGGGTGATCGGTGTTGTTGCCATTCTCTTCTAGGTCTCCTTTTTTCACATACAAGACGTTCAATTTCCGTAGAATAAATTCTATTAAGGCCAGTCTGCGGATAGGAAGTAGTGGCATGTTCAGCAGCCTGTTTAATATATTCGTTAAGATTGGCAAGATTAAATTCAATATCATCAGGTGATCTAAGCTGAATGTTTTCTACGCAGTGACTACTAATATATTTTTTGAATCCTAGCCAGTTGACCTTATTAATCGTTTTCGCATATGAGTTAGTTAAATCACTCCTTAGTGGGTTGAAAATTGTAACTATTGTGGGAGAGTGATCGGAGGACAGATCTAGAGAGCCCTCTACGTGAATTAAGTCGCTATGGATATTTTTCGTGACGCCAAAATCTATAAGATCTGGAATTTTTCTTACGTCAGTAGGCCAATAAGTAGGCTCCCCACTCGAGATGACATCTAAGCCCATTTTTGAAATTGTATTAAACAACGCTCTACCTCTAGGTGTAACAAGACGCGAGCCCCAGTACGTATGTTTTGCATTGTAGTCACCAGCTGCCACGAAACAAGATCCAAGCGATTTGTAGAACTTCTCATACTGATCTTCGGTAACTGAAAATCTGGGAGGTGAGTAAATTGATGATATCACGAAATTCGAACAAAAATTTTCTACGAAAATATTCGTAGCTTGCATATATTCTTCACTAACGTTCTCAAGGATATAGTGCTTGAGTCTTGACTTAATTAGAATTGCTGATCCACCGCATGCTCTCCCTCTCGGGTCCTTTGAATCATATAGAGTGTAACCATTTATTTTAAAGCAGCTCCTCGAAGTCAAGTGAGTCTCAGATACCAACATTATATCAATATTTTTTTCCGTGAGGAAGTGCTCAAGTTCATTTTTATGTTGGCGAATGCCGTTTGCGTTCCAGAAACATATTTTTAACGCGTTCGTGGTTTGTTGATTAATGCTTGAAGCAGTGTATTCTGCATTCTCAGCATTTCTTGCATCATGCTAGTCATATTTGTTGTAAAGTTGTTTATAGTTAGCACCAGATTCTCAATAGTAGCTTCAAGACGACTAAAGTTAAAGCTAGAGTTTGCATTCTTTGAATTACTTGGCGGTGGAACATTTTGTGTGGGAATAGAACTAGTCTTAGCAGCATCGGCATACGATACACGTGAAGTTACTAGTTGGCTAGTTTGAGGAAGAGTGGCGGAGTAAGCATTTGCTGATTGAACTGGAGCTAATTTAGATTTTTGACCTATAGCCTGTTTAACGAAAGAATATACACGGCATCCTCTGTAGTTAGCGGTGTGATTACCTCCACAATTACTGCATTTTTTTTCTGCTTGTACTTTTTGCTTGGTACAGTTAGCAGTACCATGCAATTCACCGCAGATAACACAAACTGTAGGTAATTTGCAGTAAGTTTTTGTGTGGCCATATTCTTGGCAATTATGGCACTGTATGGGACCTGAACGCTTACGTGGCTCTTCAACTGTGATTTTTCGGTGTAAAAGGTATTTTAGATTATAAATTGGGTGCGTCTCGTTTTTTTTAACTGTATATCATTTGGCTCCAGTTCAACACGAAATAGAGGCTGGGGAATCTTCTCTCTATTGATTATATTGGTAACATTTTTTACCTTAAATCCTTGTTCGATAAGTGCACATTTTACTTCTTCGGGCTCAACATATGAATCTATGCCCTTTAATACTATTTGTAGGCCTTTAGCACTCTTAAGTTGATATGTGTAAAAATTTGTTTTATTTTTTTCAAACTCACTAACAATTTTTCGGAAATCTTTTTCATCATATATTTGGATTTTAGTTTCATCAATATTACCTCGTTTAATTGGAATGATGTGAAAAGTATTTTCACCAATGGTCGACAGTAGATTTTTTAGAAGCGCGTTAGAATTTTTTTCTCTCAGATAAATAGGTGGTGGCTTAAAAGACTTTTGCGATGATGCAGCTGGCTTGTCGTTTTTGTCTTGCAATAATGAAAAACGATTTTGACGATTGATAGAAGATGTGCTGTTATCCCTAGACATCTTTGGGGCGGATCCAATTTTAGTAGAATTTGGGCTTCGCCCGCGCTTTAAAATAGTTATATATCTGTCCATTCCTACTTGTACCTTTGGTTTTGAACTACTGTTATCTTCAGTGACAACTTGTTTAAGTGATGACCACGAGCCCGAAGCGGATGATATCGCTGAGTTAAATGTAGAAGTACTAGGCAATAATGTCAACGATTCACTAGTTGGCATTGGACAAAGCGAAGTTGATCGCTGACGAAACTGTGGTTTTGCCGTTAGAAAAAGTCTATCAGATTTTTGATTTTTATTAAGAGCTTCTGAACTCACAGCAAGTCTATTATCAGATTTTTTATTTTTATTGTTATCATTATGAGCATCAAAACTCACAGTAAAATAGGCATTTCTGCCGTTAGAACTCACTTCACTATTTTTTTCCTTTGGGGTACTCATAAAGAGTATTCCTCAAGGGTACTTTGTATGTTTTTTTGTTTACGGTTTTTTTTGTTTTTGTTATTTCTATATGTAAAAATATTATCAAAGCAAAAAAAAAAATGCTTATTTATCAAAGTTAATATGTACTACGAATATTTTTTGTATGATTTTTTTTTTATATAAAAATAAAAATACAACCGAATTGATAACATCCTCCTTTTTTGAAGTCGGTTAAAAAAGAAGCCTTTCTAAATTTTTTCGTCTTTTGCTTTTTTTCGAAAATGGCTTTTATGTTTACATATATAATGAGGGTTGGATATGAACGAAACTTGTCCAATTTATTTACTTTAATTTTTGCTTCACTTCCTTACAGTAAATGGACAATAAGGAAACATTTGCGTAATATAACGTCAGCAGTAAAACACCGTTCTGAAAAAAAATTAAAAACATATGGCATGATACACAATTTCGCTTTTGTAATTCTTGAGCTTATTTCAAGTCTATTCAAGTATTTGTAGTTTTTGGTGATTTTATTGAAATGTTGGTAATTTATTTTTAACAATTACCACACTGCTTGCAACAGCTGTTATTTGTCTTTGTTTGTTCTTACAAAAACTTTGTTAGATCAAATAATTATTTTCTCAAAAAAGTGGCAAATATTTCACAGAGAGTGGTCACACTATGGTCACATTAGAGGCATTTTTATTTGATACCAAACTAATTTGTTTGCTCACAAACTGGTTTGCACCTCCCAAATATTTTGTGGTCACATTACAACAAAGAAATATTTGCTACTTTTGGGCAATTATTTCACAAATTTTACCGTACCTTTAAACGATGTAGTTTTTCATCGTCTGTTTCAACTCTAATACAGGGAAGGAAGGAAAATTTTCATTCTAACAATTTTATTTAAAACAAAAAGAAATTATAAGATTTTGTTTTTGTTTCAAATGTAACTGTAAGAGAGAAAGATTTCCTTCGACACCGATAAGCAAGCATAATTTTGTTATACAAAATAAAAATATAAGGTGTTTAAATTTATACGAAAAATTTAATAAAAATTACAGTCATACTCGTACCATTTCTCCTATTTTGTCATTTGTAATTTAAGTCAAAACTATTAATAGTTGTATTATAGTCTGAAACAGCCTTAATGACTTATCTGTCACTATAATATAAGAAAGTGGAATACTTTGTATAAGTATCAATGATTGCAATGATCAAATCGTTTCATAAAGTAAATAATTCGATGTTAAACAAACCGTGTTGTCAACTTGGTGCGTTTCGCACCATTTCGGGTGCTATTTGAAAATTTTTGTGCGAAAGATTCCTTAGTTGGTGCATGGTGCGCTTTTTTTTAAATTTCGGTGCGTTTTTTTAATGTTTGGTGGCACCAACGCAAATTTAACACAATAATGGGTCAAAACGGGAAAATTATTGTTGTGAAACTTACCAACTTCCTGATAGTGCTAATTACCATATTAATAGTAATGATGTTTACGAAGCATCATAGTTTGAAATGAAATCTTTATTAAATTGGAATAATTAATTTTTCATCTTTTTTTTTAAGTTTTAAGAAGAATTTCTACACAGAGAAAAATCTGCCTAATAGAATCAAGAAGATTTTCTCTATGAAACGTTTTTAGGCTAAGGGGTATCCCAGCAGAAAGAAGCGAATATTTTTTCAAAGAGATTCCTTATTGTTTTCATGTGGTAAATCTTATTAATTTTATCAAGAAGAAAACCATAAAATCAAGAAGAAATCTTATTATTCACACATTTACTCAATTTCCGTTATTTTTGGCACCAAAAAAAACAATCCATAGAGAAAAACTTTTTGATTTTGTTAGGTTTTCTTATAAATTGTAAACTATAAGCAATTATTATTGATTTCATTAGGTTGCCTTATTGATTTTTTTTCAAAATGGTTTTCCTTATTGATTTCATTAGGTTGCCTTATTGATTTTTTCAAAAAGGTATTCCTTATTGTTTTTATTAGATTCCTATATGATTATGTGTAAATCATCTTCTTAATTTTTTTAATAAGGAAATCTTATTGATTTTATTAGGTTTCTTGTAATTTCGTTTCTATAAATAAACATAGAGAAAATTTTTTTCATATTTTTCGTTTTTGAATATGAATGTTTGCACAATAACTTCAATGGCTATTCAGGCTGCTTGTTAGCATATTGGTTAGAGTGCTTGTCTATCAGTCAGAAGTTTGCTGGTTCAATACTTGGTGAGTATGTTAGTTAAGAATATAACATAATATGTATGTATGTATGTATGTATATGTATAAATAAATAACATCTACAATATGCTACTGTAGCCTGTTCTAACTATCACTACGACTAACATTGCGTAGTAAACATTTAAAGTCAACTTGACCGCAATATACATAACATCCAATGGCATTGAAATTATTTTTGCGCTGGACATTTGACACTCATGCAAATGCATTCGGCAGACTGCAACGTAAATATGTATTTTGTACAAATGTTATTTGACACTCACCAGTCTGATCGAAGGCCGCAGCATAATGCATTTGAATGAATCATAATTAATAACCACATGTGTTTATATAATAAATATAAACAATACAAAATCCATGTTTTCCAAATTTCTTATGAGACACACGCCGCACGCCTGCCGTGGGAAACTAAAAGGAACAATTTGCTTATGAAGCATATACCTTTTCTTTTCCCTCTTATGTTAAGATAGGTTAAGCTTTATTCTCATAACTAGTATATAAGACAATGTATTTTTATTTTAAAATTAATTATTAAACAACATTCCTAGAGCTCCTAGTAGAGCTCAGGAAATAATCTTTATTTTGAAATAAATAAAATAAATTTGATCAAAACAAACCACTATAAATAATTAAATAAAATTACTTTTATTACACTACATACATACATAAGTACATAAGTACAAAGAATAAAGACATAACTAACATAATTTTTTTTATTAGGTCGCCTAATAAAAATAGGAACAAAACCCTTTTTTGAAAAAATCAATAAGATTACCTAATAAAAACTACAAGATTTCTTCTTGATTTTTTTCAAAAAGGTTTTTCTTATTAAATTAATAAGATTTCCTTCTTGAAAAAAAACCATAGAGATATCTTATTAATGTTGTTCTATTTTATGCGGTATTTATTTGGCACTGTTCTCTCTTTGTATAATTAATGTACAAAAATGTATCATCTTGTACAAATGAATGCAAACATATATATGAGCCCGTAGTTATGAAAGTTGTATAAGTCATATATTTCTTTGGTAGAGGTAATTAGTAGATTACATTTGAACAAATCCAAAAATATTTTTTTTTTATTATGAACCAGTTTAATTTACTAGTTTCGATAATATAAATTTATTTTTGTAAAGATTTATTTACTAAGAGTATTTCGAATCAGAAATGCGTATGACTTAGACCACTTTCATAATTAAGAACACATATGTACTATCGGTCCTATGTATAATTAAAAACTGGCGTGAAGTTAGCATAAGTGACAAAATTGAACTACGTATTGACGAGTTCCTTTATACAATTTGATATTAAAAATCGCCGCATAATGTAGTTTTAACACGCAGATGTAATTAGGATGTAATCTAGCATGATTTTTAATGTAAAATTGTATGGCAAAACACGTTAATACCATGATAAATTTTGCCACTTATGCTAACTTCATGCCAGTTTTTGATTACAAATAAGGCCGTATGTATGTAAGAAATTCTTTAGGTTTTTTCTGGTAAGTTTTTTTTAATTTTGTACATATCTATATTGTAAAAGGCTGTTTGATTTTATTGTTTTATTTTTAATATGAAAATATTAAAATTTTGATTATAAATTTTTTTTTAAATATTTGAATAAAATGGTAAATACTAAACTTTTATTAGTTTTGAATCCTTACTATTAATCGTTGACTTCTTTAATAAATTTTGTGCAGAATTTATGAAATTAAAAAAAAAATATTAATCGATGTAGTTCAAATGAATATAGACGAATTTGTCAAGTTATTTAAAGTTTTATTGTTTTTAACCCTGAACTGTAAAAGCCTGTTTTATTGTTAAGTTTTTAACACAAAAAATATATACTTTTTATGCAAAATTGTTTCAACAAACATTTTAAACTAAAAATAGAAATTCTAAGCTTGGTGCGTTTCTTTGTAAATGGCGCGTTTTTTCCTCCATTTTGGTGCGTTTTGAAATTTCAAAGTTGACAACGCTGTAAACAAACTTGAAGCAGGGACCGTAACTTTTATGACTTTTATCAAAAAAAAAGTTATTTTTAACTTTTATTTTTTAAGGCAGAAATAAAAGTTAATTCTTAAGGCAAAAATTAAAAGTTATTTTTGACTTTTATTATTTTACTCAAAAAATAAAAGTTATTTTTCAACTTTTAATATTTTAAGGCAAAAATAAAAGTGTTGAATTAAGTATTGCATAGTAAAACGCATTGAAAGCAATAAAACTTGCGTATTACTATGCAATATTTAATTCATTATTTTTATTTTTGCCTTAAAATATTAAAAGTTAAAAAATAACTTTTATTTCTTTAGCAAAATAATAAAAGTCAAAAATAACTTTTAATTTTTGCCTTAAAAAATAAAAGTCAAAATTTAAAGTTATTTTTTGACTTTTATCAAAAAAGCACAAATTTAAAAGTCATACAAAAATTTGCATGTACATCACCTATGTATCATAATGATAAAAACCAAAATTTTCTACGATCATTTTTTATGTGAGCTTTTTTGATGTAAATTTTTAAAAATAACAGTTATTTTCTGTCCCTGACTTTAAGTGATTTTTCGCCAAATGAGTGAAAAATTTTTTGAAAGTGTAAGATAAAAGAAACTGTAAAAACTCTGATTTTACAATACTTAAATTTATTATGACGCTATTATTGAAACCCTGAAGGAAATATTTTGGGAGAAATAATATGAAAAATTAAAGACATTTAGACAGACTGTGGCTCAGGCTATGCTTGCTTGTACTTAACGATAAGAATCCTCCGGGAAATTTTTCAAGAAGAATGAGAAAAAAGCAAGGCAAATTATTAATAAAATTATTTGGGAGTCTTATTATAAAATTATTCACTAATTGAGGTAACAGTCGTCAATAAATATTTATATGATATCTTTCTTACTGTGTAATAGCTATATTCTATTTGCTTAATTCACTTAAAAATTTGTCTTAGAAATGTTTTTGTGTTAACTTTTATTTGAAAATAAAGCCTTCATTAAGAAAACAATCGAAATTTCACCAAATTTAATTTAATAAATATACTTAATTTAGAAATTTAGTTTTTCCCGGGAACGCGATTTTTTATTCCCGTTTCCCGGGAAGTGCAAAAGTCCGGGAAATCCCAAACCCTACACAAAATTATACAATTTTAGAAACATTAATTTATATGAAATATGTAATAGTTTTGCCCACAACATGCAAGAAAATGCGTTAAAAATCTTGCACAAATGTCAAATAAAAACACTAATACGGTCACACTATAGAACTTCAAACCCTCTGCATCTCAGTAATAGTAATAATGATGAAATATATAACATTATTAGCAGGCTAAAGACCAACAAATGCCCTGGATTTGATCACATTAGACCAGCAGACCAGTAATAACACATCTAATTAATGCAATTGGGGTATTCACACCAGTATCTTTTTAAGTGTCCTAAGTGTCATAATGTGTTAACATATTAACATAGTTTAAAAAAATTTTTGTTGTGGCTCAAACAAAAAGGTCATAAAGTAATAAGACATTCTCAGATATGTATATTGTTTGTCATAACTACATGTAAAAATGCGTGAGAGTTTACCAAAGGAATTGAAAGAGAGCGAGTAAGCAATGTACAAAGGTACTAAAACCAAAATACAGATAAGTAAAATTTTTTAATTGTAAATTATGAGGGGTTACTCACAGCATTATATTTTTTCGTGTTATTACTTTAAAACGTGTTAATTTATGAGTACCATCTGAATACCCCAATTGTACATCCCTGATGAGTGTCGTTATTCACTATATGAATGCGATGGTGCATTTTTTTGTTTCTCTTTTCACGAGTAGAAGATGCCTTTGGAAATTAGGACACTTTTTCCCAAAGGCTAATCTACTTCGCGAAATATACAGCTAAACCTAAAGAGAACGTTTGCGGGATTTTTGAGAACAACGTACTCACTTGTTTTTTTTTCTGTTATGTAAAATTTTAGTTTCTTATTTTATATTTTTTAATTTTGTGATATGGCTACGCGATTTAACAGCCATAATTTATTTTCCTTATTTTTTTAAGTAAATAAAGGAGTATTGTCAACGTTAAATGAACCTGGTGTACTTGTTTTAATTTTCGTCCAAGTAACCAAGAGAAGGTACGTTACAGTTTGTATATAATCTACACGACTCTGGACTCCGCTGAGCCTACCCTAGCCACCAGCGAATACGTAACGTTACATTTGGCGCCCGAGCAGGGACACTTTGTCCTTTAAACAAAAAAAAAAAACACAAAGGGTAAATATACATTGCTTAAATGGTTTTCAAGTGTTAATCGCACTATAAATCTTCTTGTTCCATTTAAGCAGTGTATTTTCCAATTTAAATAACTATAAAGAATATAATATCTATAAAAACATAATAAATATCTAAAATAATTAAATAATAAATTTGCAATTTATTTGCTGGTGGTTCAGCGATGTCTATATGCATTTCATTGTTGCTGTAACAAATCGTCAGTAGACTTTAACCACATATCTTGAACAGTCACAAACCTCTTATCTTATGTACAGACTTTCAAAAACTATTTGAGAATTCTCAAAGATAAAATATTTTTGAAAATCACAAAAGAAAAATAAGCATAGTAGGCTTAGAAACTTATACAAAACCCAGCAAATAATTTATATTCGATATGAATCTATTCTATTTTTCTACACCTTTATACAATTAGAAATCGTTTGGATAACAATAAAAGTAATTATAAGGCAAAATGAAAAATAAAATCTAAATTTAACATTTAAGAAATTTATTATTCGACATATTGTCAAGTTTATTTTAATTTGAAATTTATTTGCTGGTGGTTCAGCGATGTTTTTGTATTTATATATTTTTGTAACTTAGTTTTAACAATATTAAAGGTACAATTCAGAATTTTTTTTTTTTTTTTTTAACAATATTGAAATAAGAAACTAATATATAATTTCTAAGAAAAACTGATTTACAATTGAAGAGTGTTTACAAAACAAAGTATTTCAATACCCTCTCTCACTCTGATAATTGCAATTTATTTCTAAAGATTTGATAATTTACAATTCCTAATACTTTTGTACAAATATCTGCAAGTTGATCATTTGTTGTAATATATTCTACATTTATATTACCTTGAGTTATATGATCTCGAATGAAATGGTATTTAATATCGATATGCTTGGATCTCTTGCATTCGGTATTCCTCGACATAAAAATGCATCCTTGGTTATCTTCGTATATTGGAACTGAATAGTTACTATTCAAAATCCTCAAATCATCCAAAACTCCTTTGAGCCATATAGCTTCAGATGTAGCAGCACTAAGAGATATGTACTCTGCTTCAGAAGACGACGTAGCTACTGTTGCTTGTTTTTTACTTGACCAAGAAATAGTATTTCCATAAATTTGAAAAATGTATCCACTCACTGATTTTCTATCCACATGATCAGATCCCCAATCTGCATCTGCATACCCTATTAAAGGTTTGGTATTACTATTTCTTATTATATGTAATTTCATATGTTTTGTTCCACTAACGTATCGTAGTATTCGTTTGAGCATTTTCCAATTAGCTTCAGTAGGGGCTTGTTGATAACGACCCATATATCCAATATGGAAGCATATATCAGGACGCACACAAAGCATTACATACATTAAGCTTCCCAATAACTCACGATATGGTTTATTAGTGATTTCAGACTTTGGTACCTCAGACAATTTTTCCATTGGCGTTCTAGCAGGTTTACATTGCTCCATATCAAATTTTCGTAAAATGTTATCGATATTTGATTCTTGAGATAGTTCCATTATGCCGTTGTCACGATTATACTGAATTTTTATTCCTAAGAAGAACTTTAGCTCTCCACAATCTGTCATTTCAAATCTTTTTGGCAATTGGAATTTCAAACCATTTATATCGTCAAAATCTCTGCCTGAAATAAGTAGATCATCGACATAAAGTATTAAGTATATTGTACTATAACCTGTATCTCGTACATATAAGCAGTAGTCATGATTTGATCTCGTGAAGCCAATTTCAATTAAGTAATTATTAATTTTCTCATTCCAACACCTTGGACTTTGTTTCAAACCATAAAGTGACTTATTCAATTTATAAACACAATTATCTTTTATCTTTACTCCATTTGGTGCCTGCATGTAAATATTTTCTTTCAGATCACCGTGAAGAAACGCGGTTTTCACATCCATTTGATGAAAATAAAATTTCAATTGAACTCCAACAGCTAATACCGTTCTAATTGTTGTTAGCTTAGCAACAGGTGCAAAAGTTTCTTCATAATCTATTCCATATTTCTGTAGAAAACCTTTTGCTACCAACCTTGCTTTATATCTTGAGAGATCTCCATTTTCATTTTTCTTGATTCGAAATACCCATTTTGATGTTAATGGTTTCCTATTTTTAGGTTTTTCAACTATGGTCCACACATTATTATCTTTCATTGATTTTAGCTCTTCATTTATAGCTTCCATCCATTTATTGTTGTCTTTACGACCTGCTATTTCATCAAAGCTTCCTGGAACATCATCGATAGGCTGTTCATGTATTTCTGCACTGTAACTTGTAAAATAGTCTGTAAATAATTTGGGAATTAAGCCTCGAGTACTCCGTCTTAATGCCGGCGTATTATTGACAGTATCTCCCGATACATTTTCACTATCATGTGATGAAAAAACTTCAATATCATTACTACTTTCTGATATATTGCTACTATCATGTAAAGCTAAAACATCAGGCCGAATTCTAGAGGACTCATCTTCCACATCATTTGTTTCGGGTGTTTTATTTGCAGCTATGACAGCATCACTATTTTCCCTCTCTTGCTTAATACTGCAAATAGCAATAATTTGAGGTTTCTCTAATTTAATACTAATCTGAAATGGGAAGTCTGACTCGTCAAATTTGACATCACGAGCTGTAAAAATTTTTTTTGTTGAGTTATTAAAAATTCTATAACCATTACTTGTATCTGTCATGACGCCTTCTTGATTTTTTTCATCGAGTTTTCTTCTCTTTTGTTCTGGTATCCAAGCATAAGCTTTGCAACTAGAGATGCTAAACGGGAAATCCCGAGCCCGGAAATCCCGGGCTTTTCGGGACTATGCAAATCCCGGAGCCCGGGATTTTTTAATTTTAAAGCCCGGGATTTTCGGGATTATCTGAATCCCGATTTTTAGCATAAATAATGTTTTTGGCGGTCATCTTCTATATTAAAAATTATTAAAAACTACTTGTTAAAATAAAAAATTTGCTTTGAATAAATATTTTCGTAGATAATATTAAATGGTATACATCTGTGGCAATAAATAATGATGGATTAAGTTAACATAAGTGATTTATCATTTTATTACATATTCTTATTCTCTTCTTCAAGATCTATCACTCAGCTAAATTTCAATTTTAAAATGTCATTAATATTAAAACTATACGCATTTATATTTTAGCTTAAGTCTTCATGGAAAATAATACATAAGCCATACCATCTTAACTCAATTTAATCTTTTTTTAAGGAAGCTTTATTAATATTAAAATGTTTGAGCATTAAAACTTGTATACATTTAAGTTCAATAACTTACAGCCCATTCAAAATATTCCTCATAAGAAAAAAACTTGTATTTAACTTTAATTTAATTTAAAAACTTATTTAAAAAATATCTATACATTATCTCAGGTTTTCCGCAATTTACAATTTAATCTAAAGCGACTTACTATCAAAACAAATTATTTTGCTTAAGTTCACTTTAGTTTTTATTTTTCTGCCAATGGATTTTTTCATAAGATCTTAACTAAAAAACAACGAATATAAATAAACTAATAAAACGTTTTCTTTTTTTTATAAAATTAACAGTTTTGTTCCAAGTAAATCTGAATCTTTTTCGGTGGCTTAAAATTTTATATAAAAACTAAACACAATTTAGACAAAACCCTTAATATCTCGAAACAAGACATTTCGACTTAAGCCATTATTATTTATTGCCACAGATATATGGCGTTTTCATTTCTAGGAAAAATTTTTACATACATCGCACTTTTCAATTAAAATTTGCAATTAAATGTCTGAGTTATATAAGTAACTTTAAAATATGCAAAAAAAAATTAATTGTCAAATTAAAATATTATAATTACTATAAAGACGCACATTTGTGCACAATTTTTTCGGGATTTTGTAAGTCCCGAAAATCCCGGGATCCCGGTTCGGGATTTCGAGACTCCATCACTAAATCCCGAAGCCCGGGATTTCAAAAAACCTGTCCCGATTAGCATCTCTATTTGCAACCAAATATTCGCAATTTTTTTATGCTAGTTTTGTATCCATACCACATTTCGGCTGGAGTTTTCGGTTCTTTTAAAGTTCTAGTTGGACATCTATTTATAAGGTATACAGCCGTTAATGTTGCCTCTCCCCACAACCATTTAGGCACATTTGATTCTATTAACATAGTTCTCACTTTTTCAATAACTGTTCTATTAAAACGCTCCGAAATCCCATTTTGTTGTGGTGAATACGCAATAGAATTTTCTATTTGTATTCCCTTCTGTTGATAATATAACATTTGCTCATTGGAATGATACTCAGTTCCTTGATCACAACGTAGAATAGAAATTTGTTTACCAAATTTTGCTGCCACAAGAGCTTCGTACAGTTTAAATTTTTCAAAAACTTCAGATTTCTTTCTTAATAAGTAAATCATTGCAAAATGAGTGTATTCATCAATAAACGATACAAAATACCGATACCCGTCATTAGTATTAGGATAAATCGGACCACATACATCAGTATGAATTCTTTCTAAAACGCGAATAGATCGGTTATAAACACCATTAAATGGATCACGACTCTGTTTCCCTTTAAGGCAAATGTCACATAAACCGAAATGTTTAACATTACCGATATCCAAGACCATTCCATTACGACTCATTAACTCAAGACTTTGTTGGCTAACGTGACCTAATCTACTATGCCATAATTTACTTTCATCACGATTACATAAGTTTACACTTTTAAATTTATTTAACGTAATTTCAAAAACATTACCTTTCAATTCTGCTAAAGCTAAATCACTACCTTCATGTAAAATTGTTGCATTATTTTCTTTAAAAATCACTTCAAATTCAGGTTTTGTCAATCTTCTGACTGATAAAAGATTCTCCCTGAGATTTGGCACATACAGCACATCCTTCAAGTTTACTTGCTTCCCAAAATTTGTGTATCCAATAATATCACCAACCTCATTAGCAATAAGCATTTCATTTTCCTTGGCTACATTTATTCTTACCGGATTCTTTAAACTACTTACGTTGTTGAAAAAATGTCGATCATTTACCAAATGATCACTTGATCCCGAATCCAAAATAAAATTCATTTCATAATTTTCATCTACTTTATTAGCAATAAAGCAAACAGGGTCATCATGCAATTCCTTTTCTTGAGAACTTATACCGTGGGCATCTTGATGGTACTCTTGCGTTTATTTTACTAAATTAGCTTCCCTTTTGAATCGGCAATTTATCTTCATATGTCCTTCCCTTCCGCAGTTATGGCATTTACCATTAAATTTATAAAATTTGTTCTTCTTAGCCACAAACACAGCAGCTCCCTTGCAATCATCATTTGAATCATTTCGATCTGATCTTTTTCTTTCTTCTGCGAGTAAGCGTTGTTTTACCAATTGGAAGTGTTAGTTCTTCTTCCTTTATATTCTCCAAAGCGGTCACCAATGGATCATAGCTATCAGGAAGACTTACAAAAAGCTGTGACACTAAATCACTTTCAGCTAATTCTGCACCAGCGGACTTCAGTTGCCTTACAAGGCTATCAAATTCAATAAAATGGTCCTTCATTTTTGTGTTATCCGACAGCTTTAATCTTGCTAATTGCTTTCGAATAATTGTTTGGCTCGTTGATGATTTTGCAGCAAAAACATCTTTTAATGCATTCCACATAGTTTTTGACGTGGACTTATCACGAACATAATCCAAATAATCATCTGATATGCAGCTCACCAGCACCGATTTTGCCTTTTTATCTTTTTCTATAAATTTACTTCTCTCTTCAGGGCTTTCTGGCTGATTTGTTTCCACTGCTTCTAAAACATCTATAGCATCCAAGTACATTTTTACCCGAAAATACCAGTTTTCGTAACCAATTCCATTAAATTGAACTATACCATGAGGAACTTCCTTTCGTTGGTCGCCCATAACCTTTTGTATTTATATATTTTTGTAACTTCGTTTTAACAATATTAAAGGTACAATTCAGAATGTTTTTTTTTTTTTTTTTAACAATATTGAAATAAGAAACTAATATATAATTTCTAAGAAAAACTGATTTACAATTGAAGAGTGTTTACAAAACAAAGTATTTCAATAGATGTCTATATGCATTTCATTGTTGCTGTAACAAATCGTCAGTAGACTTCAACCACACATCTTGAACAGTCACAAACCTCTTATCTTATGTACAGACTTTCAAAAACTATTTGAGCATTCACAAATAATAATATTTTTGAAAATCACAAAAGAAAAATAAGCATAGTAGGCTTAGAAACTTATACAAAACCCAGCAAATAATTTATATTCGATATGAATCTATTCTATTTTTCTACACCTTTATACAATTAGAAATCCTTTGGATAACAATAAAAGTAATTATAAGGCAAAATGAAAAATAAAATCTAAATTTAACATTTAAGAAATTTATTATTCGACATATTGTCAAGTTTATTTTAATTTGAAATTTATTTGCTGGTGGTTCAGCGATGTCTATATGCATTTCATTGTTGCTGTAACAAATCGTCAGTAGACTTCAACCACACATCTTGAACAGTCACAAACCTCTTATCTTATGTACAGACTTTCAAAAACTATTTGAGCATTCACAAATAATAATATTTTTGAAAATCACAAAAGAAAAATAAGCATAGTAGGCTTAGAAACTTATACAAAACCCAGCAAATAATTTATATTCGATATGAATCTATTCTATTTTTCTACACCTTTATACAATTAGAAATCCTTTGGATAACAATAAAAGTAATTATAAGGCAAAATGAAAAATAAAATCTAAATTTAACATTTAAGAAATTTATTATTCGACATATTGTCAAGTTTATTTTAATTTGAAATTTATTTGCTGTTGGTTCAGCGATGTCTATATGCATTTCATTGTTGCTGTAACAAATCGTCAGTAGACTTCAACCACACATCTTGAACAGTCACAAATCTCTTACCTTATGTACATTAGGGTGACATTAATTTTCAAAAGTTTGATTTTACCAAGTCTCACCCCCCAAATCGGTTCAGTTTTATGAGAAAAAAAAATACAAAAAAATTTCATAGCGATAAGTTGAGATTTGGGCGTGCGCCCGCCCTTCAAAGTTTTATACGAGCCATAACGTATGAACTATATTGATATTTTGTTCATATATTTTTTTATTTTTTATTTAAATTATTTTACAAGAAAGTAGAAAAAATTCTATATTAATTTTTTATAAAATATTTATTAAAATTAAAGTACTTTTGATATAGTAGATTTATTTGAATTTGGGAAACGTTTGCGATAGTCCGTCACAACTTGCAAAAGAAATTGTGTTTGCTCTTCGTTTTTAGTCAGAAGTTTATTGTAATCTTCTATTAATTTAACTCCTCTTTCTGCCACATCATTTACTACTTTTAATTTGTTTAGATATACAAATGCACTTTGATAGCATTCATGGGTTGGCCATATTGAAGGGTCCAATTCCAAAAAAGATTTATCAATATTAAATCTTTCGAAAAATCTTGCTGTTGTGGAAGAAACAAATTGTTCAAGTCCATTATCAATTACATCTGCAACTCTTTCTTTTTTTAAAATCACGCGTTTTATTATTTTTGCATTTTCATTTTGCAAAGCAGCTTTCATTTTTTTTTTGTGTCAGCAGAAACATTATTGTCAAAGAAAGCAAATGCTATAGATTCTGAGCCTAAGTACCATAGATGATTTAAAAACTTTTTTATATATACTTGCGATATATCTGTATCAATTTTTTCGAAATTATGAAGTCTATTTAAAAATGTAAGGTCCGTATTTGGTGCTTTTATGGCTGAAGGAGCAGAAAACCAACCCTCTATGTATATTTGGATTATAAAAATACAAATTTTACGCAATCCTGCCAGTTGAATCTCTGATAAAGCAAATTCCTTCCGCAACAAAAATATTTTCAAGATATAAATGGCTTTTGCCATCCACCGTGCATGATGAAAAGCTCCTGGTGATCTTATCATTACGCTTGCTTTGGACTTGTTTAATTTTTCGCCAAGAAACATCAGGACAAGCTCCAAAAGCTCTTTATAATCTTCTCTAGGCTGCTTCTCACTCAAAACATTATTTACAAAATTTATTATTCTGGTTTTTGACCCTTGCAAATGATACATAGCTAATTCATCTTGAATTCCAGCCTGCCAATTTTTTATATTCAAATTGTTCCACGATTTTTTAAAATTTTCAAATAATTTTACTGCAGTCAAATTTGGTTTCAAAAACACTTTTCAATATAATTTCGTAAATGTGATGTCTACAAGGCAGCCAAAAAAGTTCTCTATTTAAGGATTTTTCAAGTAACGTGCATGTACCTTTCAAGCGCAGAGTATTGACCGCAGTTGTATCGAACGCAATGCATTTAATTTCTCTTTGTAGACCCCATTTGGATATACAATTATAAACAGCATCGGCTTGTTCTGTTCCTGAACCACATTGTATTTCCAACAACTGTTCCATCTCTCCACTAGATATGACTATAGAAAGTCTATCAACATTTGCATTGCCCGTTAATGCTGGTAAAAGTTTACCATCCCAATGTAATGTTATAATGTCTTGTTTATTCAATTTAAAATTCTTTTGTAGTTCCAACGCCCTTTTCTTACGCAGTTTTTCTCTTGCCATATGAATTGAAGATCTATTAATGATGTAGTCAGCAATGTCTTTTCCTAATGATTGCAGTACAGCAGAAATAATGTGAACAACATTTCTGTTACTTATTTTGCAATAATCTAATGCAATAGCTAATTTTGGAGTAATAATTGTTTGTTTTACTCTTGCATTTTTTGAGCGAACTTTAACAATTTCATCATGGGACTCTGTGGCTTGAAAACTTTCATCACTTTCAGATGATGACTGAAATTGCATGGTTTCACCTTAAACATAAAAAAAATTACTTCTATTATAGAAAAGTTCATTAATAATCTAAGTTCATTATTAACTTACTTATAACATTTTGTTCACGTTTATTACGTTCAAGTCGCTTTAACTTAATCTGTTCGCGTTTTTCAGCTTGAATCTCCATTTGAAGTGTCTTATAATCAATTCCGTACATATGTCCTGGTCGACCTTCCTGCCTCTGGCTTATCAAGAATTCTTTATCTTCATCCACAGTTATTAATTTTAAGGCATTTGCATGCGCCACGTCAAATACCCAGGTATTTTCTTTGTTTTTCTGGTTATCTGTATTTCTTCCACAACTTTTTTTTAAATTCGTCCATTCTGTATGTAATTTTTCCAGTTTTGCAATGCAATGTTGCTTTTCTCTTGTGGGTATGCGCGCTTTTTCCCAAAAAATCAAAAGTTCTTCAATAACTAACTTAGCACTTTCTCGTAAACTCATATTTACAACACGCCAATTAAAAAACAACACCTTTATTACTTCTTTTTTTGAAGGTAACTTGGAACCCATAAGTTGATTAGAGGCATAGCCAATCAAATAATATTTTTCGCGTAATGATCTTGCACTCATTTTAGTAATCTTATTTTGTCAGAACAATAGGAAAGAATAAACTCGAATGAATTAATCATGAAATAAATCAAAATTTTTGCTACGTTTCTTTTGCTTCAATGGAAAATAGCGGTACTTGCTTTTTGTTAACATTATTGCTTGCTCATTTTTTGCGTATTTAACATAAAAATAATTTTGTTTTTTTCATGTGTTGCACAAATTTTTTTTTCCATTGAATGGCAGACGTCATTTATACAAGTCGCGTTTATAACGTTTATTTTAGGGGGGAGGGGGGCTATAAATGATTTGAAAGCTTGCTGCCTTTTGACTAGAATTAAATTAAATAATTTAGAAATCAAAGGTACAACTTATAATAATACCATTTTAGGTTCAAAAGACATTTTAAAAATATATGACCAAAATATCAATATAGTTCATACTGTAAGGCTCATATAAAACTTTGAAGGTCGTGCGCACGCCCAAAACTTAACTTATCGCTATGAAATTTTTTTGTAATTTTTTTTTTCATAAAACAGAACCGATTTGCGGGGTGAGACTTAAAAAATTTGATAAAAAAAATTTTTCCATATAACAGAATGTCACGCTAATGTACATACTTTCAAAAACTATTTGACAATTCACAAATAATAATATTTTTCAAAATCACAAAAGAAAAATAAGCATAGTAGGCTTAGAAACTTATACAAACCCCAGCAAATAATTTGTATTCGATATGAATCTATTCTATTTTTCTACATTCCAGTTAAATATAATTGATGCGAGTGAAAAATACAGATTGCTTACCAATATAGCGACCGCACCGAGAATATATGGACTTCCTAAGGTTCATAAAGATGACATACCACTAAGACCCATTTGTTCTTCAATAAACTCACCATCGTACGGATTATGTAGATACATAGTAGATATATTGAAAAATATAACAAGGAACTCTAAGTATAATGTGAAGGATGCGATTGAGTTTAAGAAGAAATTAAACAATGTACAGATTTGTGAAGAAGAAGTCTTAAGCTATGTACAGACGGTTGTCAGATCTTACAATATTGCCAGTAAAATGTGCTCAAAGTTTCTTACAACCGTGTGAACTGACAATTTTTGTCAGACGTCGTTGCCAGAAAAATCATTGTCAGTCCATTGCAAGACTAGCAGCTGACAACAAATTGTCAGACATCTTACAATCGTGTGAACACATTGTAAAATTATTGCCAGCTATTTGTCAGACATTTTAATATTGTCAGATGCGCGAAGTTCGTGCATCTGACAATGGCGTCATTGTAAGAGAATTATTTCTATGGGCAACACTGTACACGCTTGATTTTAAAGAAAATATATTTAATAAAATATATGCAGCCAAAATCATTGCAGTTGCTTCTTTATGGTCCATAATAATTAATATTTTCACTTTTTACATTTAACACCACCACAAACGATTGATATTTAACAATTTCTAACAAGCGCTTTGAGTCTGGCAACGCATTATAATGTCGGGCAATTTTTGCATATGACAACCGTGTGAACTTACAATTTTTTTGCTGACGATTTTGTCAGCTGATTTTATTGTCATACAATCATCTAGCAATAAATTGTAAGATTTCCTGACAAATTTGATACAACCGTGTGAACTGTCAATCTGCCATACACTTGCAATTTTTGATTGCCAGTACAATGTCAGCACATTGCCAGATCTAACAATATTGTAAGATCTGACAACCGTGTGTACATAGCTTTAGTTTCGTTCGATGTGGTATCTTTGTTCCCCAGCATTCCTGTCAACTTGGCAGTGGAAATAATAAAGAGAAAGTGGGAAGAAATTTCTACATATACTGCAATACCAAAAGATCTGTTCATTGATATCTTAAATTTGTGTATCAAAGACAATAGATATTTTAAGTATAACGATAAAGTATATGAACAACTAAAAGGAATGACAATGGGCTCCCCAGCATCGCCAGTAATAGCAGACATAGTCATGGAAGAACTTTTGGACACTACAATGGCAAATTTAGATTGCAAACCAAGATTTATGAGTAAATACGTCGATGATTTATTTTGCATTACTAATAAAAACAATGTAGAAAATACACTTGAAAGCCTAAACAGTTTCCACAGACACATAAAGTTTACGAAGGAGCTAGAACAGGATGAAAGGTTGCCATATTTAGATGCACTGATAATACGGAAACATAACACAATTACCATAGATTGGTACCAAAAACCAACTGCTTCAGGGCGCATCATCAGCTTTTTCTCAAATCATTCTAAACACGTTAAAATTAACACAGCACAAAACTTCGCGAAAAGAGTGCTACAGATCAGTGATACACTATACCATAAAGAAAATATCAAAAGGATAAGGAAAATATTACAAAAAAATAGTTTTTCGTTTACCATGGCAGAATATATAATAAAAAACGCTATAAAAAATCTCAATAAAGAACCGGTTGGAAAAAAAATCGGAACAATTTTTAAATCAATGACTCATGTTTCTGGGTTTTCTGATAGAATTACCTATTCAGATACATTCGACAGACAAAATGTTTATATTGCTCTTGGAACTGATAAAACACTCAATATGTTATTTTCGAAAACAAAAACAAAGGTGGATACATTAGACAAATCGAATGTGATATACAAAATACCTTGTAACGGAGATGGGCTTAATACCTGTAATAAAATATATGTATGTAGGAACGACGAAATCTAAACTACGAACAAGATTAGCAGCACACAAGTCTGACTACAAAACACGTAAGGGCACAACAGAACAAAAAACAGCGTTAGCAGCCCACTGTGCAAGTAGTGGTCACTCTCCCAATATTAGTAACGCAGCAATATTACAACAAGAAAACAATTACAAAAAAAAAAATATACAATTGAGATGCTATATATAATTAACACACCCACGAACATACGAATGAACTACAAGACAGACACAGAAAAGTGCGCGCATGCATATATGTTTATTATCTAAATATAAACAAAAAAGCTTTTACCCCCAGTTTTTGACTGGCTAATCAAACTGTAATTATTTTTAAGTTCTAATTAAATACGAAATTGTGTTTTTGAGTGCATAATTAAAGAATAATTAAATACCCAACCTTGTGTAATTAAATACTACTTAAGTTTTATGAACGTACCATGTTTTTATGCGTGTATGTGTTTATTGAAAACATACACATGACATCATGTGGTCGGGTTGAAAATATCATGTGGTCGGGTTAAGAAGAATTTCGTTTAAATTTCATAAATATATAACATATACAATACAAAGTTACATATTATGGAATAAATTAATAGAAAAATGTATTACAATGTTCGCTTGATTTCATAAAATGAGTTTTTATGCAATTTTAATTTTCTGCATGTTTATAACCTAACTTTTTTGTTTATGCTAAACAGCTGCTCTTTAGAAGTTTTGCAGTGCTGCCGTACTTTCAACGTAATTTAATAAGAACTTTAATTAACCACTGAAAAAATGAAATCGTATTTAATTACAACTTAATTTTAAATAAAAATTAGCTAATTACGTACTTAATTTTGAAGTTAAAAACTGCGGGTTAGTATACTTTGAACCTTTATTAAAGTAAGACAATTTTTTGTGCTTTGTTTTTAATGTTTTTGTTTTGCTATTAAAATTATTATTTACAAATAATGTTAATATCTGTTTTTTTTTGCATTTGTTGTTTTTAGAATAGTTTTTTCCTGAGGAAGAGCACCGAAGGTGTTCGAAATATCGAAAGAAAATGAAATAAAAATCTACAAGATTAACAACACATATTTAATAAAACAAAAAAGAGTTTTATTTAAATAAATGGTATGACCTTGAGCCTGAAGAAAATGGTAAATATTTAGATTTTATTTTTCATTTTGCCTAGAATTACTTTTATTGTTATCCAAAGGATTTCTAATTGTATAAAGGTGTAGAAAAATAGAATAGATTCATATCGAATATAAATTATTTGCTGGGTTTTGTATAAGTTTCTAAGCCTACTATGCTTATTTTTCTTTTGTGATTTTCAAAAATATTATTATTTGTGAATGCTCAAATAGTTTTTGAAAGTCTGTACATAAGATAAGAGGTTTGTGACTGTTCAAGATGTGTGGTTGAAGTCTACTGACGATTTGTTACAGCAACAATGAAATGCATATAGACATCGCTGAACCACCAGCAAATAAATTTCAAATTAAAATAAACTTGACAATATGTCGAATAATAAATTTCTTAAATGTTAAATTTAGATTTTAGTTTTCATTTTGCCTTATAATTACTTTTATTGTTATCCAAAGGATTTCTAATTGTATAAAGGTGTAGAAAAATAGAATAGATTCATATCGAATATAAATTATTTGCTGGGTTTTGTATAAGTTTCTAAGCCTACTATGCTTATTTTTCTTTTGTGATTTTCAAAAATATTATTATTTGTGAATGCTCAAATAGTTTTTGAAAGTCTGTACATAAGATAAGAGGTTTGTGACTGTTCAAGATGTGTGGTTGAAGTCTACTGACGATTTGTTACAGCAACAATGAAATGCATATAGACATCTATTGAAATACTTTGTTTTGTAAACACTCTTCAATTGTAAATCAGTTTTTCTTAGAAATTATATATTAGTTTCTTATTTCAATATTGTTAAAAAAAAAATAAAAAAAAACATTCTGAATTGTACCTTTAATATTGTTAAAACGAAGTTACAAAAATATATAAATACAAAAGGTTATGGACGACCAACGAAAGGAAGTTCCTCATGGTATAGTTCAATTTAATGGAATTGGTTACGAAAACTGGTATTTTCGGGTAAAAATGTACTTGGATGCTATAGATGTTTTAGAAGCAGTGGAAACAAATCAGCCAGAAAGCCCTGAAGAGAGAAGTAAATTTATAGAAAAAGATAAAAAGGCAAAATCGGTGCTGGTGAGCTGCATATCAGATGATTATTTGGATTATGTTCGTGATAAGTCCACGTCAAAAACTATGTGGAATGCATTAAAAGATGTTTTTGCTGCAAAATCATCAACGAGCCAAACAATTATTCGAAAGCAATTAGCAAGATTAAAGCTGTCGGATAACACAAAAATGAAGGACCATTTTATTGAATTTGATAGCCTTGTAAGGCAACTGAAGTCCGCTGGTGCAGAATTAGCTGAAAGTGATTTAGTGTCACAGCTTTTTGTAAGTCTTCCTGATAGCTATGATCCATTGGTGACCGCTTTGGAGAATATAAAGGAAGAAGAACTAACACTTCCAATTGGTAAAACAACGCTTACTCGCAGAAGAAAGAAAAAGATCAGATCGAAATGATTCAAATGATGATTGCAAGGGAGCTGCTGTGTTTGTGGCTAAGAAGAAAAAATTTTATAAATTTAATAGTAAATGCCATAACTGCGGAAGGGAAGGACATATGAAGATAAATTGCCGATTCAAAAGGGAAGCTAATTTAGTAAAACAAACGCAAGAGTACCATCAAGATGCCCACGGTATAAGTTCTCAAGAAAAGGAATTGCATGATGACCCTGTTTGCTTTATTGCTAATAAAGTAGATGAAAATTATGAAATGAATTTTATTTTGGATTCGGGGTCAAGTGATCATTTGGTAAATGATCGACATTTTTTCAACAACGTAAGTAGTTTAAAGAATCCGGTAAGAATAAATGTAGCCAAGGAAAATGAAATGCTTATTGCTAATGAGGTTGGTGATATTATTGGATACACAAATTTTGGGAAGCAAGTAAACTTGAAGGATGTGCTGTATATGCCAAATCTCAGGGAGAATCTTTTATCAGTCAGAAGATTGACAAAACCTGAATTTGAAGTGATTTTTAAAGAAAATAATGCAACAATTTTACATGAAGGTAGTGATTTAGCTTTAGCAGAATTGAAAGGTAATGTTTTTGAAATTACGTTAAATAAATTTAAAAGTGTAAACTTATATAATCGTGATGAAAGTAAATTATGGCATAGTAGATTAGGTCACGTTAGCCAACAAAGTCTTGAGTTAATGAGTCGTAATGGAATGGTCTTGGATATCGGTAATGTTAAACATTTCGGTTTATGTGACATTTGCCTTAAAGGGAAACAGAGTCGTGATCCATTTAATGGTGTTTATAACCGATCTATTCGCGTTTTAGAAAGAATTCATACTGATGTATGTGGTCCGACTTATCCTAATACTAATGACGGGTATCGGTATTTTGTATCGTTTATTGATGAATACACTCATTTTGCAATGATTTACTTATTAAGAAAGAAATCTGAAGTTTTTGAAAAATTTAAACTGTACGAAGCTCTTGTGACCAGTGTGCACACTTCTACCGATATTTGGTAGATTCTACCGAATATGTTTGTGAATTTAACGATCTACCAATTCTACCGAACAATGCCTGAAATCTACCGAATATTGAACGAACATTTTGATTAACAATGATGCCACAAGATCAAGTTGAACACACATACGGAAAATTTATCGCATGTATGTTCTAAAATTTGGAAAGCTTTCCGCGGAGAAGAGAATATGTATATGTAAATTGGATATTTTGCCACATAAATAGCAGTACGGCCGCACAGCGGTAATTTTCTGCCATGAAAATCATTAAAACAGAACATAGAATTGTGCCTTGGAGTTGAAATATTTATTCCTCCCAATGATTTAATAATTTTTGCACAAAATTTTAAATTCATAAATGGATCTTAGATATAATCTTTGTAGTAGCAAATGTTTGTCAAATAAAAGTTATTTTAGTAGCTTTATAAAACCTATGTACAAAAATTGAATTCCTGTTATTTATGTACATATATGTATTATTTTATGTATGCATAGCATATCTATACAAAGGGTAAGGGCAAACAACTGGGGATGAGACTTTTTTTATTGGAAATGCTTCATTGTTTATGGCAGTTTAATTTCCAATCACATGTGAAGTTTTAAATGCGCTTTTGGAACCTGTTTAGTTTGATACTCCTTGCACTTACTCTTTATATATAAGTAAATATATTTTGTTATTTTTTATGTTTCTTTAAATAAAAAATATTTTCTACCGATTTTTTTTTGTCGATTCTACCGAATTAAAAAAAAATTAAGTGTGCACACTGCTTGTGACAGCAAAATTTGGTAAACAAATTTCTATTCTACGTTGTGATCAAGGAACTGAGTATCATTCCAATGAGCAAATGTTATATTATCAACAGAAGGGAATACAAATAGAAAATTCTATTGCGTATTCACCACAACAAAATGGGATTTCGGAGCGTTTTAATAGAACAGTTATTGAAAAAGTGAGAACTATGTTAATAGAATCAAATGTGCCTAAATGGTTGTGGGGAGAGGCAACATTAACGGCTGTATACCTTATAAATAGATGTCCAACTAGAACTTTAAAAGAACCGAAAACTCCAGCCGAAATGTGGTATGGATACAAACCTAGCATAAAAAAATTGCGAATATTTGGTTGCAAAGCTTATGCTTGGATACCAGAACAAAAGGGAAAACTCGATGAAAAAAATCAAGAAGGCGTCATGACAGGTTATACAAGTAATGGTTATAGAATTTTTAATAACTCAACAAAAAAAATTTTTACAGCTCGTGATGTCAAATTTGACGAGTCAGACTTCCCATTTCAGATTAGTATTAAATTAGAGAAACCTCAAATTATTGCTATTTGCAGTATTGAGCAAGAGAGGGAAAATAGTGATGCTGTCATAGCTGCAAATAAAACACCCGAAACAAATGATGTGGAAGATGAGTCCTCTAGAATTCGGCCTGATGTTTTAGCTTTACATGATAGTAGCAATATATCAGAAAGTAGTAATGATATTGAAGTTTTTTCTTCACATGATAGTGAAAATGTATCAGGAGATACTGTCAATAATACGCCGGCATTAAGACGGAGTACTCGAGGCTTAATTCCCAAATTATTTACAGACTATTTTACAAGTTACAGTGCAGAAATACATGAACAGCCTATCGATGATGTTCCAGGAAGCTTTGATGAAATAGCAGGTCGTAAAGACAACAATAAATGGATGGAAGCTATAAATGAAGAGCTAAAATCAATGAAAGATAATAATGTGTGGACCATAGTTGAAAAACCTAAAAATATGAAACCATTAACATCAAAATGGGTATTTCGAATCAAGAAAAATGTAAATGGAGATCTCTCAAGATATAAAGCAAGGTTGGTAGCAAAAGGTTTTCTACAGAAATATGGAATAGATTATGAAGAAACTTTTGCACCTGTTGCTAAGCTAACAACAATTAGAACGGTATTAGCTGTTGGAGTTCAATTGAAATTTTATTTTCATCAAATGGATGTGAAAACCGCGTTTCTTCACGGTGATCTGAAAGAAAATATTTACATGCAGGCACCAAATGGAGTAAAGATAAAAGATAATTGTGTTTATAAATTGAATAAGTCACTTTATGGTTTGAAACAAAGTCCAAGGTGTTGGAATGAGAAAATTAATAATTACTTAATTGAAATTGGCTTCACGAGATCAAATCATGACTACTGCTTATATGTACGAGATACAGGTTATAGTACAATATACTTAATACTTTATGTCGATGATCTACTTATTTCAGGCAGAGATTTTGACGATATAAATGCTTTGAAATTCCAATTGCCAAAAAGATTTGAAATGACAGATTGTGGAGAGCTAAAGTTCTTCTTAGGAATAAAAATTCAGTATAATCGTGACAACGGCATAATGGAACTATCTCAAGAATCAAATATCGATAACATTTTACGAAAATTTGATATGGAGCAATGTAAACCTGCTAGAACGCCAATGGAAAAATTGTCTGAGGTACCAAAGTCTGAAATCACTAATAAACCATATCGTGAGTTATTGGGAAGCTTAATGTATGTAATGCTTTGTGTGCGTCCTGATATATGCTTCCATATTGGATATATGGGTCGTTATCAACAAGCCCCTACTGAAGCTAATTGGAAAATGCTCAAACGAATACTACGATACGTTAGTGGAACAAAACATATGAAATTACATATAATAAGAAATAGTAATACCAAACCTTTAATAGGGTATGCAGATGCAGATTGGGGATCTGATCATGTGGATAGAAAATCAGTGAGTGGATACATTTTTCAAATTTATGGAAATACTATTTCTTGGTCAAGTAAAAAACAAGCAACAGTAGCTACGTCGTCTTCTGAAGCAGAGTACATATCTCTTAGTGCTGCTACATCTGAAGCTATATGGCTCAAAGGAGTTTTGGATGATTTGAGGATTTTGAATAGTAACTATTCAGTTCCAATATACGAAGATAACCAAGGATGCATTTTTATGTCGAGGAATACCGAATGCAAGAGATCCAAGCATATCGATATTAAATACCATTTCATTCGAGATCATATAACTCAAGGTAATATAAATGTAGAATATATTACAACAAATGATCAACTTGCAGATATTTGTACAAAAGTATTAGGAATTGTAAATTATCAATCTTTAGAAATAAATTGCAATTATCAGAGTGAGAGAGGGTATTGAAATACTTTGTTTTGTAAACACTCTTCAATTATAAATCAGTTTTTCTTAGAAATTATATATTAGTTTCTTATTTCAATATTGTTCTCTTTTTTTTTTTTTTTTATTTTTAATACATATTTTTATTTATTGTATCTTCAAATATGAACTAACAATAAGTATTCAAATCTTAAATCTAAAATATAATTATTAGGCCCGACCACTGTCGGACATAAATTTAGAGATAGTTATAAATAATACATAAGTAGTGATAATCAAAAGGAAGAAAAATTAAAATAAAATAAAAAGTATTTTCAAGCAGTCCCATCTGGAGTGTTGAGTATAAGAGCACTTGTATCCCTCTTTTTTAGGCGGACGTGTCCAGTAAAGTTCAAAATATTACGAGCAAGCGGATTAGGATGTGACTCGAGTTTTGTTAAATATTTGCCTGCATATTTTGCAATTTCTTCAACCACTAGTGGCATATTCAAATCACGATGTATATTTGAGTTTTTTATATACCATGGAGCCGATGTTATTAATCGCAAAATTTTATTTTGCCTTCGTTGGATTCTCTCGACATTGGAAGCTGAAGCAGTGCCTCATAGTTGAATTCCGTAGCACCATATGGGTTTCAAAATAGACTTGTATATCAAAAGTTTGCAATCTAGACTGAGGGTTGAATTTCTACCAATCAGCCAATGTACCTGAGTTAATTTTAGTTTCATTTGGGTTAACTTAGAGTCAATATGGTGTTTCCAAGTAAGCCGTCGATCAAGGTGTATACCAAGATATTTCACATGAGTATGTTGAGGGACAACTTGATTGTTAATCCGAATGGGTAAACACGTATCTCTTCGTAATGTATATGTTACTTGAACACACTTTTGTTCGTTTACCTTAATTCTCCATAAGTTTAACCATAGTTCCAGCTGGGTAATGTGTTCTTGAAGATATCGGGATACCTCGTAAGGATTTTCATGCATACTAAGGCAGGCTGTATCATCAGCAAATGTGGAAGTGTGGATATTGCTGCTCAGAGGCATATCACAAGTATAAATCAAATACAAAACTGGCCCCAGTATACTCCCCTGTGGCACACCGGATGAGATAGTTTCAGGCATGCTCATAAAGTCTCCTTCCACAACAGTGAACTTCCGGGCAGTAATGTAACTTTTCAAAAGACTTTCAACGTTTATTGGCAGGTATGTTTTTAATTTTAAAATTAGGCCTTCATGCCACACTTTATCAAATGCCTGAGAAACGTCGATAAACAGCGCAGAACAATACTTCTTTTCTTCAAATGTTCTTCTTATAAATTGGACCAATCTATGAGTTTGTTCAATGGTGCTATGCTGACTTCTAAAACCAAATTGATGGTCCGGTATGCACCCACTATTAACTAGAATTGGGGACAATTTTGTCATGAGCAGTTTTTCGAAAAGCTTTGACATTGTTGATAGGAGACTTATTGGCCTGTATGACTCAGCCTTGGTAAGGTCTTTGCCCGGCTTTGGAATCATTTTAACTTTGGCAAGCTTCCAGCTATTTGGATAATACTGCAGTCGTAAAATGGCGTTAAAAATAAATAACAGTATTCTAATTGCAATACGAGGCAACTTTATTAGCATCTGGTTACTAATTCCATCAAAACCCGGAGCTTTCTTTGGGTTGAGTTCAGAAATTAGTTTTTGCACATCACGCGTCTTAAACTTTATTTGTTGAGGGGGTAGAGCGACTACATTTGGCAAATCAATTACACCAGTACATGTGTTTGGGGTAAATACGTATTTTAAATGGGCAGCAAATATGTTACCTTTTTCAGTATCGCTTCTTGCCCAACCTCCGGTAGATGTGCGCAGAGGTGGTTTAAACTCAACAGGTGTTTTAAGCTTTCTAGCAGCGCGCCATAAACAGTAATTAGATGCTGGTGTGACATCAAGATTTTCCAGATAGTTTTTAAGAGATGCAGTTTTTTCATATGCAAGCAGCTCTTGGAGTCGTTTAGTGCACTCTTTAAATCTAATTTTATTCTGGGGTGATCTGTGCTGTTGCCATTCCCTTCTAGCTCGTCTTTTTTCACATACTAGACGTTCAATATCTGCAGAATATAGTATATTAAACCCAGTCTGCGGATGGGAGGTAGTGGCATGTTTAGCAGCCTGCTTAATATTTTCGTTAAGATTGGCAATGTTAGATTCAACATCATCAGGTGTTCTTAGTGTAATGTTTTCCGTGCAATGACTACTAAGATATTTTTTGAATCGCAGCCAATTTACACGATTTATCAAATTGGCATATGGGTGAGGTAAATCACTTCTTAATGGGCTACAAATTGTAACGATCGTGGGAGAGTGATCGGACGAGAGATCTAGAGAAGCTTCAATTTGAATTAAATCCCTAGAGATATTTTTCATAACGCCAAAGTCTATTACATCCGGAATTTTATGTATGTCAGTAGGCCAATAAGTGGGCTCCCCACTTGAAATGACATCCAAGCCCATTTTGGAAATTGTATTGAACAACGCTCGACCTCTGGGTGTAATAAGACGCGAACCCCAGAACGTGTGTTTAGCATTATAGTCGCCAGCTGCTACGAAACAAGGACCCAGAGATTTGTAAAAATCCTCGTATTGATACTCAGTAATTGCGAATGTAGGAGGAGAGTAAATTGATGATATGACAAAATTATTGGAAAAATTTTCAATACAAATATTCGTTGCTTGTAAATGTTCTTCACAAATGTTATCAATAATATAATGCTTGAGTCTTGACTTTATTAAAATTGCTGATCCACCGCATGCTCTTCCTCTCGGGTCCTTTGAATCATATAAGGTGTAGCCATAAATTTTAAAAAGGCTTCTCGAAGTCAAATGAGTCTCAGAGACCAACATTATGTCAATATTTTTTTCCGTGAGGAAGTGCTCAAGTTCATTTTTATGTTGGCGAATGCCGTTTGCGTTCCAGAAACATATTTTTAACGTGTTCATGGTTTGTTAACTAAAGCTTGAAGCAGAGTATTCTGCATTCGCAACATTTCTTGCATCATGCTAGTCATATTTGTTGTAAAATTGTTTATAGTTTGCACAAGATTTTCAATAGTGGCTTCAAGGCGATTATAATTAAAGTTTGAGTGTGTATTTGTAGAATTATTTTGCGGTGAAACATTTTGTGTCGGAATAGAACTAGCCTTAGCAGCATCTGCATACGATACACGGGAAGTAACTGGTTGGCTCATTTGCTGAAAAGTGGCAGAGTAAACGTTTGCTTATTGAGCTGGAGCTAATTTAGGTTTTTGCACCATAGTCTTCTTTACCAAAGAGTACACACGACAACCTCTGTAGTTAGCAGTGTGATTTTCTCCACAATTACTGAATTTTTTGTTACTTTGATCTTTCGGTTTATTGCAACTAGCAGTGCCGTGCAACTCGCCGCACACGACACAAACAGTAGGTAATTTGCAGTAAGTTTTAGTATGGCCATATTCTTGACAATTATGGCACTGTACGGGTCCTGAACGCTTGTGTGGTTCTTCAACGGTTATTTTTCGATATAAGAGATATCTTAAATTATATATTGGATGGGTCTCACTCTTTTTCAATTTTATATCATTTGGCTCAAGTTCAACGCGAAATAGAGGTTGAGGGATCTTTTCCCTATTGAGCGTTTGAGTTTTTTTCTCTTAAATAGATTGGTGGCGGCTTGGAGGTTTTATTCGCAGATTCAGCGGGTTTTTCATTATCATCTTGCAATATTTTAAAACGGTTTTGCCGATTAGTAGAGGATGCGCTGTTATCCCTGGACATCTTTGGAACAGATGCAATTTTAGTAGAATTTGGGCTGCGCCCGCGCTTTAAAATTGTAATGTATCTGTCCATTCCGACTTGGACCTTGGGCTTTGGGGTGCTCTTATCTTCAGTGACAACTTGTTTAAGTGATGACAACGAGCCCGAAGCGGATGATATCGCTGAGTTAAATTTAGAAGTACTAGGCAATAATGTCAACGATTCACTAGATGGCATTGGACAAAGCGAAGTTGATCGCTGACGAAACTGTGGTTTTGCCGTTAGAGAAGGTCTATTATCAGATTTTTGGTTTTTATTAAGAGCTTCAGAACTCACAGCAAGTCTATTATCAGATTTTTTATTTTTATTGTTATCATTATGAGCATCAAAACTCACAGTAAAATAGGCATTTCTGCCGTTAGAACTCACTTCACTATTTTTTTCCTTTGGGGTACTCATAAAGAGTATTCCTCAAGGGTACTTTGTATGTTTTTTTGTTTACGGTTCTTTTTTGATTTTGTTATTTCTATATGTAAAAAAATATTAGCAAAGCAAAAAAAAAAAGCTTATTTATCAAAGTTAATATGTACTACGAATATTTTTTGTATGATTTTTTTTTTGTTTTGTTTGTGTGTAAGAAAAATTCCGCTATTACGTCTGTTCACTATGAAGGTACAACGAGAATGATGAATTCAATATTGTTAAAAAAAAAAAATTCTGAATTGTACCTTTAATATTGTTAAAACGAAGTTACAAAAATATATAAATACAAATACATCGCTGAACCACCAGCAAATAAATTTCAAATTAAAATAAACTTGACAATATGTCGAATAATAAATTTCTTAAATGTTAAATTTAGATTTTATTTTTCATTTTGCCTTATAATTACTTTTATTGTTATCCAAAGGATTTCTAATTGTATAAAGGTGTAGAAAAATAGAATAGATTCATACCGAATATGAATTATTTGCTGGGTTTTGTATAAGTTTCTAAGCCTACTATGCTTACTTTTCTTTTGTGATTTTCAAAAATATTATTATTTGTGAATGCTCAAATAGTTTTTGAAAGTCTGTACATAAGATAAGAGGTTTGTGACTGTTCAAGATGTGTGGTTGATGTTGTAATCTGTTTATTTATTATTAAGTCTGGAGGGATCCGTGGATATCGCAGACTGTTTATTTAATCAATTATAATTTTACACACTTAGACTAAAAAATACCAGCTATTTATACTAATTTTTATACTTAATGTTGTTGCTACTGCGGCTGTTGTTACTGTTGCTGTTGTTGTTGCTGCTATTGTGCTGTCAGCAATTGTTATTTATATTTTATTATTATTTACTTATTATTTTCATTGGTTTGCACCGTCGGCACTTATTAGTTCTTGCTGATTGACTGTTGCTTTATATTTTGCTGTATTCCGATTGTTGTTTTTGTTGTTAAATTCTTTAATGACTCACAACATCCCTCCCCCCTTGCGAAGGAGAAGCATCCCAATTTTGGATGCTTCGAACTGATTGCGTGGGGTAAATGGGGAAACTGTTATCTTACCGCGGTTTTGAACTGTCTATGGACCTTAAAAACTTCTCCAATTTCTGTGGCTCTATGTAGACATCATCATCGGCCCGAATAAACCATTCAAATTTATCAATATAGTTTTCATACATGTAGTAAAGCATCATAAATGATTTCTTTTGTGGCGGATAACGATCGTCAACATTTTTCAAACCAATAACGGGTAGCTCGTCCGAATAAGAATCTTCTGAGCTCAAGAAAACCATACGACCCGGCACCTCCTTGCCCCACGTGTCATAAACGGCGCTCGCTCGTCCTTCTATGAACTTCAACAGTAACAACAGTTTAAAAATAAAATCGTTTAGTTTGTGGAAAATTTTTTTTATGTTAAAAGAAATAAACAAATAGAAAATAATTATTATTAACACAATAACAAGAACACAAATCATTGAAAGAAAATACCACAAAATAATTTAAAAAAAAAATAAGTGTAGGGCTTCTTAAAAACATTTAGTTGTTTTTTTTTTACATTTTAATTATCTTATATTTCGAGATTTAAAATTTTAATTTTTATGAATGTACATATTCATATGCGTATATTATTACATCCTAGTTTTACAAATATAATGTTCTTAATGTTTTCCTTTTACTCAATATATGTATATGTACATATGGGTTCCTATATATTCTTTAAATTTCCTTTTTTCTTGACCTACCTTACTTACTAATTTATGTATGTATATATAATATTTGGTCCGTTTGTTTATATATTTTATTTAAACTTGACCTAGCTAACAATATTTTTTTTTTTTTTTTTTTTTTTTTTTTTTTAATTTCTTGTGGCCTTAAAAATGTCTGTTTACCTAACATGCATAATCAACGTTTTGCTAGTTGTTTATACATGTGTTGGTGCATGGCAAGAACTTCTCTTTTTTTTCAGTTAACAATTTTTTGTATGCATGAAATTTTAGCAATAATGTAGATCTGTTATATGTATTTATGTTTGTATATGTGTATGTAGGCATTGTTATATGTACATATGTGTGCATGGATGTATGTTATTAGTATTGTTATTTTTATACGTAAGTATGTATATTTCCTTTTTATTGTTAGCTTTGTTTGTGTAGCTTCGCGCACTCATTTTTTTTTTTTAAACTAATATTATGCTAATTCTTAATAGATGCGTAGGGGTGTGTATCTACCATCTGTACCGAGCATGTGCAAACAACAGTGTTGTTTGCAAATGCTTCTATTTTCTGTTTCATTTTATTTAAATTTATTTTACCGGTAATTGAAGGGCAATTTGTTGTTATTAGTGTTATTATACCGTTGTGTTGCTGACTTCCTTGGGTGCGAGGTTTTTCCTCATCTTCGACCTCCTAATGGCTCCTTTGGTTATTTTATTTTCTGTTATCTTAACCCTTACATTTCCCTGTCTTTTGCACAGGACCACCACCGTAACTCCCAGGATTGCTACTATTAGTAGTGTTATAGTACTTATAGTTGTTACCACGACCTTGTGGAAATGCAGCTCGCTTATTCGCTTGATATTTCTCTCCTGGTTGAGAACTATATCTGCGAATATTAACGGTTTCTCTGTGCTGAGATTTTCTGTCCCTTGGGGTATTGCGTAGCTTTGCTCGTACTTCAGTAGTCTATTTTTGAGTGTCCTGTTGCCAATTTGTATAGTACAATTATTAAATTGAATGTGGTAGTGTCCCTGGAGACTGATCACTCGGTCGTCGCAAGTACTCTTCAAGCGTGTGTGGTTTGTGTTTATCAATATTAGTCTACCGTTATCTAGTTGAATGATTTCGCTGTCTGTCTTTCGCATCATCTTGCATGGTTGTTTAAAAATGCAGTTTCGGGATTCCGTCAGCTCGAACAGTGCTTTGCCCTCCACAAATGTGAGTTTTTTCTTTCCACTCCTCAGGACCACTTCCAGAGGTTCATCTATTTGCAGCTTCTCTTGATTTGGTATTGCTGCTACAATGGATTTCTGCAACGAGACCTTGGCCGCGGGCACTTTTATAAGCAGACTAATCGTTCGCGTCTGGCTTGTTATCATGCCGATTTTAACACCTCTCAGTTTCTCGATGTCTATTTGAAAGGTGTCAATCTCAGTCTTGGTTAACAGGGACGGTGGGAAAATTCCGGTCTTGGCGAATGCTATGGCTTGCTGCAAGCTTTCCAATTTCCCTTTAAAAATCGAGATTTTCAGTAGTTGTAATATGGCCAGATTTTCCTTCACCAATCGTTCGTCCAGCTTGCTTGCTGCATTGAGTTTGTTCTCGATGTCGCGTCTATCTGATAGTATAGCGGTTTTTAGTGTCTGCAGGGACTTATTGAAATTGTCATTAATGACTATCTGTTGGTTTAGTCCCTCTATCAGCTGGTGATTATTTTCATCTAATACCCTCTGGTGTTCCTCTATATTTTGTCTGTCTTCTTCATCCATGGTGCCAAAAATGAATCTCAGATAGGCACCTCCTGCGTTCACCAGACCTCTGATTCTTCTATGGGGGAGAAGTGTGTGCATGATGTCCTCTATCTCGTCTAGCTGGGTTTTCGCGATGACTCGGTGGGGTGTCTCGCCAATAGTATCTAAATTATTATGGAACTGTTCCAGTACCCGCTCGATGTCGTCCAGGTTGATTACGTGTATTATGTAGTCGTACCTTTCCACGATCTGGGTGCTGCCTACGTGAATTTCAGTGTAACCATTATTAGATTCCAGTCTCTCGATGAACAATTCTGCGGTGGCTTCTCGTGTGAGGACTAATACCATCAACCCTACAAGTGGAAACTATGTGTTGACGTTTTGTTAGTTTGGTACCGGAGTTATGTTATTTAAACCTATGATTAACTTTAGCCCCCTTTTTTTTTTTTTTTTTTTTTTTCATTATTATTCCTGCACACTATTTTCCATGTCCGGCAAATTTATCTTATAATTTATAGTTGGCGTCTGTTGAGTTTGGGGTGAGTTCCTTGTGCTTTCTTGTTGTTGGACATTTTATGTATTCCGTATTTTAGTGGCAATTCTTATTTCGTCCGCGCCGTCTGTCCATCATCTCTCTACAAATGGTTTGACTAAATTCCGATGGAGCGTCTTTAATCCTCTTTTTGCTAATATCTGTACGTTTACTGGTGAGGGAAGATTTTTTATTTCGTAGGGCCCCTCCCAAAGGGGTGAAAATTTGTTTTTTCGCATCTGTGCTTTTATCAGTACTTTATCGCCTACCTTCAGGGTGCTAGGCCTTGCCGTTCTATCATACTGCTCTTTTGAGCGGAGCTTGGCCTTTTCTTGCTGCTTTTGTGCCATTTCATAAGCCTTTTGTATTTGGTGCTTCAGTACCTTAGAGTAGTCGTATGGGTTGTACAGTGGGGTGCTTACTTTGAGGTTTGACGGCAATGGTGAGTCAAACCCATAAAGCACTTTGAACGGGGTCTGGCCGGTAGATACGTGATCTGAGTGGTTATGCACATGCATTGCCGGAGCCAACCACTGATCCCAGTTGGACCCGTCCTCCTTCACAAAGCTTCTCAGGTACTCAGCCAATGGTCGGTGACTCCTTTCGAGAGACCCGTTGGCTTGCGGATGGTAGGGAGTGATATGTTGCTTTTTTATTCTCAAAAGTTTACACACACCCCCGAACAACTTGGAAGTAAAGTTTGTACCATTATCCGTTATGAGCTTTGTTGGTATACCATACTTTGTTATGATTTCGTTGTAGAAAATTCTTGCCACTGTTTCTGCTTCTGCATCCGGCATGGGCGCACAAATAAAAAATTTTGACAAATCATCCTGAAACGTCAGGATGTATTTGTTACCCATTGTAGTTACTGGCAGGGGGCCTACCATGTCCATATAAACCTTTTCGAAGGGTCTTGTTGGTGTATCGGTTAAGACCATGGGCTCCTTAATGAGTGGCCCGCTTTTATTCTTTTGGCATTTAGGACAGTTTTTTATATATTCTTTGATATTTCTCACCATGCCCTTCCATTTATATTGCTTCCTTATCCTTCTGTAGGTTTTCCAACTGCCTTGATGACCCCCTAGGGGCGAGTCATGGAAGCTTCTTAGGACTTCTTGGATATCCTTTTTCTGTGTTAGGAACGTTGTTGTGGCGGGGTTCTCGCCATCCGTATACTCATCTTCCTTTTCTGGGCCTTTCAGGGTTTTAGTCTGTTCACTTGATTCTTTGTTTTTCGCCTGAGCTCTGGTTATCACTCCAATATTTTGATATTTTGTTGGCAGCCTGCTTAATGCGTCTGCGTTCAAATTAGTCTTCCCTGGTTTGTAGGCAATTTCGAACTCGTATTCTGACAGCTTGTGCCTAAACCGTGCAAGTCTTGAAGTTTGGTCCTTGAGGTTGGCTATTCCCCTCAGGGGCTGATGGTCTGTAAATATGGTGAAGTGTCGGCCCAGAAGATATGGGCGGAAAGTATGTTTTGCCCATACTATGCCGAGCATTTCTTTTTCTATTGTTGAATATCTTTTTTCGGTGTCACTGAGGGTTCTGCTGGCAAATGCAATTGGATGATCCTTTCCGTCCTTTATTTGCGACAAGAACGCTCCTAATGCTTCGTTACTTGCATCTGTTGTTACTCTAAATGGTTGAGTAAAATCGGGATAAATCAGGATTGGAGGATTCGCAATACTTTCTTTGACCTTGTCTAAGGCCTCTTGACATTCTAAAGTCCACATGAACTTAGTATCCCTTTTTAGCAATTTCGTTATTGGAGTGGCCAGTTTTGCCATGCCTGCAACAAATTTTCTGTAGTAGTTGATCAGCCCTAGGAGTGCCTGCACCTCTTTGATATTTCTTGGGGGCTTAAGTTGCTTCACACATTCTACCTTGAAGGGGTCGGGTAGTGCTCCCTCACTTGAGCATTTGTGGCCTAAATAGACGATTTCTCGTCTCAGAAATTGACATTTCTTGGTATTTAACTTGAGACCGCTCTCGCGGAGTCTTGTGAGGACATTTGTAATTTTTCTTTCGTGGTCCGCTACATTTCGTCCGTATACCACTATATCATCCAGGTATACGAAGCAGTCCAGGCCCTGTAGGCCTGTCAGAATAGTGTTCATGACCATTTGGAAAGTGGCCGGTGCCCCTGTTAAGCCGAACGGCATTCTGTTGAACTCGAAATGGCCTTTGTCTGTACTGAATGCTGTTTTTTCTTTGTCCTCTTCATTTACTAGAACTTGATGGTATCCACTCGCTAGATCCAACGTGGTAAAGTACCGACTATTTCCTAATTGATCCAAAATTTCGTCAATCCTAGGAATAGGGAACACCTGTTTTATTGTAGCCTCATTCAATTTACGAAAATCAACGACCAGTCTGAATATCTTCTGACCGTCTTGTGATTTTTTGGGCACTAATAATATTGGTGAATTCCATGGAGATATACTTGGGCTTATTATTCCTTCCTGCAGTAGCTCTGACACTTGTCGGTTGATTTCCTCTTTGTGGATTTGAGGTAGACGATACTGTCTTTGGTTGATAGGCTGCTGTTCTCCTTTTACGGGTATTTTATGCTTTACTAATGGGGTGAACGGTAGTTTGTCACCGTTCAGCATGAACACATCGTGAAAATTCTCACATAGCCTGTTAATGGACTCAGTCTCTTCTATATTCCAATTTTCTTCCGTCATTAGGATGCTTTTCAAATGTTCTATTCTGTTTTTCTGGTTTATCTTTGGCAATGCTTGTTTTCCTGCTACCTCGTGTTGTGTGTAGTGATTAAAATTTGAAAATTGTACTTGGAAGTCTTTCTCTAATGGTAACTCTTCCTCTGTCGAGTTTAGTATGGGTACGGCCGCTTTCCCCCGTGTTACGTTGACAACCGTGTTTCCCATGTAGACACCTGGGGCCAATTCTTGCTTGTGGATAACTATAGTTTTGTCCTTTGAGTTGATTTGTATCGGCACTATTGTAACTGCTCTTCGCTGAAGGCTGGCGGTCTTCTCTATATAGGCCGTGTAATGCGCCACTTCGTTATGAAGTCGAAAGGTCTTAATGCACTTGTTGTCCCCTTTAAATAACCTCAAAGTGCCTCTTATTGAGTCCAACACACTCCGGTTCCAAATGTTGTCCCTCCCGAGAATGCCGTCTCCCGGGATTTTATTACAGCCTGACACCACATGGAAGTCCCAATTTATGTCTTCCCTCCGGTCTATGTTTAAGGTTATTGCAAACCTAGTTGTGGCGCCTCCACCAAAGGCGCCCGTTAAAATCTTCATTTCGCCAAACCTTTTCTTAGGGTAACCTCTCATGACCTCTTCCCTCAGTATACTTGAGTCTGCCCCTGTGTCTACTAGTAGTGTCAGCTCTCCCGCTCGGGCTTCTTCGCAAGGGATGGTGATGTACACTGAATTTATGTTATCTGGTGGCCCCATATCACACTTGCTGCTATTGATCAGATGCGGTATGTGTCCTAAGACTACTCCCCAATTCCTTTTTGGTTGTGCATCTTTCACATGAGATGCACTTTCAGGCTTTTGGTTCGAGCTGCTCCCCCAACCTTCATTTATCAGCACCTTTTGTGTTGTCAATAGCTCGCCCTCGGTCGGTGTTGTATTTGAGTTGACTAATGCATTTTGCATATGAAATGCATAGTCGGGGTCACGAGGGAAATTAACTTTTCCCTCTCGATGTACCTGTGCCTTGTGGGTGATTACCGTCGGTGCTTCTTCCACCGACTCTGTGTCTTCAATCGCCCTATTTGTTCTGGTGTCTGTGGTGTTGTTTTTTCTTCTGTGCCAAATTGTTTCTCTGTCTTCTGCTGGCTCTCCAGTTATTGGCTGTAACTGGGCCTGTATTCGTTTCCCGGTGGACTATATATTTTACTCACTCCCATGTGTTCTTGTAGTGGTGAGTGACTTGCGTCCACTTGGGCATAGGCTGGTCGTGTTGGTTCACAGTTCGGTAGGTAATTTCGCGCAGAGGGGTTCAACGGCTTGCTGCTGTTTGTGTTTCCCAAAGTTCGTGCTACCGGGGGTTTTGGCATGTAGTTGGATCCCGATTGTGCCCTGTTTGGCTCATAATAATTTGGACAATTTCTGGCAAAGTGGCCTAATTGGTTGCATTTAAAACAAACTGGCTGTCTGTCCGCGTTTGTTCGCATGGGCATACTCTGTTCTACCGGATTGTGTTTTCCCGCGTGAAACCGTCTATGGGGAGGTTCGTTGTCGTAACTGTACGTGTTGTTACGCTGGATAGTCGGACTGGTATTATTGCTCCGTTGTGGCCGCTTACAAAATTGGTTTTCTCTGTGGCCGCTTACCTGACAAGCTCCACAGTACAGGGAACTCAGCCTTTTCCTGCAATCTTCAATAGTGTGTCCACTATTCCGGCAGTATTGGCAACTCTCCCGGTGGCTCGTCTTGGTTTTACACTTCGGCCCCACTTCGTGTCCATATTTACCGCAGTGGTTGCAATAAGGCGTGTTCAGTCTTTCTGCGCAATTCGTTCTTCCATGCCCTTGTTTACCGCAGAAACTGCAGGGTGTTGTTGACGACAGAGTGTTTACCATATGTTGTGGTTCGCCAAACAGCTCTTCCGCCTCTTCCATCAGTGTTACCAGGGAGCTCAGCTCTTCTCCCTCTTGTCCAATTAGCCGTACCTTTAGAGCCTGATCTCTAAGACCCCTGATGAGGCTCTTTACGGATAACCTCTTGAAATCTCCCACCATCGCATCACGGCCTGGCCCCTCTGGCCACTGGTTTTCAATTGTTGTAACTGCTTGGTTTAGCAACTGTTCCAACCGTTCCCCGAATTTGCTCGCCGATTCTCTGATGGACTGTCTGCAACCCGCCATCAATTCTCTTATTTCGTCCAAGCTCTTTCTCTTCAGGTAGTGCTTTTTTATAGCGTTGCAGAGTGCGTCTACCGAACTGAAGTTGATTTGGGAACACTTCGAATATGCAGCACCCTGTAGCCTTAATTTTAAGCATTGAATCACATCCTGAGTCAAACCGTTGTTTGCCTCAGTCAGTAATTCTTTCTCCACCATCTTACATCCCTGGATGTATCTGTATACTTCCGCTGACAAGTCGGGTCCATCGGTACCAAAAAATGATGGGACCGTGATATTCACTATTTTAGTGATTTCTGAAAGTGCTGGCATTCTGGTTGTTTGTTCTAGGTTATTTCCTTGTTCTAGGTTATTTCCTTGTACTGGTGATGGTGAGCGCCTTCCTAACCAACCCTGTGCCGTTTCCAGCAAGAGTCCAAATTCTTCAATCGCCTTGTTGTTGTGTGTGGCTAATCTGTCTAGCTTTTCAAACTCCTCTCTATATTGCTCCAATTGCCCTAGCTTCCTGGCTGTTGTCTCTTCGGTGTACCCTCTGCTGCCGGCTTTCCTTGCGTTAGTTGATAGAGTTTTCACTTTGTCTATTAACTCTAGTGCTTGCCTTTCTTCCCAGGTAATTTCTGGTTCCCTTGTGGTTTCCTCCTTCTGCGGAGGACTCGAGAGGCTTCTGTCTTGGTGTGCTTGGCTTACTACTATGGTTGGGATATGGCCGCCTACTGCCGACAATTCCTCACTCACGGACGGAGTCGGTGTTCTGGATATGTGGACTATATCTAGCTCCCGCCTTGCGTTCTCTAATGCCGTCCGCAGTCTCTGTATCGTGTCGTCTTCTGTGTCTATCTGTTGTAGCCTTTTTAGTTCCTTTTTTAACTTTTCTTCTGTCAATCCCTTTTCTTTCAATTTCTGTACTAGTTCCTCGTTTTCTTCTACCGCCTGTTCGAGTAATTCGTCCGTATATTTTATTTGTTCCCTTAATCTCCGACTCTCCTTCTCACAAAGTGTTTTAGCCTCCTCTAAGTCTGCTACGTTCCCTTTGAACTCTGTTATTTGGTTCCTCTTCATTTCACCTATTAATTGTATTATGTATCCTACTTCCTCTAACTTGGTCAGTTTTTGTTGTCTAATTATTGCCCTATGCTCCTCTATCACTTCTTTTCCTACCTCCAGGCTCCGTAATTCTGTCCACGCGTGTACCTGCAGACTATCTACTGCATAGTTATATTCCTGCAGTTTTTCAATCAGGTCGTCCGTTCTTGTCTGATGGTTGGCCATAAAAATCAAAGTATACTTACCAGCCGCCACTCCGTGGAACGCATCTTCAGTTGAGAGCTCTACTGTCCAGCCGTAGACAATCCAAAGGATGATAGTCTTTACTTGATTGATTTTTTCCCAAGAAACAGGCAGGTAGCGAAATTATTGTTTATGTATTTTTCTATTTCTGTTGTTACAACTCTTCTCCGTTTAGCAAATCTCAACTTAGATTTTTGAACAGGGAGGGCTGCAGAATTGTTATTGTTGTTGTTATAAGAGAGGTGTGTAGACGCACTCGTGTTTTTTTCCTTTAAATATATTCACTTTGTATCACACTGCACGATTTTACATAGTTTTTACATTCTTTTTTCCAACTCTAAAAGTTAATAAAACGTGTAGATTCTTAGCCGCGCAAAATTTCTCAATTAATATTAAAAAAAAAATATTAATTTATTCGGAAAAACTTTTTACGCGGTTACCGGCTGCGCCAATTGTTGTAATCTGTTTATTTATTATTAAGTCTGGAGGGATCCGTGGATATCGCAGACTGTTTATTTAATCAATTATAATTTTACACACTTAGACTAAAAAATACCAGCTATTTATACTAATTTTTATACTTAATGTTGTTGCTACTGCGGCTGTTGTTACTGTTGCTGTTGTTGTTGCTGCTATTGTGCTGTCAGCAATTGTTATTTATATTTTATTATTATTTACTTATTATTTTCATTGGTTTGCACCGTCGGCACTTATTAGTTCTTGCTGATTGACTGTTGCTTTATATTTTGCTGTATTCCGATTGTTGTTTTTGTTGTTATTGTCTTTAATGACTCACAACATTGAAGTCTACTGACGATTTGTTACAGCAACAATGAAATGCATATAGACATCGCTGAACCACCAGCAAATAAATTTCAAATTAAAATAAACTTGACAATATGTCAATAATAAATTTCTTAAATATTAAATAATAAAACAATAATAATTAATAAATAAATAAACAATAAAATAAAACATGTCATTGTTACTGTAACAAATCGTCAGTAGACTTCAACCACACATTTTGAACAGTCACAAACCTCTTATCTTATGTACATACTTTCAAAAACTATTTGACAATTCACAAATAATAATATTTTTCAAAATCACAAAAGAAAAATAAGCATAGTAGGCTTAGAAACTTATACAAACTCCAGCAAATAATTTGTATTCGATATGAATCTATTCTATTTTTCTACATTCCAGTTAAATATAATTGATGCGAGTGAAAAATACAGATTGCTTACCAATATAGCGACCGCACCGAGAATATATGGACTTCCTAAGGTTCATAAAGATGACATACCACTAAGACCCATTTGTTCTTCAATAAACTCACCATCGTACGGATTATGTAGATACATAGTAGATATATTGAAAAATATAACAAGGAACTCTAAGTATAATGTGAAGGATGCGATTGAGTTTAAGAAGAAATTAAACAATATACAGATTTGTGAAGAAGAAGTCTTAGTTTCGTTCGATGTGGTATCGTTGTTCCCCAGCATTCCTGTCAACTTGGCAGTGGAAATAATAAAGAGAAAGTGGGAAGAAATTTCTACATATACTGCAATACCAAAAGATCTGTTCATTGATATCTTAAATTTCTGTATCAAAGACAATAGATATTTTAAGTATAACGATAAAGTGTATGAACAACTAAAAGGAATGACAATGGGCTCCCCAGCATCGCCAGTAATAGCAGACATAGTCATGGAAGAACTTTTGGACACTACAATGGCAAATTTAGATTGCAAACCAAGATTTATGAGTAAATACGTCGATGATTTATTTTGCATTACTAATAAAAACAATGTAGAAAATACACTTGAAAGCCTAAACAGTTTCCACAGACACATAAAGTTTACGAAGGAGCTAGAACAGGATGAAAGGTTGCCATATTTAGATGCACTGATAATACGGAAACATAACACAATTACCATAGATTGGTACCAAAAACCAACTGCTTCAGGGCGCATCATCAGCTTTTTCTCAAATCATTCTAAACACGTTAAAATTAACACAGCACAAAACTTCGCGAAAAGAGTGCTACAGATCAGTGATACACTATACCATAAAGAAAATATCAAAAGGATAAGGAAAATATTACAAAAAAATAGTTTTTCGTTTACCATGGCAGAATATATAATAAAAAACGCTATAAAAAATCTCAATAAAGAACCGGTTGGAAAAAAAATCGGAACAATTTTTAAATCAATGACTCATGTTTCTGGGTTTTCTGATAGAATTACCTATTCAGATACATTCGACAGACAAAATGTTTATATTGCTCTTGGAACTGATAAAACACTCAATATGTTATTTTCGAAAACAAAAACAAAGGTGGATACATTAGACAAATCGAATGTGATATACAAAATACCTTGTAACGGAGATGGGCTTAATACCTGTAATAAAATATATGTATGTAGGAACGACGAAATCTAAACTACGAACAAGATTAGCAGCACACAAGTCTGACTACAAAACACGTAAGGGCACAACAGAACAAAAAACAGCGTTAGCAGCCCACTGTGCAAGTAGTGGTCACTCTCCCAATATTAGTAACGCAGCAATATTACAACAAGAAAACAATTACAAAAAAAAAATATACAATTGAGATGCTATATATAATTAACACACCCACGAACATACGAATGAACTACAAGACAGACACAGAAAAGTGCGCGCATGCATATATGTTTATTATCTAAATATAAACAAAAAAGCTTTTACCCCCAGTTTTTGACTGGCTAATCAAACTGTAATTATTTTTAAGTTCTAATTAAATACGAAATTGTGTTTTTGAGTGCATAATTAAAGAATAATTAAATACCCAACCTTGTGTAATTAAATACTACTTAAGTTTTATGAACGTACCATGTTTTTATGCGTGTATGTGTTTATTGAAAACATACACATGACATCATGTGGTCGGGTTGAAAATATCATGTGGTCGGGTTAAGAAGAATTTCGTTTAAATTTCATAAATATATAACATATACAATACAAAGTTACATATTATGGAATAAATTAATAGAAAAATGTATTACAATGTTCGCTTGATTTCATAAAATGAGTTTTTATGCAATTTTAATTTTCTGCATGTTTATAACCTAACTTTTTTGTTTATGCTAAACAGCTGTTCTTTAGAAGTTTTGCAGTGCTGCCGTACTTTCAACGTAATTTAATAAGAACTTTAATTAACCACTGAAAAAATGAAATCGTATTTAATTACAACTTAATTTTAAATAAAAATTAGCTAATTACGTACTTAATTTTTAAGTTAAAAACTGCGGGTTAGTATACTTTGAACCTTTATTAAAGTAAGACAATTTTTTGTGCTTTGTTTTTAATGTTTTTGTTTTGCTATTAAAACTATTATTTACAAATAATGTTAATATCTGTTTTTTTTTTGCATTTGTTGTTTTTACAATAGTTTTTTCCTGAGGAAGAGCACCGAAGGTGTTCGAAATATCGAAAGAAAATGAAATAAAAATCTACAAGATTAACAACACATATTTAATAAAACAAAAAAGAGTTTTATTTAAATAAATGGTATGACCTTGAGCCTGAAGAAAATGGTAAATATTTAGATTTTATTTTTCATTTTGCCTAGAATTACTTTTATTGTTATCCAAAGGATTTCTAATTGTATAAAGGTGTAGAAAAATAGAATAGATTCATATCGAATATAAATTATTTGCTGGGTTTTGTATAAGTTTCTAAGCCTACTATGCTTATTTTTCTTTTGTGATTTTCAAAAATATTATTATTTGTGAATGCTCAAATAGTTTTTGAAAGTCTGTACATAAGATAAGAGGTTTGTGACTGTTCAAATTAAAATTTCAAATTAAAATAAACTTGACAATATGTCGAATAATAAATTTCTTAAATGTTAAATTTAGATTTTAGTTTTCATTTTGCCTTATAATTACTTTTATTGTTATCCAAAGGATTTCTAATTGTATAAAGGTGTAGAAAAATAGAATAGATTCATATCGAATATAAATTATTTGCTGGGTTTTGTATAAGTTTCTAAGCCTACTATGCTTATTTTTCTTTTGTGATTTTCAAAAATATTATTATTTGTGAATGCTCAAATAGTTTTTGAAAGTCTGTACATAAGATAAGAGGTTTGTGACTGTTCAAGATGTGTGGTTGAAGTCTACTGACGATTTGTTACAGCAACAATGAAATGCATATAGACATCGCTGAACCACCAGCAAATAAATTTCAAATTAAAATAAACTTGACAATATGTCGAATAATAAATTTCTTAAATGTTAAATTTAGATTTTATTTTTCATTTTGCCTTATAATTACTTTTATTGTTATCCAAAGGATTTCTAATTGTATAAAGGTGTAGAAAAATAGAATAGATTCATATCGAATATAAATTATTTGCTGGGTTTTGTATAAGTTTCTAAGCCTACTATGCTTATTTTTCTTTTGTGATTTTCAAAAATATTATTATTTGTGAATGCTCAAATAGTTTTTGAAAGTCTGTACATAAGATAAGAGGTTTGTGACTGTTCAAGATGTGTGGTTGAAGTCTACTGACGATTTGTTACAGCAACAATGAAATGCATATAGACATCTATTGAAATACTTTGTTTTGTAAACACTCTTCAATTGTAAATCAGTTTTTCTTAGAAATTATATATTAGTTTCTTATTTCAATATTGTTAAAAAAAAAAAAAAAAAAAAACATTCTGAATTGTACCTTTAATATTGTTAAAACGAAGTTACAAAAATATATAAATACAAAAGGTTATGGGCGACCAACGAAAGGAAGTTCCTCATGGTATAGTTCAATTTAATGGAATTGGTTACGAAAACTGGTATTTTCGGGTAAAAATGTACTTGGATGCTATAGATGTTTTAGAAGCAGTGGAAACAAATCAGCCAGAAAGCCCTGAAGAGAGAAGTAAATTTATAGAAAAAGATAAAAAGGCAAAATCGGTGCTGGTGAGCTGCATATCAGATGATTATTTGGATTATGTTCGTGATAAGTCCACGTCAAAAACTATGTGGAATGCATTAAAAGATGTTTTTGCTGCAAAATCATCAACGAGCCAAACAATTATTCGAAAGCAATTAGCAAGATTAAAGCTGTCGGATAACACAAAAATGAAGGACCATTTTATTGAATTTGATAGCCTTGTAAGGCAACTGAAGTCCGCTGGTGCAGAATTAGCTGAAAGTGATTTAGTGTCACAGCTTTTTGTAAGTCTTCCTGATAGCTATGATCCATTGGTGACCGCTTTGGAGAATATAAAGGAAGAAGAACTAACACTTCCAATTGGTAAAACAACGCTTACTCGCAGAAGAAAGAAAAAGATCAGATCGAAATGATTCAAATGATGATTGCAAGGGAGCTGCTGTGTTTGTGGCTAAGAAGAACAAATTTTATAAATTTAATGGTAAATGCCATAACTGCGGAAGGGAAGGACATATGAAGATAAATTGCCGATTCAAAAGGGAAGCTAATTTAGTAAAATAAACGCAAGAGTACCATCAAGATGCCCACGGAATAAGTTCTCAAGAAAAGGAATTGCATGATGACCCTGTTTGCTTTATTGCTAATAAAGTAGATGAAAATTATGAAATGAATTTTATTTTGGATTCGGGATCAAGTGATCATTTGGTAAATGATCGACATTTTTTCAACAACGTAAGTAGTTTAAAGAATCCGGTAAGAATAAATGTAGCCAAGGAAAATGAAATGCTTATTGCTAATGAGGTTGGTGATATTATTGGATACACAAATTTTGGGAAGCAAGTAAACTTGAAGGATGTGCTGTATGTGCCAAATCTCAGGGATAATCTTTTATCAGTCAGAAGATTGACAAAACCTGAATTTGAAGTGATTTTTAAAGAAAATAATGCAACAATTTTACATGAAGGTAGTGATTTAGCTTTAGCAGAATTGAAAGGTAATGTTTTTGAAATTACGTTAAATAAATTTAAAAGTGTAAACTTATGTAATCGTGATGAAAGTAAATTATGGCATAGTAGATTAGGTCACGTTAGCCAACAAAGTCTTGAGTTAATGAGTCGTAATGGAATGGTCTTGGATATCGGTAATGTTAAACATTTCGGTTTATGTGACATTTGCCTTAAAGGGAAACAGAGTCGTGATCCATTTAATGGTGTTTATAACCGATCTATTCGCGTTTTAGAAAGAATTCATACTGATGTATGTGGTCCGATTTATCCTAATACTAATGACGGGTATCGGTATTTTGTATCGTTTATTGATGAATACACTCATTTTGCAATGATTTACTTATTAAGAAAGAAATCTGAAGTTTTTGAAAAATTTAAACTGTACGAAGCTCTTGTGGCAGCAAAATTTGGTAAACAAATTTCTATTCTACGTTGTGATCAAGGAACTGAGTATCATTCCAATGAGCAAATGTTATATTATCAACAGAAGGGAATACAAATAGAAAATTCTATTGCGTATTCACCACAACAAAATGGGATTTCGGAGCGTTTTAATAGAACAGTTATTGAAAAAGTGAGAACTATGTTAATAGAATCAAATGTGCCTAAATGGTTGTGGGGAGAGGCAACATTAACGGCTGTATACCTTATAAATAGATGTCCAACTAGAACTTTAAAAGAACCGAAAACTCCAGCCGAAATGTGGTATGGATACAAAACTAGCATAAAAAAATTGCGAATATTTGGTTGCAAATAGAGATGCTAATCGGGACAGGTTTTTTGAAATCCCGGGCTTCGGGATTTAGTGATGGAGTCTCGAAATCCCGAACCGGGATCCCGGGATTTTCGGGACTTACAAAATCCCGAAAAAATTGTGCACAAATGTGCGTCTTTATAGTAATTATAATATTTTAATTTGACAATTAATTTTTTTTTGCATATTTTAAAGTTACTTATATAACTCAGACATTTAATTGCAAATTTTAATTGAAAAGTGCGATGTATGTAAAAATTTTTCCTAGAAATGAAAACGCCATATATCTGTGGCAATAAATAATAATGGCTTAAGTCGAAATGTCTTGTTTCGAGATATTAAGGGTTTTGTCTAAATTGTGTTTAGTTTTTATATAAAATTTTAAGCCACCGAAAAAGATTCAGATTTACTTGGAACAAAACTGTTAATTTTATAAAAAAAAGAAAACGTTTTATTAGTTTATTTATATTCGTTGTTTTTTAGTTAAGATCTTATGAAAAAATCCATTGGCAGAAAAATAAAAACTAAAGTGAACTTAAGCAAAATAATTTGTTTTGATAGTAAGTCGCTTTAGATTAAATTGTAAATTGATCACCCCAGAATAAAATTAGATTTAAAGAGTGCACTAAACGACTCCAAGAGCTGCTTGCATATGAAAAAACTGCATCTCTTAAAAACTATCTGGAAAATCTTGATGTCACACCAGCATCTAATTACTGTTTATGGCGCGCTGCTAGAAAGCTTAAAACACCTGTTGAGTTTAAACCACCTCTGCGCACATCTACCGGAGGTTGGGCAAGAAGCGATACTGAAAAAGGTAACATATTTGCTGCCCATTTAAAATACGTATTTACCCCAAACACATGTACTGGTGTAATTGATTTGCCAAATGTAGTCGCTCTACCCCCTCAACAAATAAAGTTTAAGACGCGTGATGTGCAAAAACTAATTTCTGAACTCAACCCAAAGAAAGCTCCGGGTTTTGATGGAATTAGTAACCAGATGCTAATAAAGTTGCCTCGTATTGCAATTAGAATACTGTTATTTATTTTTAACGCCATTTTACGACTGCAGTATTATCCAAATAGCTGGAAGCTTGCCAAAGTTAAAATGATTCCAAAGCCGGGCAAAGACCTTACCAAGGCTGAGTCATACAGGCCAATAAGTCTCCTATCAACAATGTCAAAGCTTTTCGAAAAACTGCTCATGACAAAATTGTCCCCAATTCTAGTTAATAGTGGGTGCATACCGGACCATCAATTTGGTTTTAGAAGTCAGCATAGCACCATTGAACAAACTCATAGATTGGTCCAATTTATAAGAAGAACATTTGAAGAAAAGAAGTATTGTTCTGCGCTGTTTATCGACGTTTCTCAGGCATTTGATAAAGTGTGGCATGAAGGCCTAATTTTAAAATTAAAAACATACCTGCCAATAAACGTTGAAAGTCTTTTGAAAAGTTACATTACTGCCCGGAAGTTCACTGTTGTGGAAGGAGACTTTATGAGCATGCCTGAAACTATCTCATCCGGTGTGCCACAGGGGAGTATACTGGGGCCAGTTTTGTATTTGATTTATACTTGTGATATGCCTCTGAGCAGCAATATCCACACTTCCACATTTGCTGATGATACAGCCTGCCTTAGTATGCATGAAAATCCTTACGAGGCATCCCGATATCTTCAAGAACACATTACCCAGCTGGAACTATGGTTAAACTTATGGAGAATTAAGGTAAACGAAAAAAAGTGTGTTCAAGTAACATATACATTACGAAGAGATACGTGTTTACCCATTCGGATTAACAATCAAGTTGTCCCTCAACATACTCATGTGAAATATCTTGGTATACACCTTGATCGACGGCTTACTTGGAAACACCATATTGACTCTAAGTTAACCCAAATGAAACTAAAATTAACTCAGGTACATTGGCTGATTGGTAGAAATTCAACCCTCAGTCTAGATTGCAAACTTTTGATATACAAGTCTATTTTGAAACCCATATGGTGCTACGGAATTCAACTATGAGGCACTGCTTCAGCTTCCAATGTCGAGAGAATCCAACGAAGGCAAAATAAAATTTTGCGATTAATAACATCGGCTCCATGGTATATAAAAAACTCAAATATACATCGTGATATGAATATGCCACTAGTGGTTGAAGAAATTGCAAAATATGCAGGCAAATATTTAACAAAACTCGAGTCACATCCTAATCCGCTTGCTCGTAATATTTTGAACTTTACTGGACACGTCCGCCTAAAAAAGAGGGATACAAGTGCTCTTATACTCAACACTCCAGATGGGACTGCTTGAAAATACTTTTTATTTTATTTTAATTTTTCTTCCTTTTGATTATCACTACTTATGTATTATTTATAACTATCTCTAAATTTATGTCCGACAGTGGTCGGGCCTAATAATTATTTTTAGATTTAAGATTTGAATACTTATTATTAGTTCATATTTGAAGATACAATAAATAAAAATATGTATTAAAAATAAAAAAAAAAAAAAAAAAAGAACAATATTGAAATAAGAAACTAATATATAATTTCTAAGAAAAACTGATTTACAATTGAAGAGTGTTTACAAAACAAAGTATTTCAATACCCTCTCTCACTCTGATAATTGCAATTTATTTCTAAAGATTTGATAATTTACAATTCCTAATACTTTTGTACAAATATCTGCAAGTTGATCATTTGTTGTAATATATTCTACATTTATATTACCTTGAGTTATATGATCTCGAATGAAATGGTATTTAATATCGATATGCTTGGATCTCTTGCATTCGGTATTCCTCGACATAAAAATGCATCCTTGGTTATCTTCGTATATTGGAACTGAATAGTTACTATTCAAAATCCTCAAATCATCCAAAACTCCTTTGAGCCATATAGCTTCAGATGTAGCAGCACTAAGAGATATGTACTCTGCTTCAGAAGACGACGTAGCTACTGTTGCTTGTTTTTTACTTGACCAAGAAATAGTATTTCCATAAATTTGAAAAATGTATCCACTCACTGATTTTCTATCCACATGATCAGATCCCCAATCTGCATCTGCATACCCTATTAAAGGTTTGGTATTACTATTTCTTATTATATGTAATTTCATATGTTTTGTTCCACTAACGTATCGTAGTATTCGTTTGAGCATTTTCCAATTAGCTTCAGTAGGGGCTTGTTGATAACGACCCATATATCCAATATGGAAGCATATATCAGGACGCACACAAAGCATTACATACATTAAGCTTCCCAATAACTCACGATATGGTTTATTAGTGATTTCAGACTTTGGTACCTCAGACAATTTTTCCATTGGCGTTCTAGCAGGTTTACATTGCTCCATATCAAATTTTCGTAAAATGTTATCGATATTTGATTCTTGAGATAGTTCCATTATGCCGTTGTCACGATTATACTGAATTTTTATTCCTAAGAAGAACTTTAGCTCTCCACAATCTGTCATTTCAAATCTTTTTGGCAATTGGAATTTCAAACCATTTATATCGTCAAAATCTCTGCCTGAAATAAGTAGATCATCGACATAAAGTATTAAGTATATTGTACTATAACCTGTATCTCGTACATATAAGCAGTAGTCATGATTTGATCTCGTGAAGCCAATTTCAATTAAGTAATTATTAATTTTCTCATTCCAACACCTTGGACTTTGTTTCAAACCATAAAGTGACTTATTCAATTTATAAACACAATTATCTTTTATCTTTACTCCATTTGGTGCCTGCATGTAAATATTTTCTTTCAGATCACCGTGAAGAAACGCGGTTTTCACATCCATTTGATGAAAATAAAATTTCAATTGAACTCCAACAGCTAATACCGTTCTAATTGTTGTTAGCTTAGCAACAGGTGCAAAAGTTTCTTCATAATCTATTCCATATTTCTGTAGAAAACCTTTTGCTACCAACCTTGCTTTATATCTTGAGAGATCTCCATTTACATTTTTCTTGATTCGAAATACCCATTTTGATGTTAATGGTTTCATATTTTTAGGTTTTTCAACTATGGTCCACACATTATTATCTTTCATTGATTTTAACTCTTCATTTATAGCTTCCATCCATTTATTGTTGTCTTTACGACCTGCTATTTCATCAAAGCTTCCTGGAACATCATCGATAGGCTGTTCATGTATTTCTGCACTGTAACTTGTAAAATAGTCTGTAAATAATTTGGGAATTAAGCCTCGAGTACTCCGTCTTAATGCCGGCGTATTATTGACAGTATCTCCTGATACATTTTCACTATCATGTGAAGAAAAAACTTCAATATCATTACTACTTTCTGATATATTGCTACTATCATGTAAAGCTAAAACATCAGGCCGAATTCTAGAGGACTCATCTTCCACATCATTTGTTTCGGGTGTTTTATTTGCAGCTATGACAGCATCACTATTTTCCCTCTCTTGCTCAATACTGCAAATAGCAATAATTTGAGGTTTCTCTAATTTAATACTAATCTGAAATGGGAAGTCTGACTCGTCAAATTTGACATCACGAGCTGTAAAAATTTTTTTTGTTGAGTTATTAAAAATTCTATAACCATTACTTGTATAACCTGTCATGACGCCTTCTTGATTTTTTTCATCGAGTTTTCCCTTTTGTTCTGGTATCCAAGCATAAGCTTTGCAACCAAATATTCGCAATTTTTTTATGCTAGGTTTGTATCCATACCACATTTCGGCTGGAGTTTTCGGTTCTTTTAAAGTTCTAGTTGGACATCTATTTATAAGGTATACAGCCGTTAATGTTGCCTCTCCCCACAACCATTTAGGCACATTTGATTCTATTAACATAGTTCTCACTTTTTCAATAACTGTTCTATTAAAACGCTCCGAAATCCCATTTTGTTGTGGTGAATACGCAATAGAATTTTCTATTTGTATTCCCTTCTGTTGATAATATAACATTTGCTCATTGGAATGATACTCAGTTCCTTGATCACAACGTAGAATAGAAATTTGTTTACCAAATTTTGCTGTCACAAGCAGTGTGCACACTTAATTTTTTTTTAATTCGGTAGAATCGACAAAAAAAAATCGGTAGAAAATATTTTTTATTTAAAGAAACATAAAAAATAACAAAATATATTTACTTATATATAAAGAGTAAGTGCAAGGAGTATCAAACTAAACAGGTTCCAAAAGCGCATTTAAAACTTCACATGTGATTGGAAATTAAACTGCCATAAACAATGAAGCATTTCCAATAAAAAAAGTCTCATCCCCAGTTGTTTGCCCTTACCCTTTGTATAGATATGCTATGCATACATAAAATAATACATATATGTACATAAATAACAGGAATTCAATTTTTGTACATAGGTTTTATAAAGCTACTAAAATAACTTTTATTTGACAAACATTTGCTACTACAAAGATTATATCTAAGATCCATTTATGAATTTAAAATTTTGTGCAAAAATTATTAAATCATTGGGAGGAATAAATATTTCAACTCCAAAGCACAATTCTATGTTCTGTTTTAATGATTTTCATGGCAGAAAATTACCGCTGTGCGGCCGTACTGCTATTTATGTGGCAAAATATCCAATTTACATATACATATTCTCTTCTCCGCGGAAAGCTTTCCAAATTTTAGAACATACATGCGATAAATTTTCCGTATGTGTGTTCAACTTGATCTTGTGGCATCATTGTTAATCAAAATGTTCGTTCAATATTCGGTAGATTTCAGGCATTGTTCGGTAGAATTGGTAGATCGTTAAATTCACAAACATATTCGGTAGAATCTACCAAATATCGGTAGAAGTGTGCACACTGGTCACAAGAGCTTCGTACAGTTTAAATTTTTCAAAAACTTCAGATTTCTTTCTTAATAAGTAAATCATTGCAAAATGAGTGTATTCATCAATAAACGATACAAAATACCGATACCCGTCATTAGTATTAGGATAAGTCGGACCACATACATCAGTATGAATTCTTTCTAAAACGCGAATAGATCGGTTATAAACACCATTAAATGGATCACGACTCTGTTTCCCTTTAAGGCAAATGTCACATAAACCGAAATGTTTAACATTACCGATATCCAAGACCATTCCATTACGACTCATTAACTCAAGACTTTGTTGGCTAACGTGACCTAATCTACTATGCCATAATTTACTTTCATCACGATTACATAAGTTTACACTTTTAAATTTATTTAACGTAATTTCAAAAACATTACCTTTCAATTCTGCTAAAGCTAAATCACTACCTTCATGTAAAATTGTTGCATTATTTTCTTTAAAAATCACTTCAAATTCAGGTTTTGTCAATCTTCTGACTGATAAAAGATTCTCCCTGAGATTTGGCATATACAGCACATCCTTCAAGTTTACTTGCTTCCCAAAATTTGTGTATCCAATAATATCACCAACCTCATTAGCAATAAGCATTTCATTTTCCTTGGCTACATTTATTCTTACCGGATTCTTTAAACTACTTACGTTGTTGAAAAAATGTCGATCATTTACCAAATGATCACTTGACCCCGAATCCAAAATAAAATTCATTTCATAATTTTCATCTACTTTATTAGCAATAAAGCAAACAGGGTCATCATGCAATTCCTTTTCTTGAGAACTTATACCGTGGGCATCTTGATGGTACTCTTGCGTTTGTTTTACTAAATTAGCTTCCCTTTTGAATCGGCAATTTATCTTCATATGTCCTTCCCTTCCGCAGTTATGGCATTTACCATTAAATTTATAAAATTTGTTCTTCTTAGCCACAAACACAGCAGCTCCCTTGCAATCATCATTTGAATCATTTCGATCTGATCTTTTTCTTTCTTCTGCGAGTAAGCGTTGTTTTACCAATTGGAAGTGTTAGTTCTTCTTCCTTTATATTCTCCAAAGCGGTCACCAATGGATCATAGCTATCAGGAAGACTTACAAAAAGCTGTGACACTAAATCACTTTCAGCTAATTCTGCACCAGCGGACTTCAGTTGCCTTACAAGGCTATCAAATTCAATAAAATGGTCCTTCATTTTTGTGTTATCCGACAGCTTTAATCTTGCTAATTGCTTTCGAATAATTGTTTGGCTCGTTGATGATTTTGCAGCAAAAACATCTTTTAATGCATTCCACATAGTTTTTGACGTGGACTTATCACGAACATAATCCAAATAATCATCTGATATGCAGCTCACCAGCACCGATTTTGCCTTTTTATCTTTTTCTATAAATTTACTTCTCTCTTCAGGGCTTTCTGGCTGATTTGTTTCCACTGCTTCTAAAACATCTATAGCATCCAAGTACATTTTTACCCGAAAATACCAGTTTTCGTAACCAATTCCATTAAATTGAACTATACCATGAGGAACTTCCTTTCGTTGGTCGCCCATAACCTTTTGTATTTATATATTTTTGTAACTTCGTTTTAACAATATTAAAGGTACAATTCAGAATGTTTTTTTTTTTTTTTTTTAACAATATTGAAATAAGAAACTAATATATAATTTCTAAGAAAAACTGATTTACAATTGAAGAGTGTTTACAAAACAAAGTATTTCAATAGATGTCTATATGCATTTCATTGTTGCTGTAACAAATCGTCAGTAGACTTCAACCACACATCTTGAACAGTCACAAACCTCTTATCTTATGTACAGACTTTCAAAAACTATTTGAGCATTCACAAATAATAATATTTTTGAAAATCACAAAAGAAAAATAAGCATAGTAGGCTTAGAAACTTATACAAAACCCAGCAAATAATTTATATTCGATATGAATCTATTCTATTTTTCTACACCTTTATACAATTAGAAATCCTTTGGATAACAATAAAAGTAATTATAAGGCAAAATGAAAAATAAAATCTAAATTTAACATTTAAGAAATTTATTATTCGACATATTGTCAAGTTTATTTTAATTTGAAATTTATTTGCTGGTGGTTCAGCGATGTCTATATGCATTTCATTGTTGCTGTAACAAATCGTCAGTAGACTTCAACCACACATCTTGAACAGTCACAAACCTCTTATCTTATGTACAGACTTTCAAAAACTATTTGAGCATTCACAAATAATAATATTTTTGAAAATCACAAAAGAAAAATAAGCATAGTAGGCTTAGAAACTTATACAAAACCCAGCAAATAATTTATATTCGATATGAATCTATTCTATTTTTCTACACCTTTATACAATTAGAAATCCTTTGGATAACAATAAAAGTAATTATAAGGCAAAATGAAAAATAAAATCTAAATTTAACATTTAAGAAATTTATTATTCGACATATTGTCAAGTTTATTTTAATTTGAAATTTATTTGCTGTTGGTTCAGCGATGTCTATATGCATTTCATTGTTGCTGTAACAAATCGTCAGTAGACTTCAACCACACATCTTGAACAGTCACAAATCTCTTACCTTATGTACATTAGGGTGACATTAATTTTCAAAAGTTTGATTTTACCAAGTCTCACCCCCCAAATCGGTTCAGTTTTATGAGAAAAAAAAATACAAAAAAATTTCATAGCGATAAGTTGAGATTTGGGCGTGCGCCCGCCCTTCAAAGTTTTATACGAGCCTTAACGTATGAACTATATTGATATTTTGTTCATATATTTTTTTATTTTTTATTTAAATTATTTTACAAGAAAGTAGAAAAAATTCTATATTAATTTTTTATAAAATATTTATTAAAATTAAAGTACTTTTGATATAGTAGATTTATTTGAATTTGGGAAACGTTTGCGATAGTCCGTCACAACTTGCAAAAGAAATTGTGTTTGCTCTTCGTTTTTAGTCAGAAGTTTATTGTAATCTTCTATTAATTTAACTCCTCTTTCTGCCACATCATTTACTACTTTTAATTTGTTTAGATATACAAATGCACTTTGATAGCATTCATGGGTTGGCCATATTGAAGGGTCCAATTCCAAAAAAGATTTATCAATATTAAATCTTTCGAAAAATCTTGCTGTTGTGGAAGAAACAAATTGTTCAAGTCCATTATCAATTACATCTGCAACTCTTTCTTTTTTTAAAATCACGCGTTTTATTATTTTTGCATTTTCATTTTGCAAAGCAGCTTTCATTTTTTTTTGTGTCAGCAGAAACATTATTGTCAAAGAAAGCAAATGCTATAGATTCTGAGCCTAAGTACCATAGATGATTTAAAAACTTTTTTATAGATACTTGCGATATATCTGTATCAATTTTTTCGAAATTATGAAGTCTATTTAAAAATGTAAGGTCCGTATTTGGTGCTTTTATGGCTGAAGGAGCAGAAAACCAACCCTCTATGTATATTTGGATTATAAAAATACAAATTTTACGCAATCCTGCCAGTTGAATCTCTGATAAAGCAAATTCCTTCCGCAACAAAAATATTTTCAAGATATAAATGGCTTTTGCCATCCACCGTGCATGATGAAAAGCTCCTGGTGATCTTATCATTACGCTTGCTTTGGACTTGTTCAATTTTTCGCCAAGAAACATCAGGACAAGCTCCAAAAGCTCTTTATAATCTTCTCTAGGCTGCTTCTCACTCAAAACATTATTTACAAAATTTATTATTCTGGTTTTTGACCCTTGCAAATGATACATAGCTAATTCATCTTGAATTCCAGCCTGCCAATTTTTTATATTCAAATTGTTCCACGATTTTTTAAAATTTTCAAATAATTTTACTGCAGTCAAATTTGGTTTCAAAAACACTTTTCAATATAATTTCGTAAATGTGATGTCTACAAGGCAGCCAAAAAAGTTCTCTATTTAAGGATTTTTCAAGTAACGTGCATGTACCTTTCAAGCGCAGAGTATTGACCGCAGTTGTATCGAACGCAATGCATTTAATTTCTCTTTGTAGACCCCATTTGGATATACAATTATAAACAGCATCGGCTTGTTCTGTTCCTGAACCACATTGTATTTCCAACAACTGTTCCATCTCTCCACTAGATATGACTATAGAAAGTCTATCGTCATTTGCATTGCCCGTTAATGCTGGTAAAAGTTTACCATCCCAATGTAATGTTATAATGTCTTGTTTATTCAATTTAAAATTCTTTTGTAGTTCCAACGCTCTTTTCTTACGCATTTTTTCTCTTGCCATATGAATTGAAGATCTATTAATGATGTAGTCAGCAATGTCTTTTCCTAATGATTGCAGTACAGCAGAAATAATGTGAACAGCATTTCTGTTACTTATTTTGCAATAATCTAATGCAATAGCTAATTTTGGAGTAATAATTGTTTGTTTTACTCTTGCATTTTTTGAGCGAACTTTAACAATTTCATCATGGGACTCTGTGGCTTGAAAACTTTCATCACTTTCAGATGATGACTGAAATTGCATGGTTTCACCTTAAACATAAAAAAAATTACTTCTATTATAGAAAAGTTCATTAATAATCTAAGTTCATTATTAACTTACTTATAACATTTTGTTCACGTTTATTACGTTCAAGTCGCTTTAACTTAATCTGTTCGCGTTTTTCAGCTTGAATCTCCATTTGAAGTGTCTTATAATCAATTCCGTACATATGTCCTGGTCGACCTTCCTGCCTCTGGCTTATCAAGAATTCTTTATCTTCATCCACAGTTATTAATTTTAAGGCATTTGCATGCGCCACGTCAAAAATTTGTTCTAAGCTTTCAACCCAGGTATTTTCTTTGTTTTTCTGGTTATCTGTATTTCTTCCACAACTTTTTTTTAAATTCGTCCATTCTGTATGTAATTTTTCCAGTTTTGCAATGCAATGTTGCTTTTCTCTTGTGGGTATGCGCGCTTTTTCCCAAAAAATCAAAAGTTCTTCAATAACTAACTTAGCACTTTCTCGTAAACTCATATTTACAACACGCCAATTAAAAAACAACACCTTTATTACTTCTTTTTTTGAAGGTAACTTGGAACCCGTAAGTTGATTAGAGGCATAGCCAATCAAATAATATTTTTCGCGTAATGATCTTGCACTTAGGGGGGAGGGGGGCTATAAATGATTTTAAAGCTTGCTGCCTTTTGACTAGAATTAAATTAAATAATTTAGAAATCAAAGGTACAACTTATAATAATACCATTTTAGGTTCAAAAGATATTTTAAAAATATATGACCAAAATATCAATATAGTTCATACTGTAAGGCTCATATAAAACTTTGAAGGTCGTGCGCACGCCCAAAACTTAACTTATCGCTATGAAAGTTTTTTGTAATTTTTTTTTTCATAAAACAGAACCGATTTGCGGGGTGAGACTTAAAAAATTTGATAAAAAAAATTTTTCCATATAACAGAATGTCACGCTAATGTACATACTTTCAAAAACTATTTGACAATTCACAAATAATAATATTTTTCAAAATCACAAAAGAAAAATAAGCATAGTAGGCTTAGAAACTTATACAAACCCCAGCAAATAATTTGTATTCGATATGAATCTATTCTATTTTTCTACATTCCAGTTAAATATAATTGATGCGAGTGAAAAATACAGATTGCTTACCAATATAGCGACCGCACCGAGAATATATGGACTTCCTAAGGTTCATAAAGATGACATACCACTAAGACCCATTTGTTCTTCAATAAACTCACCATCGTACGGATTATGTAGATACATAGTAGATATATTGAAAAATATAACAAGGAACTCTAAGTATAATGTGAAGGATGCGATTGAGTTTAAGAAGAAATTAAACAATGTACAGATTTGTGAAGAAGAAGTCTTAAGCTATGTACAGACGGTTGTCAGATCTTACAATATTGCCAGTAAAATGTGCTCAAAGTTTCTTACAACCGTGTGAACTGACAATTTTTGTCAGACGTCGTTGCCAGAAAAATCATTGTCAGTCCATTGCAAGACTAGCAGCTGACAACAAATTGTCAGACATCTTACAATCGTGTGAACACATTGTAAAATTATTGCCAGCTATTTGTCAGACATTTTAATATTGTCAGATGCGCGAAGTTCGTGCATCTGACAATGGCGTCATTGTAAGAGAATTATTTCTATGGGCAACACTGTACACGCTTGATTTTAAAGAAAATATATTTAATAAAATATATGCAGCCAAAATCATTGCAGTTGCTTCTTTATGGTCCATAATAATTAATATTTTCACTTTTTACATTTAACACCACCACAAACGATTGATATTTAACAATTTCTAACAAGCGCTTTGAGTCTGGCAACGCATAATAATGTCGGGCAATTTTTGCATATGACAACCGTGTGAACTTACAATTTTTTTGCTGACGATTTTGTCAGCTGATTTTATTGTCATACAATCATCTAGCAATAAATTGTAAGATTTCCTGACAAATTTGATACAACCGTGTGAACTGTCAATCTGCCATACACTTGCAATTTTTGATTGCCAGTACAATGTCAGCACATTGCCAGATCTAACAATATTGTAAGATCTGACAACCGTGTGTACATAGCATTAGTTTCGTTCGATGTGGTATCTTTGTTCCCCAGCATTCCTGTCAACTTGGCAGTGGAAATAATAAAGAGAAAGTGGGAAGAAATTTCTACATATACTGCAATACCAAAAGATCTGTTCATTGATATCTTAAATTTGTGTATCAAAGACAATAGATATTTTAAGTATAACGATAAAGTATATGAACAACTAAAAGGAATGACAATGGGCTCCCCAGCATCGCCAGTAATAGCAGACATAGTCATGGAAGAACTTTTGGACACTACAATGGCAAATTTAGATTGCAAACCAAGATTTATGAGTAAATACGTCGATGATTTATTTTGAATTACTAATAAAAACAATGTAGAAAATACACTTGAAAGCCTAAACAGTTTCCACAGACACATAAAGTTTACGAAGGAGCTAGAACAGGATGAAAGGTTGCCATATTTAGATGCACTGATAATACGGAAACATAACACAATTACCATAGATTGGTACCAAAAACCAACTGCTTCAGGGCGCATCATCAGCTTTTTCTCAAATCATCCTAAACACGTTAAAATTAACACAGCACAAAACTTCGCGAAAAGAGTGCTACAGATCAGTGATACACTATACCATAAAGAAAATATCAAAAGGATAAGGAAAATATTACAAAAAAATAGTTTTTCGTTTACCATGGCAGAATATATAATAAAAAACGCTATAAAAAATCTCAATAAAGAACCGGTTGGAAAAAAAACCGCAACAATTTTTAAATCAATGACTCATGTTTCTGGGTTTTCTGATAGAATTACCTATTCAGATACATTCGACAGACAAAATGTTTATATTGCTCTTGGAACTGATAAAACACTCAATATGTTATTTTCGAAAACAAAAACAAAGGTGGATACATTAGACAAATCGAATGTTATATACAAAATACCTTGTAACGGAGATGGGCTTAATACCTGTAATAAAATATATGTATGTAGGAACGACGAAATCTAAACTACGAACAAGATTAGCAGCACACAAGTCTGACTACAAAACACGTAAGGGCACAACAGAACAAAAAACAACGTTAGCAGCCCACTGTGTAAGTAGTGGTCACTCTCCCAATATTAGTAACGCAGCAATATTACAACAAGAAAACAATTACAAAAAAAGATATACAATTGAGATGCTACATATAATTAACACACCCACGAACATACGAATGAACTACAAGACAGACACAGAAAAGTGCGCGCATGCATATATGATTATTATCTAAATATAAACAAAAAAGCTTTTACCCCCAGTTTTTGACTGGCTAATCAAACTGTAATTATTTTTAAGTTCTAATTAAATACGAAATTGTGTTTTTGAGTGCATAATTAAATAATTAAATACCCAACCTTGTGTAATTAAATACTACTTAAGTTTTATGAACGTACCATATGTTTTTATGCGTGTATGTGTTTATTGAAAACATACACATGACATCATGTGGTCTGGTTGAAAACATCATGTGGTCGGGTTAAGAAGAATTTCGTTTAAATTTCATAAATATATAACATATACAATACAAAGTTACATATTATGGAATAAATTAATAGAAAAATGTATTACAATGTTCGCTTGATTTCATAAAATGAGTTTTTATGCAATTTTAATTTTCTGCATGTTTATAACCTAACTTTTTTGTTTATGCTAAACAGCTGCTCTTTAGAAGTTTTGCAGTGCTGCCGTACTTTCAACGTAATTTAATAAGAACTTTAATTAACCACTGAAAAAATGAAATCGTATTTAATTACAACTTAATTTTAAATAAAAATTAGCTAATTACGTACTTAATTTTGAAGTTAAAAACTGCGGGTTAGTATACTTTGAACCTTTATTAAAGTAAGACAATTTTTTGTGCTTTGTTTTTAATGTTTTTGTTTTGCTATTAAAATTATTATTTACAAATAATGTTAATATCTGTTTTTTTTGCATTTGTTGTTTTTAGAATAGTTTTTTCCTGAGGAAGAGCACCGAAGGTGTTCGAAATATCGAAAGAAAATGAAATAAAAATCTACAAGATTAACAACACATATTTAATAAAACAAAAAAGAGTTTTATTTAAATAAATGGTATGACCTTGAGCCTGAAGAAAATGCTAAATATTTAGATTTTATTTTTCATTTTGCCTAGAATTACTTTTATTGTTATCCAAAGGATTTCTAATTGTATAAAGGTGTAGAAAAATAGAATAGATTCATATCGAATATAAATTATTTGCTGGGTTTTGTATAAGTTTCTAAGCCTACTATGCTTATTTTTCTTTTGTGATTTTCGAAAATATTATTATTTGTGAATGCTCAAATAGTTTTTGAAAGTCTGTACATAAGATAAGAGGTTTGTGACTGTTCAAAATGTGTGGTTGAAGTCTACTGACGATTTGTTACAGCAACAATGAAATGCATATAGACATCGCTGAACCACCAGCAGATAAATTTCAAATTAAAACAAACTTATGACAATATGTCGAATAATAAATTTCTTAAATATAATATAAAACATAATAAATATCTAAAATAATTAAATAATAAAATAATAATAATAATTAATAAATAAATAATAAATTAATAATAATAATTAATAAATAAATAAACAATAAAATAATAAGTAATAAAATAAATAAATAAATAAATTGATACAAAAAAGTTAAATGTTAATTATTGCATAATTTTTTTTATTTGGAATATTTTTTCATGTTAAAAATTTTTCTTAAAGGCCTGTTGTACACATGGGATGACAATAAGTTTTTAGGAAAATAACTTGAAATATTCCGACATATTTAAAAAAAAGGAATTCTTATTTATTACAAATAAATCTTTTATATTTCGATTTTTTTTGGCAAAATAGTTATTATTTATATTCGATAACGTATTACCAACCACAACGAGACACTTTATTCTACGAATCCAGCAGTCTCCCGGGTCAATTCAACATTTTAAGAACATCGAGGATATACTCCCTTAAAAAGGAGGAGCTTATAAGTTACTTGGTACAGTGTGAAGAGAACACTACCGGAACGGCGGAAGAACTGAGGAAGCGGTTGGCAAAGCATCTGATTCTTGATCACGAAGAAGCTAAGATCCAGAAACTTCTAGCATGGCAGGCCAGACATGACACCAGCGCTACCACTTCTACTTACCTACGACTGCTGCTGCCGGATGAACGAAACAATAAGACGATTGCATCACCAGCAAAACTTTATTTTCCAGGCCCATCAAGCAAATCACCACTCCCTACCGCACCATCAAACGAACGTATAGCCACCATTGAGCTTGTACGGAAATGGGGTCTAAGATACGATGGTGGAAAAAATCCCTTAGGATTCATCGAACGAGTGGAGGAACTAGCCTGTATGTACGAAATCGACCTTATAAATGTGTTACGGGTCGTGTCGGAGCTCTTACGAGATAAGACACTAATATGGTTCCGCAACAACAATAAACAGTGGGACCAGTGGACAACTTTTAAGCAAAGCTTTTACAATTTCTTTTTGCCACCACGATATTTTGAGAAGCTGGATGACGAGATTCGTAACAGAGTGCAGCGACCACGGGAGTCCTTTAAGGATTATGTGTTGGCTCTTCAAGACTTGATGCGTCGTGATCAACTTAATACAGAGGAAAAAACTTGAGCGGATTTTTTGAAATTCCCTGCCACATTACCAGTGGTATATACGGCGGAAAGATTTTGCTAACCTGGATTACCTGATTGCAATGGCGGCTGATCTGGAAAGTATTCCTGCCACTTCACATCACGTCAACAACAACATTGCTCGATAGTCAGTCTGGTGCAAAGGCCAATACACTAACGTTCACCAGCGTCCTCATGTAAATGGCTTGAAGGCAAGATGAACGCCGTGAGACAGCAGCCAGAGAATTTTGATGACTATTCTATCGTAGATGGGCACCTTTATCAATATATCAACCGAGAAGTTAATGACGAAGACTCCACTCCTTGGAAATTGTATATGGCCACACCCGCACGAACTCAAGTGCTGCATGAGGCTCACAATCAACTCACTGGAGGACACTTAGGCGTCAGAAAAACTCTAAATAAAATTGCCAGTCGCTACTACTGGCCAAGTATTGCCCATGATAATAAGAAATACGTCCAAAGCTGCGACACTTGTCAGCGGTATAAAGTGGCCCAGCAATTGCCAGCAGAGAAAATGTTGACACAGGTACCTGGTCCATTGCGGACTCGACATGGCAAATCGATGCTGCTCGTGTTTTTCGACAGTTTCTCTAAATGGTGTGAGCTGATCCCCCTACGGAAAGCAACAGCAGAAGGAGTAGTAAAGGCGTTGCGAGAACGCATCGTGGCATGGTATGGCGTACCAAAGCTGTTTCGTACTGACAACGGAACCCAATTCACAGCGCAGGTTCTGAAGAAATATTTAAAAGACGTGGGAGTCACCCAGCAATTCACAGCACCCTACACGTCTCAAGAGAACCCCACTGAGCGGGCCAATCGTACAATTAAAACAATTATAGCCCAGTTTGTAAAGGAGAAGCATAGTACGTGGGATGACTTACTACCCGAACTCATGTTGGGCATCAACACCAGCACTTCTGAAACGACTGGTTATACGCCTGCATTTCTAACACAAGGAAGAGAGCCGCGTTTACCAAAGGCACTCTATGATCAAGTGACTAGAGGCACTGGGCCCGAATTGTTGAGCCCGATGAACGTGCGAGCGAGCTAAAGGACATATTTGCAATAGTCCGGCGCAACATAGCGAAGGCCGCTCAGAAACAAAAACATCACTACAATTTGCGACGTCGCCAATGGCAACCCAAAGTTGGGGATCGGGTACGAGTACGACTGCACCCACTGTCGAAGGCAATTGTCAATTTTGCCGCGAAATTGGCACCTAAGTTCGGGGGACCCTACGTCATTACGTATGGTCCCCATACGTAATGGGGGACCATACGTCCTCATCGACCATCTTAGTGACCTGAAACTTTTTGTCGAACCACCAAATTAATTAGTTGTTTTTCAATCTCCATAGGTCATCGGAATAGAAAATGGTGAAGTATAATAAGCCAACATATATGGTATAAGAATCCCAATCTCACAATTTCCATTTCATCAAAATTATTACCTATATCGAGAACATGATCACCAATGACGACAGACATAGCAACATCAGGAGCTAATAACAAACACCATGTCACACATATTTCTAAATCCGCACCACATCAGTTCCTCATCCGCCAAACCGGTAGAAGTCTGCTTCAGTGAAGATCCGCAAGCACTGCAGGTACAAAATACGAGTCATCCTTGGCAAAACAACAATACAGCCCCCCGGGAGAAGGAAGGCAATGTGACGACCAAAGTCACTAGTTCGTTTTGGCCCACAACTTCTAGATAAGTGGTTAGTTTATCTTATTATTTTTATTATTTATTATTCATTTTCTAAAAATTATTAACCTTAATTTTATAGAATTAACAAGCTTTCTTTTTTATTAATATTATATTATTATTATTATTATTATTATCATGACATGTCTACTATTATACATAAGTGTATGAAATTAAATTTTGAATCTTTGTTTAAAATAAACGGAAATGTTAGAACAACATACAGGTATACTACACAACATACAGGTAAATACACAACGCTGAGTATACTACCATGCATGATAAATATGCCATCGTCGTCATATGGTAAAGCATAGGGAGCAGTGTGCACATTTCTACCGATATTCGGTAGATTCTACCGAATATTTTTGTGAATTTAACGATCTACCAATTCTACCGAACAAGGCCTGAAATCTACCGAATATTGAACGAACATTTTGATTAACAATGATGCTACAAGATCAAGTTGATCACACATACGGAAAATTAATCACATGTACATATGTTCTAAAATGTGGAAAGCTTTCCGCGGAGAAGAGAATATGTTTAACGAATTTTTATTTAGTAATTTAAGTCGATATATGTGTAAATTGGATATTTTGCCACATAGCAGTGAGGCCGCACAGCGGTCATTTTCTGCCATGAAAATCATTAAAACAGAACATAGAATTGTGCCTTGGGGTTGAAATATTTATTCCTCCCAATGATTTAATAATTTTTGCACAAAAGTTTAAATTCATAAATGGATCTTACATATAATCTTTGTAGTAGCAAATGTTTGTTATTTTATAAAACCTATGTACAAAAACTGAATTCCTGTTATTTATGTATATTATTTTATGTATGCATAGCATATCTATATAAAGGGTAAGGGCAAATAACTGGGGATGACACTTTTTTTATTGGAAATGCTTCATTGTTTATGGCAGTTTAATTTCCAATCACATGTGAAGTTTTAAATGCGCTTTTGGAACCTGTTTAGTTTGATACTCCTTGCACTTACTCTTTATATATAAGTACATATATTTTGTTATTTTTTATGTTTCTTTGAATTGTTACTTTTTATGTTTCTTTGAATAAAAAACATTTTCTACCGAATTTCATTCAAATCTACCAATTTTTTTTTTGTCGATTCTACCGAATTAAAAAAAATTAAGTGTGCACACTGATATGGAGTATGTAATACAGTCGTTTGTGTGGTTGTGTACTTGTGTGTGTTGTCTGGCACAAGTATAAAAGGGCGAGCCATCGTTGTATCGATGATTAGTGTGTTGGCAGTAAGCGCTGGCGAAAGAGGTAATAATAGAGATAGGAGACTGCTTTATTATTAAATCTTTTTGTTAGTAAATTTGAGGCAACCACTAACAGCCATCCCTAAACAAGGGCGGAAAGCTGAACGTTTTTTCCGCCGAGCTTTAACGCTGAAATGTCAAAGCTAAACAATAGCGGCAACGTTATGTCAAAACGATAAAACAGGGTTATCAAACCAATAAATAAAACAATCCTGATTATTTTAACACCTGGACAGACGACATTGTTGTTTGTGATTTTGTTATTTAAATTAAAATAAAATAATTAAAGGTTGAAAAAATTAGTCATTATAAAATTTGGAAAACTTGCTTGTGTTTGCTCAAAAACCTTCAAGTCGGACAAAAAAAATCTTTTTTTTCTCATTAATAATCTTTTTTTTTTGTGATTTTACTCAAAATATATTAATATGCATTGATTTTACTCAATTTAAATTTAGAAAAAACTTATTTTTTTTTCAAATGAACTAAACCCTACAAAAATAATATCAGTCAATTGACCGGTCATTTGACCAGAAGTCATGTAGGTTATATTAATCATTGCGTATAACAAAGTTCCTATCACATTATTAAGGACAAAATGAAAAGTGTGATGTAAACTTTTGTGTACGTGTGATGTTGCATCTCTCTCTAACTAATGAATGTAACATGTAGTCGAACTGCTCACTCCAGTGCTTTTTACTAATCAATTATAATATTAATATTAATTCGACTGATCATAATTGACTAATATATCCCCCATATACTGACAATAAATATAATTTTTATTATTTTAATTGATTTTTGTTTATTTTAAAAAGTCAATTCAAATTATTCAATTAAATAAAATATTTAAAATTAAAGACAGAAATAAGCAAAAACAGAATAACCTAGGCGGTATCTAGCCCTCTTCACACCTTTTCATTGCCTACACATCTTTCTTTTAAAAGAAAATATATATATTCACTATTGTTTTTACTTATCTTTTTTAATATTTGGTTATATTTCTTCGATCTTTTTTAATATGCCAAAACTTTTATAACTCGAATTTCATTTAAAAAATCATTCAGTTTGTGAAAATTAAAATTTATAAGTATTAAAAAAGATATTTTTTATATTTATTAAGCTTTAGATCTTATTTTTTTATAAAAAGAAATTAACAAATTTTATTTATTCCAATATTTCGTTGCCACAATGGGTAACTTCTTCAGGGAAAATATTTTTTTATAATAATTGACAATGAAATTTTTTTTTTTTTTTTTTTTTTTTTTATAAAAGGCGGTAAATCAAAATACTCAAAAAATTGTAATTACAATTTTTTGAGTATTTTGATTTAAAAAAAAAAAAAAAAAAAAAAAATTTTCATTGTCAATTATTATAAAAAAATATTTTCCCTGAAGAAGTTACCCATTGTGGCAACGAAATATTGGAATAAATAAAATTTGTTAATTTCTTTTTATAAAAAAATAAGATCTAAAGCTTAATAAATATAAAAAATATCTTTTTTAATACTTATAAATTTTAATTTTCACAAACTGAATGATTTTTTAAATGAAATTCGAGTTATAAAAGTTTTGGCATACATATGTATATAAGATGACCCACTCTAACATATATGCTAGAGTAGAGCAATTATAATTAATAAATAAATCCATCATCACTTCCGATCGAATGACTAGTCAATTGACTGTCACTATTGAATTCAATGTAAAATTTTTGCAAATGTGTTAGTGAAAAAATTTTGTTTGTGAAAGTTAAATAACACAAAATATTTACTGAATAGAACATGTATAAGATAAATATACATATGTATGCACATAATTCATACTTTTAATGAAGGAAAGAAGAAAATGTGTTAGTACTTTAGTCAAAAGGACATTAAATAATAAACTAAAAGTATTAAATATCATATTCTTAAAAATCTTATTTTTAACAAAGAAATGTTTTAGTATTTTTAACATCCCGAAAAACTTCGAAAATAAGATAAATCTTCACATATGGTAACTCTGATGATGGCAAACAGAAGGCAATTGTTTTCTTTTGCAACTAACTTCATTGTAAAACGCGTTGTCAAAATCGGATTTTCCAATAGCAAAGCGTTGCCGTCGCGTTGCCGCCGCGTTATTTCGGTATGCTCCATACAAAATGTATGGACATGATAACTTTTGACAGCTAAAAAACGCTTGCCGCCCGTGTTTAGGGATGGCTGTAAGATATTAAGTTTCTCTCTTTTTTTTGAGTATTTTTATTTATAAGTGGGAGAGGCTGCCTTTGGGAGTTAGGACACTTTTTTCCAAAGGTGAATCAATAGTATTGATGGTATTTTGGTGCGTTTCGGGTATTTTTTGGTGCTTTTTGCCTCCTCATAAACGCGAAATTTTGGTTAATACCCTTTTTTAAAAAGGGGGTATTTACAGTGCTTTTTAAAAATTTCTCACAGTGCTTATGGTGCTTTTTTGTATATAAAAATATTTTTAATTTTACAAACCAAAAAGACTTTTAAGCGCTAAAAGCAGCATCTTTTGACTGAGCCTTCTTAAATTATTTTTAATGACAACAATTGAAACTATGTTAAAAACAATTTAGAAAACTTTTCATAATTGGGTTTAAAAAATTAAAATTTTTCTTGCAAAATAAAAAACGAAAGTAACTGGAAAGTACCACATAATTCTCTGCATACTATTTGATTGATAGTAGTACGCAATAAGCATTTGTTAAGATTTACACAAATATCTAATGATCCTAGAACAATTGACAAGATGAGGATTTCAATAGCAGTCAGTTGTTTTAGACAACGGGTAGCCAAGTCCCGACTTTTGGTATCGTATTGACGTGCTGTCAATGTTGACAACTGGAATAAGGGTGAATATCGCAAAAAAAACAAAAACTTTTAATTTAGTTAAGAAAAAAATGTTGCTTTTAATGCATTTTGTATGTGTAAATGATGAGTAACATCTTTATCCTAATCTATGCCTAAGCTTCACTTACTAAATGACTAACACCGATGATATAACTACTAACATTTTGAAAAATTAATATAATTAATATTAAATATTTTGAGGCAAGAACTTGAAATTATATTATGAGGTTTTACACCCCAAACTCTCCTTTTTTTAAATGGCTTAGCTCCGTAATTTCTACAAGTAGATATCTATTAGTGCCTAGATATCTATCGTGTAAGTTGAATTTTATAAGGCAAACTCGTGGGCAAAAACCTTAGGTAAATTACCTGTGTGTAGAAATTACGGGCATTAATGTATTAAAATTAAAAAAAATGTTGGTGCTTTTTTACCCTCTTTTTCGTATTTTTTTGCGCTTTTTGCCCTTTTTGCAACAGCTTAATGTGCTTTTGCTCTTCTTAGAGATAACATCACTGATCAATACACTTATAAATAGAAATTGAGCTATTTGAGTATTAATAGAGATAGGACAGTGCGCTATTATTAACTCTCTTCTATTTTTTTTTGCAAATCTGAAGCAAACCACGGAAATATTAAATTTCTCTATATATTTTTTTGTTTTGTTTTAATATTTTTATTTATACGTGGGAGAGGCTGCCTTTGGGAATTAGGACACTTTTTTCCAAAAGGTGAATCAATACACTTATAAATAAAAATTGAGCATTTTAGAATAACCGGATTTTGTTTCTCTTTTCACGAGTAGAAGATGCCTTTGGAAATTAGGACACTTTTTCCCAAAGGCTAATCTACTTCGCGATTAATACAGCTAAACCTAAAGAGAACGTTTGCGGGATTTTTGAGAGCAACGTACTCGCTTGTTTTTTTCTCTTATCTAAAATTTTAGTTTCTTATTTTATATTTTTTATTTTTGTGATATGGTTACGCGATTTAACAGCCATAATTTATTTTCCTTATTTTTTTGAGTAAATAAAGGAGTATTGTTAACGTTAAATGAACCTGGTGTACTTGTTTTAATTTTCGTCCAAGTAACCAAGAGAATGTGCGTTATAGTTTATATTTAATCTACACGACTCTGGACTCCGCTGAGCCTACCCTAGCCACCAGCGAATCCGTGTCGTTACAAATTTCAAAAACAACTCAGCATGGCAGAGTTTCATTTACTGCAAAAGTGTTAATACTTGTATTATAGTCTGAAGCTGCCTTTACGAAATACATTTTGCACGTAGTTATCGAGTCAAGCAATAATTTTTCTAGTAGACAAATTTAGAGAAATAGTACGAGTATGACTTCAATTTTATGGAATTTTTATGAAATTTTTCGTATACATTTGAACAGCTCACATTTTTAGTTTGTTACATTTGAAACAAAGTTGTTAGAATGAAAAATTTTCTTCCTTCCCTGTATTATGAATGAAAACGAATTTCACTGTCACTTACGCCATTTTATAAATATGTGTGTTAAAAAAGTTTATATACTTATGAAATAAAGTGTACTTTTAATTTCCCGTTTTCCCGGGAAAATCTCAAAAATTTCCCGGGAATGCAAGTTAGGCATTTCCCGCCCGGTAGTTCCCGTTTCCCAAACAATAATGTATATACATATAACAAAATTTTGGAGTTGTTACGGAACTTTCTGCGGGAAGAATATTCCAAAAGGTAGACCTGAATACATGTATGTATATGCGTATGTAAATATACATGTATCTATAAATGTATGTATGTAAGTTTACAGCATGTATGCATGTATGTATAGTTGTTTATATTTTTTCTAGTGATGGCACTAAACTAAAATTATCGAAAGATGTTGAATGGAACAAAGTGAGATAGGAACATCTTTTGAAGATGTTGAACATTCATTCCTTTATAATTATTATGGGAAGATGTTATCATCATGGCGAATTGATGAAAAATGTGAGTATTTGTGAAAAGGCTATAACGCTACATAAAGTTTTTTTTTACAATTTTTAAATTATGTATCGCTTTAGCTCTAAAATCATTTAATTTTTTTGTGATAGCAATTTTTCCACACTGTGAATGAGAAAGTATTTCCCTATCAGTCTTTAAAAGGCGTCTAATCCGATATATTTTGACAAACAAAATTTATATTATTGTATCATGCATACAGCCAAAACGATACGTCCAATTTTCAAATTTCATATGTATCTAAAAAGCAAACAGAATATTGTTATTATGGTTTTTCAGTGTTTTTATAGGAAATTTTATAATTAAGAACGAACACCTTATAGTCAAAGAAACAAGTACAGTCCCCTTGTTGGATTTTCATTGAGTATGTGTGTATGTGTTTAAATTTAGAGTTTCAAAAAGTGGAAAAATCCAAATTTGCGTTTTTTAGGAAGCTACTAGACTATAACAAATTAATATTTAAAAAGCACTAAATCTAGTGCTAAAGGCAATAAGTTGACATCGCTGTTACAAATAGTGGACAACGCTGCAGCTACAAATAAGACGGAGAAAAATATGTACTCACGATAAAAATATTCTGGACTTTAAATTTACATTAAAGATATTTTAAGGAATATAATTTTGTTTATATTGAAGAAATATATGTGCTATTAATTATGAAAGTGGTGTAAGTCAAAATTTAAAAATAATTATGTATCACTTATTTTACACCATATTATTTTAAACCAAATTCATTCAATGTAATTTTAATATCGTCAAAAATGAATGGTTGTAATTTCAACATTATATGGATCCGTTTATTATTAATTATGAAAGTGGCCTTAGTCAAAAAATTAATGAATTATAAAATATAACTTGAAAACGCCACGTGGTCCCCTTTGACTAGTTTCTGAACTACATATTGAGCCGATAAAATAAAAAATGATAATCAAATAATAAAATAAATGCAATTCATTCCGGTTTATCTAGCGATATAATTCAGTTGGGCTCTTCGGAACTAATAGGAAGAAAATCAAATACAAATACGAGGGCGGTTCGGAAACTTCTTAGCCTAGCACAAAAAGCGCGGTATAAACAGAAAAAAGTTAAGTTTTTTGGAAACTTCAATCTCTGCTATGAACACATGTTAAATTTTGTTGCGATCTGGCAACTCCTTCATATGGAAACAGGTGTTCACAAAAGACGCATCCGCGATTTTTTAGCAATTACCACACATTCATCAAGTTTTTCAGGAAAATTTTAAAAAATCCAAAAAAATCACCCCTATCATGAACGGTTTTTTCCCTCGAAAGATTTTCCCTAAATTGCAATCGTGAATAATTTTTCCCCTGAAATGCGTTCCCTTAATTCCCCTTATTTTTAATAATATTTTTCACAAGGATTTTTTCATTTTTCCCTTGGTTTTGTTCACTTTATTTTTGCAGGCGAACTGAATTAAACACTGCGTAATTTCCATATTATACTTGTAATTATATATAAAAAGTTATAAATAATTATTTTTAGGACAAGATCAATAAATAATGTCCACGATTAATAACAATAATTCCTTACAACAACTTTTTTCATTGAACATGAATTTCTTTGGTTCACATGCAGTAAATTTTATGGCTGTGGTATACTAAAGAAATTTTTGCACGGCACCTAAAATATTCACTTCACTTTTGCGTATTCTGTGACACAACTTTACACTCAATAACACTTAATTTGAAACCCAAAATATGTGTATTTCTTATTAATTAACTTAATTTGTTTGTCTTTCAATTAATTTTTAAGCTTTACAAGTCTTCTTCCCGTTTTTTTTTACATTCACTACGAATTGATAGCGGGAACAAACGTTCCCATGAAATTCACGATTGGAAATTTCTCTTCATGGGGAACGAAAATTTCATGGGCACAAAAAATTCACATTTTATTCACGATAGCGGTGAATAAAAATGCATTACTTTTTAGAATCATTAATAAATGTTCATGTATTATTTAATTAAATTTATTTTTTCAAATAGAACTCATTGTTCTATAGTTATTATATTTAAAAACAACATTTTCGTATTAAATTCACACAAAATTTCACATTCATAATAAATTGTCATTTGGCAATACTAATAAAATTCAAAGTATAATAAATTTATATAAAATTTAATTTAAAATAGAAAGTTTTTAGCGATTTGCGTTTTTCAGCACATGCTTTTATAACTCATGTTGCGATTGTTTAAACATTAGTACGTGGCATAATGAAGTAAATGTAACTGGAATGGTATGAATTTGTACCGATTTTTTTAATAAATATCTCATTTTAATTTGAAGCAATTGAAATTCAATTTATTTTTAAAATTTTCAAGTTATTGTCAAGATTTTTTTGCGCAAATCATGCTTTTTTCTCCGAATTTCAAGCTTTTTTACTATTTGAAATATGCAAGTCAATACAACCATTATTTTTAATATACATATGTATATGTAATAAATATACACAAAGATTGCAAAGTTTGTATGTACTACATTTTCGATTTTAAGCGCAGGAGTCACGATCAAAATGCATAACACTAGCATCGTATATAGTATGTCTCATAATTATAAGGTCACTCATATTTTTTATTTTTTTCTAGAGAAATTGACGATGACTTTCTTAAATCATTCCAATATCCCTGATTTCCGTCTGGGCCATCCAAATTCCATTTTTTTCATCGGAAAATCGGAAAATATGACCTTAATTGAGAAGAAATTTTGGTGGTGGATCTCTTATGGAATGGGGAGCATTTTGTACAGATGGATTCCTGGAACTTCAGTTTGTGTCATGTCGAATGAAAAGCACCGTATATGTCTCAACTATGGAAATGACTTTAAAACCTTTTTTATCACAAAACCAATGGAAAATATGTGCGGAATTTTATCTAGACGTGTTTACGCCGAAACCCGTTAGTTTGATGACTTGTCTTCATTAAAAACCGCAATTTTAGAAGAATAATGTGAAAGAATTAATGAAAAATTTTTAAGAACGTAGTCAGTAGTATGAAAAATAGGATATATAAATTAATTTTAAATAAAGATGGGCAAATTAACAAAAAAGTTTAATAAAATATTTTTTACTTTTGTTTCTTACAAAAACAAATTAATTGACTTTATAATTATGAGACACTGAACAATAGATTATGTAGAAAAAATTACACAACAAAAATAATAAACAATGTAAGTGTAGTATTTCCTAACAGTACATGAAAAGATAAATAACTCTTAAAAAAATAATCCATTTAAGTAATATTTAAAAAAAATCTAAAAAATATGAGTGACCTTATAATTATGAGACATACTATATGTGTGCATGAAGCTCTCTGCATACACGTACATACGTTGAATGATAACTTAGTACCATCTTGTTACAAGGTAAGTTCAACCCAATCAAACTTTATACAAAAGTTTTTTACGTATGGAATTTGACAGTTATTTTTATAACATACTGCTTTGAGTTGCTTATCTGGTTATGTTTGTGTTGCATACTTGTATGTGCAAAAATCAAAAAAATTTAGATTTTGCTTCAAGCACCGTCGCACAGTGGCACATTTTGTGAGTTGGCGGTCAAAATTCTATAACTTTTGACTGGGTTGAATTTTTTTTAGGATAGAAGAAATCTTAAGCTTCAATTTAATGTATTAACTTTAAAATCGGGGCTTATTAAAGTATACTTATATATGATTGAAAAATGACTTTTAAAAATATAGGTATTATCGGCCTTAAAAAAAATAAATTTGTGAATATAGTGATTTAACATTGCATTTTATAAATAGTAACGTTAACTGAACTAAAAATTACATACTTAATTAAGCCGTCGACCAGGGTCCATTTTATTTTGACATTTAGCCCTCTTCTCCAATGGACCACTTAGAATACGGGTTTGAAGCTCATAATTGTTTTAAATATATTAATATTGATATAATATTTAGCAAAACTAATTTTATTTTAGTCGTTGAAATGCCTGTGAAGTTTTAGGGGAATCGGTCTACATTTACTTATAGGGCCCTTGTAAGTCAAAATTCGTAAAATAGCCTTGTTGATCATAATTCACTAACAAATGTAAGTTTGACAGCTTTAAATGTTATTATTATATGAACAATTTAAATATATTTTAAACGTGAATCCATAACAGATATGTAGGAGATCCGTATCCGAAAAAAGGTTTTACCATAAATTCTAAGGAAATCTTTTTATTCCAAATAAAATAAAATTTTCAATATTTATTGTGATTTTTTGCTCTAATTTTTATGTTAATTTGCATAGAATACATTTTTCATTTAACTGTCTTAGTGAAAATTTCATCTAAGTATGTCACCTGTTTATCTTCAAGGAGCTGCTTGGCGTCTTTGTCCAATTCCATGGGGGTGGAATTCCATTTTTGTCGAATGCTGGAGATATATGGATCAGAAGTGCACAGTAAAATATTAAAGAGGTATTCATTGGTACTATATCTAGATATCTTTCTTGTGTTGTGCTCGCGAAAATATCTATAATCTTTGTTCCTTTTTTCTTACGCTTCTTCAGAAAGATCTCCAATCGGCAGCATATTGTGTTGAATAATGTTTTCCCCATGATATAGTATTTTATGGACTGTCGATGACATATTCTTCCAATCATATTTTTCGTTGTATAGTTTCGCTGTTTCATTAGCACACTGACCAAATTTTCTTGCATTTACCTTTTTATTGCATGATATTACTTGCAGTGTGATTTTGTAGCGTTTTATTAATTCAAAATCTACTCCTGTAATAGCTGCAGCAGTTTCAGGATCAGAAAAAAATTTTCTTGCTGTGTTACCATCATTTGTGTTTCCTTCTCCTTGCTTTGGCTGATCGATCAGTAAACCCAATTCTAAATATTTTCTTGTACGTGTTTCTTTTTTGCCTCTCTCTTGGCTTTATTTTCGTCACTATTTCGTACTGTTCCTTTAAAATCTAAATCATAGCTTAGCTTTAATATGTGTTCCATAAATCGAATTTTAGCATGGAGTGGGGACAAGCCAAACTCATAGGCTTCTTGGAAAGTAGTGTCTTCTGTTGGAAGTTGACTTAATTGGCTTGCAGTTTTTTTGCAAATAACACAGCTCGAAGATGATTTCGTTTCAGTTATGAACTGTGCAACTTTTCCATCAATCATTGTAAGTAACATTTGATAATTTATTTGAATCTCTTGATCGTTAAGTAACAAAGTTATCGGTTGAAGTTTATCTATTTGTTGTTTGAGTTTAGATATTTCTTCTAATATTACATCCTTCGTTTCCTTTTTAAAAGCAAACTTAATTGGTCTGCAATATTTTATTGAGGAAGGTATTTCGTTTTTCCATATGTCAATATCGGTTTCTTTGCTAGTAGATGGCTCAAAATTAATGTTATTTGTTTTTAGTCTTAACGGAACAAAAGATATCATAAATAAGTCAGGATCTGATATTTTTTCTGCATTATACTGCTTATATCGCTTTTGTCAAAAAGATCCATCGCATCCCCATTTAGAAATTAATGTTAGGCTACTGTCACCAAGCTTTTTAATATTATCTGCGTCCAATGTATTCAACAATCTTTCCGCAGTATGATTTAATATGTCTTGCAATACCACCTCTGCTGAACTTTCTTTAATGTTTATACAATTTTGTGGTGGTAAAGAATCTTTTTTAATTAAAACCAAATCTCTATATTCTGGATAAATGGAGCAATGTTTTCTAACTGCCAGCTTTCGCAATTCCGTATGCTGATATTTTGTTAGCTTTAAGTCCAGAAATATTGAAAATGCTTCTTCAGATGTAAATTTTTTATCATCGGTTGGTGTTGGAATGCTCTTTAAAATCCTTTTTACACGCTTGGCGCTCGCTTTCATTACATTTTCTATTATATCAATCTTTTTAGTTTTATTTTTTGTTGGTCCTAGTTGATGGAAAAACGTATCTTTAATTATTACTCGAGAAAATTCTTCATTAATGCTTTGCAACTTTCGTCTTCGTTACCTTTCACTACACTCCTGAACTGGTCTGGCAGGTCGGCCCACATTTGCTGGTTTTGGTTGACTTTCAAATACAAGTTCGCTTGTTGCAGTTTTTTTTTTTTTTTTTTTTTTAATACATATGTTTATTTATTGAATCTTCAAATATGAACTAACAATAAGTATTCAAATCTTAAATCTAAATATAATTAATTAGGCCCGACCAGTGTCGGACATAAACTTAGTGAAAGTTATTAATAATACATAAGTCGTGATAAGCAAAAACAAAAGTAGATATATTCAAGCAGTATATTCTGCAGTGTTGAGTATTAGAGCCCTTGTGTCCCTCTTTTTTAAGCGGATGTGTCCAGTAAAATTCAAGATATTACGAGCAAGGAGATTAGGATGGGTCTCGAGTTTTGTTATGTATTTGCCTGCGTATTTTGCGATTTCTTCAGTCACTAGTGGTATATTTCAATCACGATGTATATTTGAGTTTTTAATGTACCATGGAGCCGATGTTATTAGTCTTAAAATCTTATTTTGCCTTCGTTGGATTCTCTCTATATTGGATGCTGAAGCAGTGCCCCATAACTGTATTCCGTAGCACCATATTGGTTTCAAAATCGCCTTGTATATTAAAAGTTTACAATCTAGACTGAGTGTTGAATTTCTACCAATCAGCCAATGTATCTGAGTTAATTTCAGTTTCATTTGTGTTAGCTTTGAGTCAATATGGGGCTTCCATGTAAGCCGTCGATCAAGGTGTATACCAAGATATTTCACATGTGAATGTTGAGAAACAACTTGATTGTTAATCCGAATGGGGGAATAAGTATCTCTTCGTAAAGTAAATGTTACTTGAACACACTTTTGTTCATTTACCTTGATTCTCCAGTTGATTCTCCAGTTGTGTAATATGTTCTTGTAGATATCGAGAAGCCTCGTGAGGGTTTTCGTGCATACTAAGGCAAGCTGTATCATCGGCAAACGTAGATGTATGGATATTGCTGCTCAGAGGCATATCACAAGTATAAATCAAATACAAAACTGGCCCCAGTATACTCCCCTGTGGCACACCGAATGAGATAGTTTCAGGCATGCTCATTAAGTCTCCTTCCACAACAGTGAACTTCCGGGCAGTAATGTAACTTTCCAAAAGACTTACAACGTTTATTGGCAGGTATGTTTTTAATTTTAAAATTAGGCCTTCATGCCACACTTTATCAAATGCCTGAGAAACGTCGATAAACAGCGCAGAACAATACTTCTTTTCTTCAAATGTTCTTCTTATAAATTGAACCAATCTATGAGTTTGTTCGATAGTGCTATGCTGACTTCTAAAACCAAATTGATGGTCCGGTATGCACCCACTACTAACTAGAATTGGTGACAATTTTGTCATGAACAGTTTTTCGAAAAGTTTTGACATTGTTGATAGCAGACTTATTGGCCTGTATGACTCAGCCTTGGTAAGGTCTTTGCCCGGCTTTGGAATCATTTTAACTTTGGCAAGCTTCCAGCTATTTGGATAATACTCCAGTCGTAAAATGGCGTTAAAAATAAATAACAGGATTCAAATTGCAATACGAGGCAACTTTATTAGCATCTGGTTACTAATTCCATCAATACCCGGAGCTTTCTTCGGGTTAAGTTCAGCAATTAGTTTTTGTACATCACGCGTTCTAAATTTTATGGGTCGAGGGGGTAGCGCAACTACATTCGGCAAATCAATAACACCAGTACATGAGTTAGGGGTAAATACTGATTTCAAATGCTCAGCAAATATTTTACCTTTTTCAGTATCGCTTCTTGACCAACCACCGGTAGATGTACGCAGAGGTGGGTTAAACGCAACAGGTGTTTTAAGCTTTCTAGCAGCGCGCCACAAAGAGTAATTAGATGCTGGTGTGGTATCAAGACCTTCCAGATAGTTTTTAAAAGATGCAGTTTTTTCAAATGCAAGCAACTCTTGGAGTCGTTTAATACACTCTTTAAATCTGATTTTGTGTTGGGGCGATCTGTGCTGTTGCCATTCCCTTCTAGCTCTTCTTTTTTCACTTACGAAACGTTCAATATCCGTAGAGTAAATGCTATTAAATCCAGTCTGCGTGTGGGAGGTAGTCGCATGTTCAGCAGCCTGTTTTATATTTTTGATAAGATTGCCAATGTTAAATTCAATATCTTCGGATGTTCTTAGCGTAATGTTTTCCGTACAATGACTACTGAGATATTTTCTGAACCCCAGCCAATTAACACGGTTGATCGTCTTCACATACGGGTGAGGTAAGTCACTTCTTAGTGGGCTACAAATTGTAACGATCGTGGGAGAGTGATCGGAGGAAAGATCTTGAGACGCTTCAACATGAACTAATTCCCTAGAAATATTTTTCATAACTCCAAAATCTATAACATCCGGAATTTTTTGTATGTCCGTAGGCCAATAAGTGGGCTCCCCACTCGAAATGACGTCCAAGCCCATTTTTGAAATTGTGTTGAACAATGCCCGACCTCTAGGTGTAATAAGACCCGAACCCCAGAACGTATGTTTTGCATTGTAGTCGCCAGCTGCTACGAAGCAAGGGCCAAGGCATTTGTAGAAATCCTCGTATTGATCCTCAGTAATTGCGAACCTAGGAGGGGAGTAAATTGATGATATGACAAAATTTGAGCAGAAATTTTCGACACAAATATTTGTTGCTTGTAGATGTTCTTCACAAATGTTGTCCAGAATATAATGCTTGAGTCTTGACTTTATCAGAATTGCTGATCCACCGCATGCTCTTCCTCACGGGTCCTTTGAATCATATAAAGTGTAGCCATAAATTTTAAACAGGCTTCACGAAGTCAAATGAGCCTCAGAGACCAACATTATATCAATATTTTTTTCCGTGAGGAAGTGCTCCAGTTCGTTTTTGTGTTGGCGAATGCCGTTTGCGTTCCAGAAACATATTTTTAACGTGTTCATGGTTTGTTAACTAATGCTTGAAGCAGAGTATTTTGCATTCTCAGCATTTCTTGCATCATGCTAGTCATACTTGTTGTAAAATTGTTTATAGTTTGCACCAGATTTTCAATAGTAGCTTCAAGGCGATTAAAATTAAAGCCTGAGTTTGTATTTGTTGAAGTATTTGGCCGTGGAACATTTTGTGTGGGAATAGAGCTTGCCTTAGCAGCATCGGCATACGATACACGTGAATTAACTGGTTGGCTCACTTGCGCAAGAGTGGCGGAGTAAGTGTTTGCTGTTTGTGCTGGAGCTACTTTAGGTTTTTGCCCCATAGTCTTTTTAACGAAGGAATATACAGGACATCCTCTATAATTAGCGGTGTTATTACCTCCACAATTACTGCATTTTTTTTCTGATTGATCTTTTGGTTTAGTACAACTAGCAGTACCGTGCAATTCACCGCAAATAACACAAACTGTAGGTAATTTGCAGTAAGTTTTTGATTGGCCATATTCTTGACAATTATGGCACTGTACGGGTCCAGAACGCTTGTGTGGTTCTTCAACTGTTATTTTTCGGTATAAAAGATATTTTAAATTATAAATTGGGTGCGTCTCATTTTTTCTCAATTTTATATCATTCGGCTCAAGTTCAACGCGAAATAGAGGCTGCGGAATCTTCTCCCTATTTATTACCTTGAATCCCTGGAGGACGAGTGCATCTTTTATTTCTTCGGGAACAACATAAGAATCTATGCCCTTCAATACGATCTGCAGGCCGGCCTTTAGCACTCTTAAGCTGGTATGTGTAGAAACTTGTTTTATTTTTTTCAAATTCAGAAACCATTTTGCGGAAATCTGTTTCGTCATAAATTTGAATTTTCGTTTCATCGATATTGCCACGTTTTATTGGAACAATGTGAAATTTATTCTCACCAATGACCGAAATTAATTTCTTAATAAGAGCGTTTGAATTTTTTTTCTCTCAAATATATTGGTGGCGGCTTGGAGGTTTAGTTCGCGGATATATGAGGTATGTCGTTGGCATCTTGCAATATTTGAAAACGAGTAGTGGAGGATGCGCTGTTATCCCTAGATACCTTTGAAGCAGATGCAATTTTAGTTTTTGGGCTTCGCCCGCGCTTTCCGACAATTATATATCGGTCCATTCCGACTTGGACCTTGGGTTTTGGGCTACTCTTATTTATAGTAACAGATTGGGTAAGTGATGAATCGGATGATATCGCTGATTTAAATGATGAAGTAGTAGGCAACTGTAATGTTAACAAATCACTAGTTGGCATTGGACAAAGCGAAGTTGATCGCTGACGAAAAATTGGCTTAGCCGTTAAAAAAAGTCTGTCATCAGGTTTTTTATTTATTTTGTTTATATTAAGAGCATCAGAACTCACTGTAAGTCTATCATCAGATTTTTTATTTCTATTGTTATCATTAAGATCATCAGAGCTCACAGTAAGATAGGCATTTCTGCCGTTATCACTCACTTCACAATTATTTGTTTTTGAGGTACTCATATAGAGTATTCCTCAAGGGCACTTTGTTAGTGTATTCCTCAAGGGCACTTTGAGTTATTTTGTTTACGGTTGTTTTTTTGTTTTAGTTATTACTGTCTATGTAAATTAATATTAGCAAAGCAAAAAAAAAAAGCTTGTTTATCAAGGTTATTGTACAACGAATATTATGTACTACAAATATTTTTTTGTATGGTTTTTTTTGTTTAGCATGTACTTATGTATGTAAAAAAAAATTCCGCTAATACGTCTGTTCACTATGAAGGTACAAAAAATGTTTAACTTGCAGTTAAACATTTTTTCCTTATTTCTATAACATTCATTATACCGATTATTTAATCGCGTTAAAAAATTATAAATTTTTTTTAAATGGTCGCACAACTCAAAATAAGTGTCTTTTAAAATGTGTAATATAACATCGTTTTTGTTTTTTTGTTCAAAATAAATTTTACCAAGATCGTTATAACTGAACTTAGCCATCATTTTGACAATACTGATCGTCTTTATTAATTTTGTCTGTTTTTATACACATCAAGTTTTCTTGAAGCAGGTATGTGTTTAAACGAGAGAGAAGAAAGAAGAGGAGTACATTTCTCTTTTGTTATTTCATTCTCATATTCAAAACTCATTAAAAACTTGAACACAAACTGTCTGTGTCTAAACACCCGGGCAGGTTTAAAAGAGAATTAAAGAGACCTGCTTCAAGAAAACCTTATGTGTCTATCGTATTTTAACCTTTATATGAGCAGCAGCTACCTGGGTACACAATAAAGTTATAACAAAAGGTCGAATATATCAGTCCAAATACAACAACTGATGTAGCTACCCCTGCTTATATGCAACTATACATTTTTTAATGGCCTAAATTACTAAAATGCATTTAATGCATTATAATAATAGTCTTTTATTATACCCTTTTCATTAATAAAACTTCTTCGAATAAAAGAAAAAACATACACACAATACACACAAAAACCCATGTAGATATACCGCACTCCCATACCTATAATATCCGACATGCATGCAGTAAAATCATTGTAGTTCCTAGAGACGCAAATATAAATTTAAAAAATTAGCATATAATAACAGCTCAAAGTACGTACTATAACACGTTATAAGTCATTTTACGAAGTTTTTCGCAGAAAAAAAGTTGCGTTCCACTGAACATCAAGATTTGGGTATATTTTAGACCTTTATTGCAATGCCCAAATCTGGGCCTCGAGCAAAGTAAGGCACGATTTTTTTAAACTATTTTATAAGTTAAGAAATGATATTATGTGAAGAAAAATTTTTTTTCCAAAAATATATAAAACCAAAAAAGTTATGCCCACTTGAAGTTCTAAATATTTTGAATTTCAGCTTCTCTTAAAAAAAGCGCGTTTTTGATTACCCTATTCGAAGAGAAACAATCGAAATAAAAACTTAAATTTCTAGATTTCGAGGTTCCTATGTGTTTACTTTTATATAAAAAAAAATTAGATCGGTGACACGAAAAAATTTTTGAAGAGTTTTGGCCGCCACCTCTTCAAATGTGCCACTGTGCGTCGGTGCATGCATTTTGACCGTGAATAATGCACCTTAAATTCGGTACGAATCGATGTATTTGCAAGAGTACAACAATAAAATATATATTTTTGCCATACAAAAGCATTAAGCATTATTTTCATAGTTAGTATATAAACAAATGTAATTTAGTTTTAAAGAATTAATTATTAAGCAACGTTCCTAAGAGCTCCTAGCTCAGGAAATCACAATAATTGAAAAACACTTCTTTTATTTAAAATAACTTTGTTTATATTATAGTCTGAAATGACTTATCTGTCACTATAATATAAGAAAGTGGAATACTTTATATAAGTATCAATGATTGCGATAATCAAATCGTTTCCTAAAGTTTGTTTAACAAACTTGAAGTGATTTTTCGTTAAATTAGTGCAACATTTTTTTAAAGTGTAGTGAAAATTTTAAGATCAAAGAAACTGTAAAAACTCTGAGTTTACAATGCGTAAATTTATTATAATTCGACGCTATTATTGAAACCCTGAAGGAAATATTTTGGGAGAAATAACATGAAAAATTAAAAACATTTAGACAGACTGGGGGGTTACTCTCTATTACGATGCGAAAGAAAAATGGTACGAAATCGCACGATTGGTACTCTCTAATGCGTTTGCGCATTTACCTTTCGCATCTTTTATTTTCCGTTTCGCAAATCTGGTATCACCGTACTCTACAATGCGAAAGCGCCTGTCAAAATCGCTCGATAAGCGCAAATATCTTGCGTTAGCTAAATACCAAACGCAAAGTGAGAAAAACATGTAAATACGTTGAAAAAAATATTTATATATTGACTGTCTTATTCATAAAAAATATTTTTGTTTAATAAGAGGCTTATTAAACTAATTTTCTATGGAAATTTGATTAATAAACCTTTTATAAAACCAAAATATTTATATATAAATCGTAGTTTTTAGGAAAAATGCCAAAAAAATTAAAAACAAAACAACGGCAGTTTGAAATTTCAGTGGATTAAAAATAACACCAAGTGAAAATGCGTAAAAATAAATTAAGCATTTCCAGCACAGGTGATGGTCCCTCTCAGTTTTGTATTTTCTCAATCGCTACGTAGAGCTCTTTTAAGCGACGGGACATTGACTGCTGCTATATTCCTAAGGTATGGTCCTGGCCAATTTGATGTTGGTATCCAGCTTGGCCAAGTAATTTTAAGGCAGCGGCTAGTTTTATAAACTTTTAGCTGGTGTTGAACAGCGTTTAGAACATACAGAAACGCAAAATTTGTACAAAGTTAAAATAAAGCAATATGTATTTAATAACATATTCCGCTAGATTTTTTCTTACCTGTGGTCATTAAGGAAAGTATACCGGAACTATCTCTTAAGCTTAAATTAGAAGTGACATACCCATAATGCCATAGCCATAACCAAAACCAAAATTTAATTGGTTTCTATGGTGACAGTTATGGCTTTAAGGTTGTTTTCTATGGCTATGGTTATGTCACGTCTAATTGAACCCTTAAGACTCGTCTTGCAACTCGTTATACATGGACGTTTTCTTCATAAAACCATAACGCTACAGAATCCATCACTTTATTTTCAATTAAAAGCTGTTACACTTCACTTTTTCTTAAATTTTGATTTTAAATGTCGTTTTTTTATACATATTTTGACATTTCAGTACTGCCAACCTTTGCCATATTTTCTTTTGCAATGTCCGTGGTGCCACTTTTTCAAACAATTTTGCGAAAGGTTTTGCGAAAGTAATAGAGAGTACCAAATTTGCATATCAACGCATTTAGCTTTCGCATCGCAATAGAGAGTAACCCCCCTGGTGTCTCAGGCTATGCTTGCTTATACTTAACGATAAGAATCCTCCTTAAAATTTTTCAAGAAGAAGAAGAAGAAACAAGCAGGGCATATTATCAATAAAATGATTTGGGAGCCTTATTATAAAATTATTCAGTAATTGCGGTAACAGTCGTCAATAAGTCTTTATATGATATCTTTCCTACTGTTAATAGATATATTATATTTGCTTAATTCACTTCAAAATTTGTCTTAAGGTATGGTCACACTTGACAAACATTTGCCCAAAAAAGCGTAACCAGCAAATACTAATGAGAAATTTTTTGATTCATACGCGTGTTTATTAAGTTCAATAGTTTCCAATAATATTATATTCTTTAACTTTGCGTATTTGTTAAATACGAAACTAATTAACTTCATAAACACGTGTTTGCAGCAAAAGATTTTTCATTAGTATTTGCTGGTTACGCTTTTTTGCGCAAATGTTTGTCAAGTGTGACAGTACCTTTAGAAATGGTTTTGTGTTAACTCTTATTTAAAAAGAATGCTTACATTAATAAAAACAATCAAAATTTCGCCATATTTCATTTAATAAATGAACTTAATTTAGAAATTTACTTTTTCCGGGGAATTCCCGGCAACGTGATTTTTTTATTCCCGTTTTCGGGAAGTGCAAAAGTACGGGAAATCCCAAAGCATATTAAAAGTTAATATTATTATGCTAACTTTGAAGAATTTTATTATTTGACATATTGTCAGAAGTTTACATACAATAATTTAAATTTATTTGCTGTTGGTTTAGTATGTCTATATACGCATTTCATTGGCGCTTCAACCAAATCATCAGTAGACTTCAACCACAAATTTTAAACAGTCAAAAACCTCTTACTTTATGCACAGACTTTCAAAAATATGAGAATTCATAAAATAATATTTTTGAAAATCACAAAAGAAAACATAAGCTTAGTAGCCTTTGAAACTGATACAAAAGCCAGCAAATAATTTATATGCAGGTGAACTCATTTTATTTTTCTACATTCTTATACAATTAGAAAGCCAACAACAAATAAATTTCAATTATTGTATGCAAACTTCTGACAATATGTCAAATAATAAATTTCTTCAAAATTCAATTAGTGTTTTATTTTTCATTTAGCCTTGTAAATACTTTTATTGTTATCCGATGGATTTCTAATTGTAAAATGAATTCACATGGATATAAATTATTTGCTGGGTTTTGTATCAGTTTCAAAGCCTACTAAGCTTATTTTTTCTTTTGTGATTTTCAAAAATATTATTATTTTATGAATTCTCATATAGTTTTTGAAAGTCTATGCACAAAGTAAGAGGTTTGTGACTCTTCAGAATTTGTGGTTGAAGTCTACTGATGATTTGGTTGAAGGGCAAATGAAATAAGTATATAGACATGCTAAGCCACCAGCAAATAAATTTCAATTATTGTAACAAAAAATTTATTTAAAATTCATTTACAAACAAATACAAAAAGGAGCACAAAACATATACTTACATATCTATGGTTTAATATAAAAAGGGCGTATCTCAATTTTTTCGAAATCGTGTTTTAACATTTTCAAAAGCAAGGAATTATGGCAACTTAAAAAATTATTTCTGCATGTAAATGCATTTGTTTTTCTCCAGTTTTTTTCCATCTCAAAATAAAATATCAAAAATTCGAGTTCCGCATTTCTTATATTAAGGCATCGATACTCACATATCGTTACCTTAATATAGAAAGGTCCTAACTAATTATTCTATTTAAATCGAGTTTTTTGTATAGAAAAACATCTAATGTATCGAAAAAATTAAAAATTTCGATGAACACGTTGGCGGACAAGCCGCCTTATGCCTTCGAAAATTTTTGCAAATATAAACGACATGCCGGAAAATGCCGTCGTTCCTTGTTTCAAATGAGGATAAAACTGCATATGCCAACGCGAAATGCCTTGAAAAGTATTGAAATATATATTTAATTTTCATATATGAACAATTATTAAGGTTTCAATTGAAATACAAACCGTTATCACATATAGTTGCAAGAAGTTTCCTTTTCCGGTGTATAGCAAATGCCCAGTGATGCTATTTTGGTGCGTTTCGGGTATTTTTTGGTGCTTTTTGCATCTTCATAAACACGAAATTTTGGTTATTACCCTTTTTTAAAAAGCGGGTATTTACAGTGTTAAAAAGCACTAATTTCTCACAGCGCTTTTGGTGCTTTTTTGTAAAATAAAAATATTTTTATTTTAGTGTTTTAGTTGTTTTATGACCAATTTTATGTTATTAAACTTCTTGTAACAGGGGTTACTTTCAGGCTAGTAATGGTCAGTTCCAATTGTAAATTTTTTATTTTTTTTTTACATGATTTTTATTTATTATATCTTCATATATGAACTAACAATATGTATTCAAATCTTAAATCTAAAAATATAATTAGGCCCGACTAGTGTCGGAACTAAGCTTAGTAATATTTATATATAATACATAAGTAGTGATAATCAAAAGGAAAAAAAATATTAAAAAAAATATATAAAAATATTTTACTGGAGTGCTGTGAATAAGAGCCCTTGTATCCCTCTCTTTTAGACGGATGTGTTCAGTAAAGTTCTCTTCATTAGAAGCTGAAGCAGTACCCCATAGCTGAATTCCGTAGCACCATATAGGTTTTAAGAGCAACTTGTATATTAAAAGTTTACAATCTAGGGTGAGGGTTGAATTTCTACCAACCAGCCAATATATCTGAGTTAGTTTAAGTTTCATTTGCGTTTACCTTTATTCTCCACATGTTTAACCATAGTTCTAGCTGAGTAATATGTTGCTGAAGATATGGGGAAGCCTCGTGAGGGTTTTCTGCATACTAAGGCCGATGTATCATCGGCAAATGTAGATGTGTGAATATTACTGCTCAATGGCATATCACAAGTATAAATCAAATACAAAACTGGCCCCAGTATACTCCCCTGTGGCACCCCGGAGGGATATTCATAAAGTCTACTTCCACAACAGTGAACTTCCGGGCAATAATGTAACTTTCCAGCATATTTAGAATGTTTATTGGTAGGTAAGTCTTTAATTTTAAAATTAGTCCTTCATGGCACACTTTATCAAATGCCTGAGAAACGTCAATGAACAGCGCAGAGCAATACTTTTCTTCTTCAAAAGTTTTTCTTATAAATTGAACCAATCTATGAGTTTGTTCAATGGTGCTATGCTGACTTTTAAATCCAAATTGATGATCCGGTATGCACTCATTATCAGTTAGAATTGGGGACAATTGTATCATGAGTAACTTTTCAAAGAGCTTTGACATTGTTGGCAGTAAACTTATTGGCCTATATGACTCAGCTTTGGTAAGATCTTTTCCCGGCTTTGGAATAATTTTAACCTTGGCAAGCTTCCAGCTGTTTGGATAATAATCCAGTCGTAAAATGGCATTAAAAATGAATAACAGGATTCTAATAGTTATACAAGGTAACTTCATCAGCATCTGGTTACTAATTTCATCAATACCCGCAGCTTTTTTCGGGTTAAGTTCAGCAATTAGTTTTTGTACATCACGCGTCTTAAATTTTATTTACACATATTTTAATTTTTGGTATGTTGCTTTATTTTATTTTTTCATTCAATGCGACAATAGAAAACAATGTTACCTGTAGGTTATTTTGTCGCTAATATAGGACTATAGGGAATATCGGACAAATATTTTATTATGGCCAAAACGTTTCTTTATTTAATAAGTACTAGATATACCAAACGGACGGCATAATCGCCCGTATTCTAGATGTAAATAATTATATTAAGATTCAAAGAAAAATTATCTAAACGTCATAACAAATTCATTAAAACACAGTCACACAATATGCATACATATTTACATAAACAATAATTCGTATATAAAATTAAGAAAAACCCAGAAACAAAATCCCTTTATTAAAGCTATTTCAATTTATTGAACTCTCTTCCTATAAGGTGTATGGCTTTCATAACAAATAACAGAAAAAAATGGAATAGCAAGAGAAATACTGCAAGTACACAACACACTCACACACACACATGGTTTGTTTAATTTTTAAGTGTAAGCTAATAAATGCATGTGTACTATGTTTGCATGTAGTAGTAGCAACTTTAAACGCTTATAGCTCCCAAAATACTGACCCGATTTCAATAAAATATAAATTGTGCACATCTGTGCAGAAAATCCTTTAAAATCATGTAAGTCTTTCCAAAATCGGTGCAATAGTTCCGGCTCAAAAGAGATTACAAAAAACTTGTTCGCCTATTAATTATATAGACTAGATATACCAAACGGACGACACAATCGTCCGCATTCTAAACAGAAACAAAATCTCTTTATTAAACATAATGCAATTTATTGAACTCTCGTCCTATAAGTTTTATGCAGCGTGACCGTTTGACCGACTAAAGTGGCAAATTGCCACATTTTCGACTGCCTTGCCACTTTTTTTCCCCTTTTTTAGAGTGAATTATATAATAATACATTAAAAATAAAAAATTTTGTGTAGTTTTCACGTCTTTTTTTAATTTTCCCCCTTTTTTTTGATAAATCCCCTATTTGGTACAACTTTTTGAAAAATGTCATCGGCCACCCTGGTTTTATGGCTTTCATACAATAACAAATAAGAGAAAAAAAAAATGGAATAACATGAAAAATAGTACACAAATACACACACACACATACACAGTGTAAACTAACAAATGAGTGTGTACTATGTTTGCATGTAGTAGTAGCAACTTAAAACGCTTATAGCTCCCAAAATACTAAACCCATTTCAATAAAATATAGATTCTGCACATCTGTGCAGAAATTCCTTTAAAATGACATAAATCTTTCCAAAATCGGTGCAATAGTTCCGGCGTAAAAGGGATTACAAAAAACGTGTTCGCCTATTAATTATATAGATTAATAACACTTTGACAAAACGTAGGTATTTTTTATACTCAGATTTAATTTTTTGTATATAAATAAAAAAACGAACTATAATTAAAATATATTTTTGATCATAAACCGTTTCAAAATTTGTTTTTGCTCGAAATTACACAGACTTTTATTAATGGCAGGCACCACAGCAAATAGAATATGGGCATCAATTAAACAAGGATTTAATAATTAAAGAAATTACACTTGCATCTATCTATCTTAAATCTTAATAAACTCCAGTAATGGAGAAATCTCAAATGCAGCTTTATGTTAAATTTTATATATACGATAATTTCTGAAAATCTGAAGAGAAGTATGCATTAATTTCGAACGCAGAAGTAGTCACTTTAAATAATTTAATACAAAAGAACTACATATGTATGTCAAAATGGGGACTTAAATGTTTTTAATTAATCTTTATTTAAATTAAAATTAATAAAATTTGTAGATTTTCGTATGGGAAAATTTTTTAACATGTAGGGGAAATGGATTTTTTAAAATCAACTGGCAACACTGATACCATTTTTGAAGGCAAAAAAAAATTAAGCCTAGAAACATGGAAAAAATCATCGTATGAATGAACAATGTTTTTGGAAGCAACTTTTAAAGAGAATTTAAAATAAAACAAGATTTTATTAAATCCTCGTATGAATGGGGCCTATGAATATAATTTGTCTTAGCAGCATCGGCATACGATACACGGGAACTAACTGGTTGGCTCACTTGAGCAATAGTGGCAGATGAAGCGTTTGGTTATTGGGCTAGGGTTAATTTAGGTGTTTGCCTCATAGTCTACTTGACGAAAGAGTACACAGGATAACCTCTGTATAGGGTTTCTAATTTCCCGGACTTTTCCAGTTCCCGGGAATCGAGAAAAAATATGTTCTATTCCCGGAAATTCCCGGGAATTTCAAATACATATGAATTTAATTAAATGGGTTCAATAAAAAATATAATTTTATAAAAAAATACAAAAGTTTAAATTAAAAACAAAACAACTTCATTCGTTTGAACGAAGAACAACAATATTTCAAAAACAAAACAAAAACCAATAAATTCATACCGCCGTATTCATAAAAATTATTTTAGGTTTATGAAAGTCTTATTTGACATATTTCTATGGGAAATTTGTCATATAAGCCTGTAAGAAACCTGGGAGCAAATCACGGCATTCGATATGAGTCGTAATTTAAAAATATTTCCATATAAACTCTATTGAAATATTTTTAAATTACGACTCGTATCAAATGCCGTGATTTGTCTCCTGAAATATTTTTTATAAATACGGCAGATATGCTTTGAGTTATAGCATGGATGGAAATTCCACCGGCATTTGCCAATATAGATACTATTGCATATAAAGAGTTTTTAGGTTGAAAATATTTCGTAACGCTTGAAGTTGGTGGAGTCTTATATTATGCATCGTTACAAAATTGTATTTTTAAGTAATAAAACAACGAACAGCAATGTAAAAAAAGCAAATTCCAAAAATGTAAATATTAAATTCCCGAAAATTCCCGTTGAAAATTTCCCGGGATTTGTAAAAAAATAATACCCGGGAATTCCCGGGATTTTTTTCCCGCGTAGAAACTCTACCTCTGTAGTTAGCGGTGTGATTACAGCCACAATTACTGCATTTTTTGTCAATTTGATCTTTTGGTTTAATGCAACTAGCAGTGCCGTGTAATTCGCCGCACACAACACAAACAGTAGGTAATTTGCAGTAAGTTTTAGTATTACCATATTCTTGACACTGTACGGGTCCTGAACGCTTGTGTGGTTCTTCAACGGTTATTTTTCGATATAAGAGATATTTTAAATTATATATTTGATGGGTCTCATTTTTTTCAATTTTATGTAAAATTGAAATTGTAAATAAAACAAATTTATTTTATTTTATTTTTAAGTACCCAACGTTTCGTTTGTTTTTTTCAAACTTCTTCAGGGGTAGTTTTTTATTCATATCTAGCAAAAAAAAAATATTTCAATCAGATTTTGAATTCTACAATTAAATAGCAATTAATTTTTGACTTACAAATATTTGTTTTAAATATTGTCACTATTAACTTATTAATTAAAAATAGAAAAACTGGACTTCAGGACACAGAATTTGTATAAATAAAAAATAAATAAATAAGTAAACACAATTCATCACAAATTTATTCGTCAATCTTAACGCTAATATCACAGAACTTCTGCCGCAATAGTCGGATTTAGTTGATGTTGAAGGTGTACTATGGTTTTCTGGGCATAAGACTACGCATCTACAGGCGTGACGACAAACCCGATCCCGTAAACCCTGCTGCAGCAGAGGGGTCGCAAGGGGTAGATATTGGTAAAGAAGTCAATGCCAAATCGGAGGCCATAGTTGAACCGGCGAACTCAGTCGCTTCGGGGTGTTCCCAAACAGACTCTTGTCTGATTGAGGACCTCCTGGAAAGACTGGAATTCGTGGACGATGAAAATGCTCTTCTGGACCCAAACCCAGTAGACGCAGACATCGTTGTCAGTTATGAACCAGATATCTGCGAATGCCGAATGTAATACAAATTAATCTTTATCACTCGAAAAAAGCCTCAGCGGCATTAACCCAACCGACTTATCGAAGGAGGAGTGGATATAGCGCTTATCCAAGAACCATGGACTGTCAACGGCAAAATACTTGGACTTGGCGCAAAACAATGATAAAAACATTAGATCCTGTATTATGGTTAAAACCAACTTAAATATCTTCAATCTATCTAATTTCAGCGATGAAGATACGGTAGCGGCGGCGTGGGAGATAGACGAATCCACAGTATGGAGTCTTTACTGCTACATGGCCCATGACAACACGGACCCACCTCCCAATTCAATGGTCCGGGATTTATCCAAAGAGGCCAACAGATGCAGCAAGCCTGTAATAATAGGTGCTGACGCCAACGCACATCACCGAATCTGGGGAACCTCAGGTAACAATGAAAGGGGTGAGTGTATTTTTGATTTTATTATGGAAAACAACCTAGTAGTATCGGATCAGGGTTCAGAACCCACTTTCGTAGTCTACAATAGACAGGAGGTGTTAGCCATAACTCTGGCCAGTGCGAGATACGCTGATTTCATACGTGAATGGAGGGTCTATTCAGACTGCTCATTCTCTGACCAGTGCGAGACACGCTCATTTGATACGTCAATGGAGGGTACATTCAGACTGATCATTCTCTGACCATCGCTATTTGATATTCAGAGTTAGCATATCAAATAGGCATTTGACATTATATCCCAGCAAAAAAATTGGAAGTCATTCTAAAGGAACTACATTTTCATTGCTTCCAAAAAAATCGATCTTTTTAATTTGCCGATAGTTAGTAGAAAACCAAGTAGAAGTTTATTTTAGTCATACAAAACCTTGTAATTCCTCCATAGTTTTAGAAAATACTCACCAGAATTAAAAAAAAACGATTTATTTTAAGAAACTTGTGAACTAACTTTGGTCTAAAATTTTGAAGTTATTTGCTTAAATTTACATGAAAATACTGTTTCGCGTTTAAATTCCTATAAAAAGAAACTAATTGTTAAAATAGGTAACTAGTAACCATTTTTCCTAGATGAAAATATTATCATAGAACAAAAAAAGGAAAATTTCGAAAAAGAGAACTTCTTGCAATGACAACATTAGATCGAATCAAAATTTACAGATTGCAAACTCTACACTTTCATGATTTTTTTTTTGAGTATCTTTTTTTACTGGAATGTTAATAAACGGAAAACGGGCTGGGTGATACCAAACCAAATCCTAACCAACTTAATTGCATGCCCACCGAATATAGAGGGGGCTGCAGATATTGACTTAGCTGTGGACATGTTGACAAATGCGTTCAAAGCAGCCACAGGCTCGTCCTGTAGGGCATCTATACAACGCCCGACTAGAAGACTACCTTGGTGGTCTGGAGACATAGCAGAAACTCGAAAAAACTGCAGGAGACTTTTCAATGAAGCAAAAAGGACAGGAAAATGGTCACTATAAAAAGCTTCATTAAATAAATTCAAGAATGGAGTCAGGAATGCAAAACGAAAAACTTGGAGAGAATTCTGCAATAATGTAAAATCCTTGCGAATAAGCCATCGATACCCAGCTACATCCAAAATAATGATGGAAACTGGACCACTAACAGTGTCGATTCTCTAGAGATTCTTACGGACACCCATTTTCCGGAATGTCAACCTTGTAGGGTAATGCCACGGGCATATCCGTTTCATGCTCAATCACATGTACCCATCGACTTTACTGTGGAGAAAGTCAAATGGGCAATTAAAAGCTTCCATCCTTTCAAATCTCCAGGACCGGATGGTATTATTCCAGCGGATCTACAACATAACGTCGACCTAGTAATTCCATGGTTACTTACCATATATAAGGCCTGCATCGTATGGTCATATATTCCAATTGCATGGACTAAAAGTAATGTGATCTTTATCCCCAAAGGAGGAAAAGCATCACATACCCAAGCGAAGGATTTTAGACCCATAAGCTTAACGTCCATAAGCTTAACCCTAGAGAGAGTGATGGATGTTCACATTAGAACTACAATAAAAACTATTTTTTTAAGCTTTAGGTCCGTAAATTTTATATATTTTTTTATATATTTTTAGTTTTGATCGATATTTCGTAAACCTTCGGTTTACTTCTTCAGGATATAGTAAATTGTATTTTGATTTTTCTGTTTTTTTGTTTTTTCTTTTTCCTTTTTTTTCAATTATGTATACAATTTTCAAACACTAAAGTGTGTCATAAAAAATATTTTTTAAAAAAATTTTTAAATAACAAAGTGTGTCATAAAAATTATTTTTACAATTTTTTAATAGTTTTGGTAATAAAACAAAATAGGTGTAAGTCCACAATATTTGTTCATATAGAATTTTGGAATGGTTCTTAGAAATGATAATACATATTTTTTATACTTTTACATAACATTGTGTCTTTGAGTTTCTTAAAAATTTTGAATAATGTTGTAATGAATATTTACAAAATATTATTTGAAAAAAGTTTATAACATACATGTATATTAAAAAATTGGTTGTTTTAACAAATGAGAATACATACTTTTTAATAATTTTTTTTTTTTTTGTTATTTAAAAATTTTTTTAAAAAATATTTTTTATGACACACTTTATTGTTTGAAAATTGTATACATAATTGAAAAAAAAAAGGAAAAAGAAAAAACAAAAAAACAGAAAAATCAAAATACAATTTACTATATCCTGAAAAAGTAAACCGAAGGTTTACGAAATATCGATCAAAACTAAAAATATATAAAAAAATATATAAAATTTACGGACCTAAAGCTTAAAGAAATAGTTTTTATTGAACATATATAAAAGGTCGAAAAATTAGATAAATACATTAGAACTACCATAAACAGCTCTCTACACGGTTATACCAAGGGCAAATCGGTTAAGACCGCTTTACATTCGCCCGTAGTTTACATAGAGAAGTCACTCGAGCATAAAAACTATACCTTGGCAGCCTTCATGGACATTGAAGGTGCCTTAAGTAACATTGATCCAACGGCAATCATTCAGTCTCTAAAAGAGCTGGGGGTTGACCGAGGGATTTATCAGCTCATTGATAATTTGTTACTACGCAGAATCATCACTTCCACCATGGGAGCAGCCACCATCACAAGGCAGGCCCACAGAGGTACACTTCAGGGTGGTGTACTGTCACCACTGTTGTGGAATGTGACGGTCAACAATCTGCTCAGAAAACTGGAATCCTTGAATATTAAAACCGTTGCATCGCTCATCATCTGATGAGCGATAGCAATATCAGGATTTCACCTGAATACTATATCACAAAGGCTAGAAACAGCGCTAAATGAGGTTAATGCTTGGTGCTCTAGGAGCGGCCTGAGTGTCAACCCGACCAAAACTAAAGTAGTACTCTTTACCAGGAGATACAGTCTCCCAATTCATTCACCCAACATTGAATGGTACTGCACTTACCCTGTCGAAAAGTGCCAAACATCTAGGCGTTGTTCTATATAGTAAACTTTCCTGGATGGAAAATCTTCAGGCGAGGATAGAGAAAGCCGCTATGGCAATGTACATCTGTAGCAAAGCAATTGGCTTTACTTGGGGAATTAACCCCAAAGGAGTCGGTGTGAGGACTATTATGCAAGTTTGTTTTGTATGGATTATTTGAATTTTGTTTATTGCATAAGGAAACCGATACTATGTTTTTTTTTTGAAAAAATAAAAAAAAATAAAGAATGATAATAAATTGTAGTTTGCTTTGGATTTTACTTTTGAAAAAAAAAAAAATTTAGAAAAATTTAAAAATTTTATGGAGAAAAAGGTTCTGTACGGACTGGAAAAAAATTAATTTAAATTAAAAAGAAAAAGTTTTACTACAAATAAATTTTGAAAATTAATTGAATACGTGGATATTTTGGAGACGTTTAAATGATAGCGTTTAAAATATCAGAGTCTAAATTGTGGAAACAATAACAAATAATCCGTATAAACACCATATAATATTTACGAAGTACAAACATATCTGAATATCCTTATCGCACATACATATAAAAAAAAAAACTATTGGCTGGGAGCATTTGAGAATTTATAGTTCATCAAGATAAAAAAAAAATATACATCTATCGGCTATTTCTGAATTTGGAACTACAGTTTTTTTTTAAACAAATTTTAATAAGAAGGACATTGATTGTTTCAAGATTCTGATATAAGGGAGCAGTACAATTTTCATTCAGGAAGAAGAAGACGAATAAACTGAAAATTACACACATACACATACATATATAAAATTCATTAAGGGATAAACGTTACAGAATTTTATAGTTACATATTGTGTTTCAAATTTAAAATAATTATTTATTTGTGTTTATTTAAAAATGTAATCTTTATAACTTTAACGTAATTTTCACATACACACAAATAAACAAATAACACATAACATACATTCAATGCACCATTCGTACATGTGAATAACATTTAAAATACCTAAACACATTTTTTTACATATTAATTTTAACTACAAAATATTTTATGTTACAATACAAAAGCTAAATATATTCATACAAATATAAGACAAATTCCGGACTACAGGCCTGCAGTCGTCGTTGGAACATATAATTTGGTGAGTCAATAAAAAAAAATAAAAAAAAAAAATTTAAATAATAACAATTATATAAACATGCAATATTAAACATAAAATATTTTGTGCAAAAATACAAATATCAATATTAACTTTCAACATTTAACTAACATTTTCATCAACATTAAAAATTGTTTTATGTTTATAACATAAACTGATAAAATTTTAACATATATCTAAACTGTTATTATTAAATTTTTCATTTACCCAACTTATCATCATTATTGGAAGTTGCTTAATGTTAATAACATAAACTGTTAAATTATAAAATTTATATTTTCTGTTATAATTTGATTTACTTGTTTAAAATTTTGTTTTACATTTACATATCCATTTAAACAACAGCTACATTTGTATATTAAATCTTAATGAATTAATGGTTCTACATTTGAACAGAAATAAAATGTTAGCATACTTTGTTTTTAGAAAAGAAAAGAAAATTTAAAAATTAGATTTTTTTTAACATAATGGCTATGTAAGTTTTTTTTTTTATTTCACGAAACATATAAAAACTGTTAGATAAGGACACAATGGGTTATTCTAATATACAATTTCTATGAATAACGTAGGTAGGGAGGGTACAGACTAGTGGAAATGGAGACCAACAACTTAATTCGTTTTCCAAAATAAGACATCTTTACATTCTTTATTGTTTTGTTTGTTTTTATTTATTTAATTTTAATATTAACATTGTATATGGTTGAATCAGAACAATTTTTATAAATACTACCTAATAACTTAAATTTTTCTGTAACGGATAAATCCCATCTGAAGTAATTAAAGAATCCCCCAATTTCCGCAGAGCTTAGCTGGTAATAAAGGTAGTATACACTTCTGATGAATAGGGTTAACTTTTAGCATTCGTTACATAAATTTAATGGCGCCCAACGTGGGGCACAGCGTTCATATACCGGTTTAAATACTTATACGGGTTCAATTGTAAACTAAGTTCATCTTGCTGTTGTCTCTAATTTTGTTTATTCTGAATTTAGCTATTATATGTTTTTATTTAATTTATCTTTTGTTTTTCAAAATTAATGATTCTGTTGTGATGTATTTTGGATTTTAGATATTCGTATATTGAGATTTCTAAACCTTATACATTTATATGGGATGAATTATTTATATTCATGTGTTAAATTGAGTTGGAGATTTCGGATATTGGACTTAGCTTCGATATGCTACTCACGATGATTTATTTTTATTTTGCAATTTCTTCCAAATTTAGGTTGGAATTTAAGCATGATTGAGAATTTTGTTTCTGAAATATGTTTGGATACATACTCTTATAGCACCTTCCAATCAAGTTTTTTTTTTGTCTACTTTGGATTTAATTTATTCGAGATATAATTTATTTTACTTTAACGTAAACTAATTACTCATACGTTATCCAATTCATTTTCAGTTTTATTTTGGATGTAAAGATTTTTATTATTGAAATTTTTTTTTTATAATGTCCTATCTAACAGTTTTTTTTTTATGGAGTAGTGGAATATTAATAATATTGCTTATTTTAATTCTCTGGCAAATAAATAAATATTTTTTTTAAAATGGTTTTAACAAGAAGTCAGGAAAATTTGATGAATTTAGATCAACCTGCTAATGTAAGTTTTTCAATAAATTTGGATTCGGAAAATAACTCTGAACAAGCAACAAATGCTGTAGGAAATTCAACGAATAGAAGGCCACGTAGGGGTGTTCATAATAGTACTGCACAGCAAAACCAACAGAATAGGGAAAATAATAATGTTAGACAAATTGTAGCAGATTCTTTAAACGATTTTCGTGGCGAAATGGCTGCATTAATTACAAGTGAAATACTGACGTGTTTTCAAAATTTGAATATAAATTCTATTCCTGATGTTCCTAATTCTAATAGCTCTAACAATGCCAATACAAATTCACATTTATCGGACAATAGAAATTCACCAAATTTACCGCCAAGAGCTGGATCAAACTCATCGCATGAACCTTTCTTTGCAGAAAAGGTGTTAAATATTATTCGTAATTGGAAATTGAAATTTACTGGTCATGACAATGATATATCAGTTGACGAGTTTATATATCGGGTTAATATTCTGACCACAAATAATTTAAAGGGTGATTTCGATCTTTTATGCAAGTACGCTCACAGCCTTTTTGAAGGAAAAGCCCTGGTATGGTTTTGGCGTTTTCACAGACAACATGACGACATAGACTGGACGACTTTGACTGCAGCATTAAAAACACAATACAAGATTGTACATAGTGACTTTGATATTTTAGATGACATTCGCAGACGGAAACAAAAGGCAAATGAAAGTTTTGATGAATACCTGGATGTAATATCGGCAATGATGGACAAATTAAAGATTACTATGAATGAACAAGATTTATGCGAGACTTTGATGCGAAATTTGAAAAGTGATGTTAGATTGGAACTTCTTCATTTAGAAATAACGAATGTTTCTCGATTGCGTCACGAGGTTAAAAAACACGAAAAATTCATGAATGAAAATCATTCTTATGAAAATCGGAAAATAACAAAGGGTCATATTTCTGAAATATCAGATCGAGTTGATATAGAATCAGACTTAAAATTAGTTTATGACGACTCTGAGGTGTGTTTACTGCAAACTAATTTCAAATGCTGGAATTGTGATAAAGTTGGTCATACATACATTGACTGTATGGATACCAAGCGAGTGTTCTGCTATGGATGTGGTGTTAAAGACACGTACAGACCAACATGCCCCAATTGTAGTAGGAAATTTCAGGGAAACGTACAGAGGGATGTCCGTCGGAAATAGATCGGGCATCCGTAGAAAAAGATAAAGAAAATAAAGAAATTATAAATGACGGAACTAATAAGATTATTCATCCACTAATGAGGCCCTATCATATTCGGCTGAAGGAATATGAAAGAGCTCGTTCAAGAATTTTTGGTTCTCCTGGAAAAGAAAGTAGATCTGCAAAACGAATTAAAAGTTTTTATAAGAAATTGAAGTCATTTAATGTTTTTGTAATATCAGCAATTTTGAAAAATGGAACAGATAGAAGACCATATATTCAACTAGAAATTATTGATAGGTTGCATTATGCGCTTCTAGATAGTGGTGCTAATAGAAGTGTAATTGGTGGTGATTTGGCGATACAAGTTCAGAGTAGGAAACAGTTCAACAAATGTAAAGGCATCGTACGTACGGCGGACGGACAAAGACAAAATATTTCTGGGACAATTTTATTGGAAATTACTTACCAAGGACAAACAAAATTAATTGAATTTTTAGTAGTACCAACAATACAACAGGACTTAATTTGTGGTTTTGACTTTTGGACAACATTCGGTCTCAAAATTTGTGTGCCAGAAATAGCGCAAATTGACATATCTGATACAAACTCAGACAAAATTAAATTGACTTTTGAACAACAGCATAGATTAGAAAGGGTAATTGCAGCGTTCCCTAACTCAGAAATTGAAGGTTTGGGATGTACCTCTCTTATCGAACATTATATCGATACTAGTGGCTCAAAACCAATTAAGCAACGTTACTATCCTATTTCCCCTGCTGTTGAGAAACAATTAAGTGGAGAAATAGATAGAATGTTGTCACTTGGAGTGATAGAAGAGGCTCCTAGCTCACCTTGGTCTTCACCAGCAGTTGTGATTATCAAGCCTGGAAAGATTCGAATGTGTGTGGACAGTCGTAAACTAAATTCAGTGACAGTCAAAGACGCGTACCCTATACCTAATATAGACGGACTTATTGCAAGACTTCCATCAGTTTACTACATATCGAAAATTGATTTGAAAGATGCATTTTGGCAGATTAGATTAGAGGAAAGTTCTAAAGCAAAGACTGCGTTTACAGTTCCTAATCGGCCTTTGTATCAATTTACAAGAATGCCGTTTGGACTGTGCAATGCACCGCAATCGTTGTGCCGACTGATGGACATGGTCATTCCGTACTATCTAAAATCTCACATTTTTGTTTATTTGGACGACTTACTTATACTATCTCAGACCTTTCATGAACATTTAAGACATTTAATGGAGGTGGCTTCACAGCTACGTAAAGCCGGTTTGACTATAAATGTTAAGAAGAGTAGTTTTGCTTTGAATAAAGTGAAATACCTAGGGTATATTGTGGGTAATGGAACGTTGCAAGTTGACGATGATAAAGTTAAGGCAATCACGGATTTCCCGGTACCAAAATCAATTAGGCATTTGCGACGGTTTTTAGGAATGACAGGATGGTACCGACGATTCATACACGATTATTCGACTTTGACTTTTCCATTGACTGAGCTTTTAAGTAAAAAGAAAAATTTTATTTGGACAGTATATGCACAAACAGCTTTTGACAAATTAAAAGACAAACTTACAACAGCACCTTTACTTATCTATCCAAATTATGATAGACAATTTATATTGCAGTGTGATGCTAGTACATATGGCGTAGGTGCAGTTTTAGCACAGGAGGACGACAACGGGACAGAGCGACCGATTGCCTATATGTCACAAAAATTAAATAAAGCTCAAAGGAACTATACTATAACTGAACTGGAATGCTTAGCTGTAGTATTATCAATAAAAAAGTTTCGTTCCTATATTGAAGGCCATGATTTTAGAGTAATAACTGACCACGCTAGCTTGAAATGGCTAATGGGCCAAAAAGATCTCCACGGTAGGCTTGCCAGATGGTCACTTAAATTACAAGGCTTTAGTTTTACAATAGAGCATCGGAGTGGAAAACAAAATGTTGTGCCAGACTCGTTGTCTAGAGCTTATGAAGGGGAAGAATTTGTGGAAGGTATTGAACTGGAAATTATACCAGCTATAGATCTGGAATCGGATGCATTTAATTCGAATGAATATCAAAAATTACGTGTAGACTTTCAAAATTCGGAAATGCCAGATTTTAAAATTGTGGATAAGTACATATACAAGCGAACAGGTTTTTCTACTGGACAGGTGGACGAGTCTGATTCGTGGAAACTTTTTGTCCCATCTGAACTCCGTGAGGATGTCATGTATGCAGCGCACAATATTCCAAACGCATCTCATGGTGGAATCGGAAAAACTTTAGAGAGAATCAGAAGATATTTTTACTGGCCAAATCTTGTGACTGGAGTAAAAAGTTATATTTTAAACTGCGATTTGTGTAAAACGTCCAAGACACCGACAACTAATTTACGACCACCTTTGGGACAAATGGTTATAACTGAAAGACCTTTTCAACGAATTTATATTGACATAATAGGACCATTACCTAGGACAAAGGCAGGATATACAGGTATTTTAATAGTCCTGGATCATTTTTCAAAGTTTACATTTTTAAAACCGCTAAAGAAACTAGTTTCGAGACATATAATAGACTATTTGCAGACAGAAATTTTTCATTGTTATGGCGTGCCACAGATTATAGTATCAGATAACGGGACACAATTTACATGTAAGGAGTTCAAACAATTTTTAAATAAGTATGGCACTCAACATATGTTGACTGCTGTTTATAGCCCTCAAGCTAATGCTAGTGAACGCGTTAATAGGTCGATAAATGAAGCATTAAGATCATACATTAGAGGTGATCAACGTAATTGGGATGGTTATATTAGCAGTATTAATTGTGCTCTTCGGAATAGCTTACATCAAACTTTAGACAAGACGCCATATCAAATAGTTTTCGGACAGACAATGATAACACATGGGAAAGATTACAAACTTTTAGACAGGCTTAGACTTTTGGTTGAAACGGATTTACATATTGAAAGACAGGACGAGCTTTCATTGATAAGGGATTCCATAAGGGATCATATGAAAAAGGCTTATGACAAGAATGCTCGATTGTATAACTTACGGTCGCGAGTCAAGGAATATTCAATTGGACAAGAGGTTATTAGACGGAATTTTACTCAAAGCTCGAAAGTTAATTTTTATAATTCTAAATTGGCACCAGTTGGCGTGAAAGCAAAAGTTCTCCGGAAGATTGGAAATGTAAATTATGAGTTAAAGGATGTGGATGGCGACAACATAGACGTATATCACGCTAAGGATATATGGACATGAAAATTTGACTTCAGGAATATTTTTTTTATGGATTGATATTGTCCTTTACAGAACCAGCTCCTCAGTTTAATTAAACTTTACCCTGTTTCTGTTTTGTGAGGACTATTATGCAAGTTTGTTTTGTATGGATTATTTGAATTTTGTTTATTGCATAAGGAAACCGATACTGTTTTTTTTTTTTTTTTAAATAAAAAAAAAATAAAGAATGATAATAAATTGTAGTTTGCTTTGGATTTTACTTTTGAAAAAAAAAAAAATTTAGAAAAATTTAAAAATTTTATGGAGAAAAAGGTTCTGTACGGACTGGAAAAAAATTAATTTAAATTAAAAAGAAAAAGTTTTACTACAAATAAATTTTGAAAATTAATTGAATACGTGGATATTTTGGAGACGTTTAAATGATTGCGTTTAAAATATCAGAGTCCAAATTGTGGAAACAATAACAAATAATCCGTATAAACACCATATAATATTTACGAAGTACAAACATATCTGAACATCCTTATCGCACATACATATAAAAAAAAAAAAAACTATTGGCTGGGAGCATTTGAGAATTTATAGTTCATCAAGATAAAAAAAAAATATACATCTATCGGCTATTTCTGAATTTGGAACTACAGTTTTTTTTTTAACAAATTTTAATAAGAAGGACATTGATTGTTTCAAGATTCTGTTATAAGGGAGCAGTACAATTTTCATTCAGGAAGAAGAAGACGAATAAACTGAAAATTACACACATACACATACATATATAAAATTCATTAAGGGATAAACGTTACAGAATTTTATAGTTACATATTGTGTTTCAAATTTAAAATAATTATTTATTTGTGTTTATTTAAAAATGTAATCTTTATAACTTTAACGTAATTTTCACATACACACAAATAAACAAATAACACATAACATACATTCAATGCACCATTCGTACATGTGAATAACATTTAAAATACCTAAACACATTTTTTTACATATTAATTTTAACTACAAAATATTTTATGTTACAATACAAAAGCTAAATATATTCATACAAATATAAGACAAATTCCGGACTACAGGCCTGCAGTCGTCGTTGGAACATATAATTTGGTGAGTCAATAAAAAAAAATAAAAAAAAAAATTTAAATAATAACAATTATATAAACATGCAATATTAAACATAAAATATTTTGTGCAAAAATACAAATATCAATATTAACTTTCAACATTTAACTAACATTTTCATCAACATTAAAAATTGTTTTATGTTTATAACATAAACTGATAAAATTTTAACATATGTATATCTAAACTGTTATTATTAAATTTTTCATTTACCCAACTTATCATCATTATTGGAAGTTGCTTAATGTTAATAACATAAACTGTTAAATTATAAAATTTATATTTTCTGTTATAATTTGATTTATTTGTTTAAAATTTTGTTTTACATTTACATATCCATTTAAACAACAGCTACATTTGTATATTAAATCTTAATGAATTAATGGTTCTACATTTGAACAGAAATAAAATGTTAGCATACTTTGTTTTTAGAAAAGAAAAGAAAATTTAAAAATTAGATTTTTTTTAACATAATGGCTATGTAAGTTTTTTTTTTTTATTTCACGAAACATATAAAAACTGTTAGATAAGGACACAATGGGTTATTCTAATATACAATTTCTATGAATAACGTAGGTAGGGAGGGTACAGACTAGTGGAAATGGAGACCAACAACTTAATTCGTTTTCGAAAATAAGACATCTTTACATTCTTTATTGTTTTGTTTGTTTTTATTTATTTAATTTTAATATTAACATTGTATATGGTTGAATCAGAACAATTTTTATAAATACTACCTAATAACTTAAATTTTTCTGTAACGGATAAATCCCATCTGAAGTAATTAAAGAATCCCCCAATTTCCGCAGAGCTTAGCTGGTAATAAAGGTAGTATACACTTCTGATGAATAGGGTTAACTTTTAGCATTCGTTACATCGGTTGGATACTAGAGATGGTCATAAAACTTATCCTATTTTATGGAATCTCGGTCTGGTGGAAAGCACCAGAATAAGCGGGAAACCAGTCCCACATAGAAGGTATTCTCCGCAAAATAGCACTTATGGTAACAGGTAACCTTAGATTCATGCCGACAAAGGCACTCTTCGCTATGCTTTGTTGGCTTTCTGTGGACTTAAGCTAGTAAACTGGCTCTACATACGGCCGTTAGACTGAACGCAATAGGCGTATGGAACTACAGACCATGGGGTCACGCTAGCATCCTAAATACAGCAAACAATATACCTGAACTCATTGACTACTGAAATTTAATATTTCTTAGACAGAAGGGTTCACCCTTATGGACAGAGCCGTACAGGTTTTCACGAACGGCTCTAGACGGGGTGGGGGGAGAGTTGGAGGGGGCGTATATATTCAAGATTTTGGAATTGAAATGTCCTTCAGACTTCCGGACGAATGTAGCATACTACAGACAAAAATATCCGCCATTAAAAAAGCAACACACTGGTTAAGTTATTATCGGATTCATAATGGTAATAACCGGATAATAACGGACAGTCAATCTGCGATCAAATCCCTCACAGGTGTGTATTCTACATCATTCCTTGTCCAAGAATGCCGCACAGTCCTGGATAAACTGGCGCAGCACTCAACCATCGCACTATATTGGGTGCGTGGACTCGGGACCAATTCAGGCAATCTAGTTGCGGATCAACTGGCAAAGAGAGGAACCCTACTCGGAGAAGTCGATATTGACAATCTCTGTGGGCTCCCTCTCTCGTCCTGCTGGAGACGCTTCGATACTGCCTTTCTAACTTCAGGTAAGGAAAGATGGCGCAATGAGCCTACCTGCGTTATATCGAGAACCCTTTGGCCTCGCCTAAATATTAACAGAAGCAAAAACCTCATTATCTTTACCAGGAAGCACCTGAGGAATCTCTTGCCCACACTTACCGGCCACTGCACTTTTGGAACCCACGCTAAACATATGGGTCTCCCGTATAATGATTACTGTTACAGCTGCAATGATGAGGAAGAGGAGGAAAGCACTTCGCATCTTCTCTGCTTCTGCCCTGGTTTGGAGGATCTCCGTCTGCACTTCCTTGGCAGAATATCCTTCAATAGCCTGTCCGAGCTATCTGAAATAGGACTTAGAAACCTAAGTTTATACATTAGGAGCATCGGTTGGTATGGCCGTTAGCCTTCCTCTATGGCATGTGTATATACTAGACCCTCTCCTGTCCCACCTCTCCGCTCCTTTACTCTATCGTATAACCTGTTTGTAGAACGCGACAAAGGCGACTCACGACGAGCCAATTCATAGACGACTACGTAATGAAAAGCGTTTGTATAACGCGAGACGACTTTGTGGTGCAGCTTACGCTAATTCGCCCTTAAGTCAAATATGTACTAAATCGTATGTTGCCAATATGTTTAAATAAAGTTTTAGTTTATATTTTTTCATACAAAATTGTGTTTTCAGCTTAAAAAAAACGGCAACACTATTCTTGAAACACAACTGTCATGCACATAAATAAAATTAACAATTAAAGTAAACAAATTGTGCCTGAAATTTTTTAATTTTGTTTATAAAAGTATTTGTGTAAAGGTGAGTACTCTAAAGTGGTTTAATATATTATAAAAAGTGAGTTTCGTGCAAGTGATGTGCATGCATAAATCTATGTACGTAAATATGTACATATGTATGTACTCATAAGCAAAGAAACACGATTAGTAATGGTAAGAATCTGCTTTGTTAGATTTTCAGATTCGCAAGTGGTGCAGGCCGAAGGAAACGTACGTGGCGTAACAATGACTAGAGCAGTATTATTCGGAGATGACATGAATAATATTGGCGAGTTGGTAAGTAAAATTTAAGCAATAATGGTCAGGCATTATTTGAAACAAAACCTTTGTTTATTTTAACTTTTAGCTCGCACATTCTCCTGGCAAAGCGTTTTCTAAGGTGGTTAAAACGTTGGCAAGTAGCAAGATACTCAACATCTAAAGTGCTTTGCCAATATGCAAATGATAACGTCGATTTACGGTTGACCCGATTGTTTTTCATGTCGATGGGCAAATAGTGCGAAAACAACAAAATCAGGGCTTTGCCAATAATCACAATTATCTGGTCAACTAAACACTTTTATATACATATTTATGTTTATTAAATGGTAAAATTTTTTGTATTTAATGAAAAAATAGAAATTGAAAAATATAATTACCATAAAAAACGTGATAAAAATTTGTTTGCAAATTATTCTTTTATTTAAAGATATTGTATAAATTGTATTTAAGTACAAAAATAAAATACTTTTGAACAAGGGAACAAGTGTTATAAGTTTGTAGTGTGTGTCTGTGTATGTGTGTGTTTGTACGAGTCCACGTACAGACCAAACGGCTGGACTAATTTTTTACTTAGTTTTTTTGTTTGAAAGGTGACTTGATCGAAAGTGTTCTTGAAGAAAATCGGTCTAGCTGCTAAGAAGATATCAAATCTTTTCTGAATATATTCTGTGTGTCTTTGACGCCGTAGTAACTAAACGGCTAGGCCGATTTTAATTTTTGAAAGCCGACTTGATCGTATATCTTCTAGTCTATACTTGAAGAAAATCGGTCCAGGCTTTTGGAAGTATTCATAAATTTGTTATTACAAATTGTTTGAAAGTGGTTTATTTGAAAATTTAAGAAACGGCAGTTCCATATATCTAGAAACTATGAGATGCCTTTCAAGCGGCTGGACCGATTTTCTTCAAACATATGTAGCTAAGAACACTCACGATCAAGTCACCGTTCAAACACAAAAAACTAAACCAAAACCGGTTCAGCCGTTAGGTCTGTACATGGACTTGTACAGATACACAGATATACAGACGCACACAATACAAACTTATAACACCCCTACCAAACTGTGGAGTTTCCGTGGCCAAATGTGAAATTTGCTCCATTCATGCCATCATTTGGCTAAACTGCAGCCTTGCTGTCATTTTGATATTTTGATGCTAAAAATGTAAGCAATCAAAACAAGAACAATTTTTATATGAAAGTTTACTTACTTTTTTCTTGTTGTAAATTCCATTTCTTTATTTTTCTTAACTTTTAATTATTTTATATTATATTTAAATTTTTTATAGTGTTTTGTTTTTTATATTTTTATTAATAAAATTCACAAATAATCCCCTTTTTCATGTTTTGTTTATTTATTTTGAACACGACTAGAATTTTTCAATCGCCCATCTTGACGTTTATTGTGAGTCAAATCGTGTTGTACAAACGCAAACAAACTGACATCTGTTACGTTTTTTGATCAAAATCGTCAACACTCGTGTTCTAAAACCCCAAAAAATAAATAATGCTAATATGTTAGAGTTTTTTATTGACGAGTCGTGTTCTACAAACAGGCTATTATTCTAAAGAAACTTTCCATCTATATCCTCCCTATACTCCCAGTCTCCCCCTTATTCTACTACTTTCAACTTACAGGCAGCACAAAGGGATCATCGTATTGGACCCAACTGAGCTGGACCCCTAAATTTTCATTCTTCACCTTTCATTAGCCTGCTAACCTAACCTAACCTAACCTAACCTGTGACAGCAAAGAGTCACAACCCTAAATAATGGCAATATGGTATCAGTGTTTACATTAAGAACTAAAGCTTAAATTAGATGTGACATAGCCATAATGGCACCACCGTGACATAGCCACCGAAATGTCTGCCCTTTTTTGCATTTCTATCCTTGTAAGTTCTACTTATACATATGTTTCCATAAAGCCTCCACAAGTTGAATTAGCTGTGTCGTCCAGGACGCTTGAATGTCTGCCCTTTTTTGCATTCCTATCCTTGTAAATTCTACTTATACATATGTTTCCATAAAGCCTCACGAACCTCCACAAGTTGAATTAGCTGTGTCGTCATGCAATGCGTCCAGGACGCTTGAATTTTCTTACACTCTTCTGTGCTTTTCCACTTTCTTTTTCGTTTTCCATACTTTTAAATTTTTATACCCGCACATATTTAAAATTCTTTCGGTATTTTCTCAATGTCAAAATGTCAACACGCTGACATTTTCTTATTGTGTTTGCAATGCAGCCAACTTATTCTCACAGCTGTTTACATCAGATGCGTAAACTCATACAGACAGTTTACGCATCTGATGTAATGCCACACAGCGAAAAATATCGGAAATGTCAAACGTTGCCACTAGTTCCCACTGTTATTTTTGCCATATTTGTCACAAAATGCCACAGTGTGTACTCGCCCTTAGTCACGGTTATCGTCGACCCAGAATAGTTGTCCTCCACCGACCATTCTTAAAAAATTAGTTAAGTATGGAATATATATATTTTGAATACCCTCTTTCTGAATCAAAAAACGCGTTACACAAAATTTTGCTCCATAACCACTATTTTTAGGTTTAATAAGTATTGTTTTGGTATACACGCCACACTTGGCGTTTGCGTCAAATTCCTCATACAAAAACATATGAAGTAAAGTTAATTCTTGTTTTGCTTCATTTCTACAAGAAATGAATAATAATAAAAAATAAGATGCCGCAAGAAAAATTCAACGACAACTGTTAAGCAAAAACATAATCATTCAGCCGCAGCCGCCGCGGCGCGCCGATTACATGTTTTAATATAAACTTATTAAACACTTGATTAAAATAAAATAAACCTTAAATGTTAACAATTCCCATAAAAACACTAATTATTAACTTGACTGCACCCGGTCAAAAAAAAAATACTTGTGTGGCAACACTCTATTCCTTAATAGCTGTTGTTGTTATTTACATTTATTTTCTTTTACATACTCTTACAACTACAATTGGAAGCTGAAAAAAAGTCAGCCAATGTAGCAAAGGTAAAGTAAGAAAATAAAAATACATGTTGATTATTGAGGTTCTTGTTTCAACTTTGTTATTTGTTGTTAGGCTTCTCATTTGTTTAAATGAAAGTTTATAAGATAATAACTCTACTTGTTCTAAGAAATTTGGGTAAAGGTTCCCTGATGATCTGCATTAGCAACAGTGAAATGCGCATAGGATCCAGCTAAACCCCTCAATAATCAATTTCAATGTATTTTTAGTAAAAAAAATATTTTACTTAATAAGTAAAATAATAATTTGGGATTATTAGTGCGTTAAAAAAAATAAACTTAAATGTTAACAATTCTCATACTGCCTGGCTCACGATGTCGACATGAAATTGTCGTTCGCTTATTTATATTGAAAACAAAAACAAATTTTCTTATTTTGTTTTTGTTTTCAATATAAATAAGCGAACGAAAATTTCTTGTAGACATCGTGAGCCAGGCAGATAAAAACACTAATTATTAACTTGACTGCACCCGGTCAAAAAAAATACTTGTGTGACAACACTCTATTCCTTAATACCTGTTGTTGTTATTTACATTTATTTTCTTTTACATACTCTTACAACTACAATTTGAAGCTGAAAAAAAGTCAGCCAATGTAGCAATGGTAAAGTAAGAAAATAAAAAAACATATTGATTATTGAGTTCTTGTTTCAACTTTGTTATTTGTTGTTAGGCTTCTCATTTGTTTAAATGAAAGTTTATAACATAATAACTCTAATTGTTCAAAGAAATTTGAGTAAAGATTCCCTGATGATCTGCATTAGCAACAGTGAAATGCGCATAGGATCCAGCTAAACCCCTAAATAATCAATTTAAATGTATTTTTAATAAAAAAAAAATATTTTACTTAATAAGTAAAATAATAATTTGGGATTATTAAAGCGTAAAGAAAATAATTTAAACCTTAATTATGCATGTTCGAGTAGACAGGAATTATTTAATTTCATTCTTTATATTAAATACACTTCAATTACTTGTTTTTCTTGTGTAAGTATGTAAGCGGATTGATAGTGAAACATATTCCGGCGGCTCTTAGTCGGCAAGAAAAATAAACAAAACAAGAATATTCTAATTCACATCTGTGACACGGCAGTTAAGTATACGTATGGAGCAAAATAAGCTACTTTTTGAAAATATATTAAGAAAACTGGTGTATGGATAACGTGACCATTTTTTTGTAACTCAAAGCCGGACACCGACCGGGACACCGCAAAATAATAACGTACGGAACACAAATTGTTAACTTTTTTAAATTTTCAAACATGTTTATTATGCTACAGGAAATTTCCCACTTCCCATTTTTCTTCTGGGACACCGGGACGATGAACCGGAAATCGGGACTGTCCCGCCGAAATCGGGACGGATGGTCACATTATGTATAGAGCACAAAACCTATTTTTACTTTTGCAATAAGTAATATTAACTTATAACTTAATTCATGAAAGTTTACAAAAAATTAAATTTTTCTTCAAAACATGTATCAGAAGCAGTGGTGCAAATTCAAAAGAAATACATCGTGTATATTTTGAGGAATCTTATGTAAACCTTCTTTGTCGTTTTTCTCCGCTCCAACTTAAGCCCCCCGTAGACGACATGTTTTTTGCGTCTGACTTGTCATATTTCCCAGTGCACAGTGGGGACTTTTGCAAAATAAATGGTAATAAATCTGGAACTTCTAAACTACTGATTGGATTTATATGAAACTTCGAACGTCCGTAGAGGAGGACTCAGGCTTTATAACAAATGTCTTGACAGCCGTCTGGCTTGAGCTGGACAGGAGTTACAGTGGGCCTAAATTGACAACATGGGACTCAAAAAAAATTCTGAGGCTTGTAACTTTTAGAAAAATTATCCGATTTTTATGAGATAAAGCGTTTTGATCTAAGCTCAACATTTTTAATAAATAATGTCCTCAGATGTGTTTTCGTATCTCTCATAACTTAGAAGATATTTGACATTTAACAAAAAAAAATTTTTTTTGCCTTGACTTTTTTTAGTATTTCGCCTACAACTTTTTAGTCAATTGTTGGATTTTAAATTAAAAGACAGCATTAAATTTCTGATCAAATTTTAAATAAAAATAAGTAAAAAACTAATTAATATCTGCAGTCGTGAAAACGGGAAAAGGCAAAGAATTCAAAGTTTTAAAATTTTTCTGAAAAAGGCACGTTTTTTTAAGAAAAAGTATCTTCATTATTTTCAATTTTGTGAAAAATTTTGTTTAACACATGCACTTTTAAGCCACATAGCACTAAAAACAATCTATTCAGAATATGCTAAGAGCCAATTATTTTGTATTTTGGGCATGCACCCTACACTCAGCAATGTCCGAAAATTGCCAATTTCAAAATTTTTTTTTGTGCTTATGCGCTTATAAAAAGTTGTGACGGTATATTTTGAAAGTTTTAACTTTATCATTTAATTGCTAGGATAGTTTGCAACATGTTAAACTTAAATTTTTAACAGCCTTTTCATAAATGCGAACATGCGCGCAAATTTTCTGAAAAAAGTAAAAATTTTGGAAAAATTTTGTTTTGTACCATAAAAAATATATATCAAAATAATTTTCTTTTCTTATGTTGGCATTTTTAGCTTTCATGTGAGTCTTTTTACTTTGCCTGAAAAAATTATTCCAATATAATTAACTGATCTCGAGATATTCCGACTGTAGGGTGCAATTAAAAAAATATGTAGAATGCGCTTAACTTTTTTCCCTTTATTCACACATCAGCTGTTTAAAACTTTAATGAATTCTGAAATTCAACCTAAATAGAAAAACAAAAATAAATTTGGAATGTTATCCAATAAGTCTATGTATATTTTTCGCAATAAAAAATATTTATGGTAATTATACCATATGTTTTTCCATGTAAGTGTAGTTAATGTTAATAACAGGTAACCATTTAACGAATAACAACACACATTTGTAATGGATTAAAAAAAGGTTTTCGCGCATTTTATTACAGCAACATCGGGAGGTGCTACTACTACTTAATAACACTTCACAGTACTAGGTAATTAGACAAAATTAGCTAAGGTGCTTATAAATTATGCTGTATTGTATAAAAACGCAGGGTTCTTTTATAAGAATAATCACTATATATTTAATTGTTATGGAGATCAGTATTAAATATAACGCGGTATGTAAACTTCTATGGGAATAGGTTCCTGTTAGTTTATTGCGCCAAGAAAAATGTTCTAAGATCATGGATATAATTGAAAACTCATTTGGATTAAAACTAAATGAAGATGGTACTAAAAAAATAGAGAACTTTTTGGTAGCGTACGAAAGAAAATTTAAAGAATTAAATTATAACAAAACTAACTTCCAAAAACAAACCGAAGGAAGTTGGCCAAATTGTAGATGCTCTTCCAAAAGCATCTCCAAAGATAATACAACGTATGGTGGAAAGCATACCAACACCTAAATCTAAAACAGATTTTACTAATGAACATGCATTAGCCCTTATTCTAAACTTGGGTCCAACAAGGAATAAATATGAAATATTAAGAAAAGCTATGACTGAAAAGAAATGGGGAAATTTGCCATCTACAAAGTCATTGAAGGCAACAAATGATGTAATTTGGCCATCGGTTTCGAACGTTAATAGCACGAAATACTGCTTCTAGGATAATTTCAACCTTTATCAAAGAAGACATAAGTAAATGCCACAAGCTCGAGCTAGTATTAATTTGTAAATGGGGTTGTGATGGTACTACTGGATTTTCTGAATATAGACGACAAAGCGAAGATAATATATCTTTTTCATCGATATTTATGTCTACGTTGGTACCTCTTAGAATGCGTTTATATACAAATTCATCATCATCCACTGTAGCTGCATTTGAAGACGTATGGATAAATAGGACGTGTGCATCAAAGTTATTATTTCGACCAATAAAATTGGAATATATGAAAGAAAATAGAAATGAAACTCAAAATATTGTGGTTACTATATCAGAAGAAATAAGGAACTAACCAAGCATTGCAGTAACAATTTCTGACTGCATTATAAATGTCACATTTGATTTAGATTTGACTATGATAGATACAAAAGTTGCCAATGCCCTAACGGATACCAAGTCATACTGGAAATGCAATATATGTGGGAAAAAAGCTCTCAGTTTGAAGATAAATCTGATGAAACTATAAAAGAGGAAGCCCTTAAATTTGGAATTTCCCCACTTCATGCTCGCATTAGATTTATGGAGTATTGCTTGCATCTATCATATGATATAAAATATAGAAATATCAGAGGTAATGAAACTGTCTTCTCACGAAACAACAAAGACTTAGCAGAGACACGAAGAACTGAGAAGAAAATGATACAAGATGAATTTAGAAAGCATGGGCTTATAATTGATAAGCCAACTAACGGTTATGATAGCTCGAATAATGAAAACATTGCTAGACGCTTTTTTGAGGATCCTGAGACCACATCCTTGATAACCGGCTTGGATAAAAAACTAATAAGGAACTTCAAAATAATACTGGCAACTATTAACAGTTAAAATTATTTAATAGTCGAAAGTGTTCAAAATTAGAAGAAAATTATGATTTAATGCTTCACTTATTGTTATCCTCAGATCCAGTTTTACAACCAATACAATTGAAATGGTTACCAAAGATAACTAAAGAAATAGAGAAAGACGACAGTGAAGCAGTTCAAATAAATAACCTTTTAAGCTTCGATATTTCGGATTGTTTTCTTAAAAATAATTGAAATAAATAAATTGTAAAATTATGGTAATTAACATAGCTAAAACATGTGATTTAAAAATAAATACTTTATTTAGTTTTAAAAAGTTTTTCTTAGTTATCGCGTAATATTAAATAGATTATATATTGGTAAATAATAATAAAAAAACAATACACACAAATAAAACTTTTCCAATTTTTTATGCAATACAGCATAATTTATAAGCACCTTAGCTAATTTTGTCTAATTACCTAGTACTGTGAAGTGTTATTAAGTAGTAGTAGCATAATCAGGTAGCACCTCCCGATGTTGCTGTAATAAAATACCTTTTTTTAATCCATTAAAAATGTGTGTTGTTATTCGTTAAATGGTTACCTGTTATTAACATTAACTACACTTACATAGAAAATCATATGATATAATTACCATAAATATTTTTTATTGCGAAAAATATACATAGACTTATTGGATAACATTCCAAATTTATTTTTATTAAGCGCATTCTACATATTTTTTTAATTGCACCCTACAGTCGGAATATCTCGAGATCAGTTAATTATATTGGAATAATTTTTTCAGGCAAAGTAAAAGACTCACATGAAAGCTAAAAATGCCAACATAAGAAAAGAAAATTATTTTGATATATATTTTTTATGGTACAAAACAAAATTTTTCCAAAATTTTTACTTTTTTCAGAAAATTTGCGCGCATGTTCGCATTTATGAAAAGGCTGTTAAAAATTTAAGTTTAACATGTTGCAAACTATCCTAGCAATTAAATGATAAAGTTAAAACTTTCAAAATATACCGTCACAACTTTTTATAAGCGCATAAGCACAAAAAAAAATTTTGAAATTGGCAATTTTCGGACATTGCTGAGTGTAGGGTGCATGCCCAAAATACAAAATAATTGGCTCTTAGCATATTCTGAATAGATTGTTTTTAGTGCTATGTGGCTTAAAAGTGCATGTGTTAAACAAAATTTTTCACAAAATTGAAAATAATGAAGATAATTTTTCTTAAAAAAACGTGCCTTTTTCAGAAAAATTTTAAAACTTTGAATTCTTTGCCTTTTCCCGTTTTCACGACTGCAGATATTAATTAGTTTTTTACTTATTTTTATTTAAAATTTGATCAGAAATTTAATGCTATCTTTTAATTTAAAATCCAACAATTGACTAAAAAGTTGTAGGTGAAATACTAAAAAAAGTCAAGGCAAAAAAAAATTTTTTTTTGTTAAATGTCAAATATCTTCTAAGTTATGAGAGATACGAAAACACATCTGAGGACATTATTTATTAAAAATGTTGAGCTTAGATCAAAACGCTTTATCTCATAAAAATTGGATAATTTTTCTAAAAGTTACAAGCCTCAGAATTTTTTTTTGAGTCCCATGTTGTCAATTTAGGCCCACTGTAACTCCTGTCCAGCTCAAGCCAGACGGCTGTCAAGACATTTGTTATAAAGCCTGAATCCTCCTCTACGGATGTTCGAAGTTTCATATAAATCCAATCAGTAGTTTAGAAGTTCCAGATTTATTACCATTTATTTTGCAAAAGTCCCCACTGTGCAGTGTAAACCATGTACATGTCGTGTGGTACCTTTAAAACTTTGCTTCTGTAAAAGTCAGACGCAAAGTCTTCTGACAAAATTTCAATTAGAGCGTGTTCTATTTTCTTCTGACAAAGCTTCTGACATCAGCTGTTTTTGTTATGCAAAATATGTCGTCAAAAATCTATGCCGTGAGGAAACATTTAGCGGCGTTCCGCTATTGATTTCGTTGCGTTTTTATATGGTAACATGATTCTTCGAATTTAAAGAAAAATTCTTTAAAATGACTGAACTTTTTACGGCGTAAAGAAATAATTTTGTGCCGGCAACACTCCATTTTGAAACGGAGGCCGACATAGGTTTGTGCAAAAGCTGTGCGAAATATTTACAAAGTTAATAGAAAAGACAGACTATAATTTCATTTATTTATTTTTAAGAAATGGAGTAAGATTTAATAAAGATACGTTTTTAATATTATATGTACATATGTATATGAAAAATACATTCTGTATTCATTTTAAAACCACTTTTCACAAAATATTTAATAAAATTGGAGCACAGATCAGCTGTTGGAAACAAACACAGACAATGTCAGACGTATTTGTACATGCACGTTTGTGACCAAATATTATCAACCGCATGTAAAACAAAGATTTTGACAGACATGCAGAATTACATCTGAGTTGAAAAGTTGAAATGTCAGACGTAAAAAACATGTCGTGTACGACCTGCTTTAGAGGCATATGGGATAAACCTATTTTAAGGCGTTATGAATAAGCTTGAAATGTCTTTAAATGTTATGACATAAATTTTTTCAGGTTAAATTGTTTTTTGGCATAATCAAATTTTTAACTACAACGCGCGCACAAGTCTAAATCACAACTGGTTACCTAAATAGCAAGTAGCGCTCACTTATACTGAAGCAAAGAAAATAAATCATAATAGAGTGAGCATCTCAAGAAAAACTAAAATATTTTTTACAAAAAGGTAATGATACGGGAAGGAAGATAAAAGACAAGAAGCAAAACAAAGATTTTAGCAACAAAATACATAAAGAAACACATTTGTCATTTCGCACTTCATATGCGATTTGGACTTCATTTCAAAATGCAAATTCTCAATGAACTAATTTCTGCAAAAAATGTTTAATATGAAAAACAAGCAACTACAGCATTAGGGATGCCAGTGCCGATCCCGAAAATCCCGGGATTGTTTACTAAGTTTTGTTTGCTTTATAAAAATAAATTAATCATAACTTTCCCCCATTTGAAGATAGTAAGATAGAAAACGATATTTTTTCTCCTTTCCTTTATTCATTGCAATCTATTTGATGATAATAAGCAATTTTTTAACATCTTTAATAATAATATATTAAACAATAAAGGTATTCACATCAACTCTTGCAACTGTGTAAACTTCATATTTGCACTTTCTAATAACTTTTGTATTTAAACCATAGGTTTTTTGGAAATCATAAAGTTACGTGTTTGTTATCCTAAAATCGATTTGGAAAATTACAGTCGAACTTCTCTATAACGTAGCAGTTGGGGACCGTCAAACTTCTACGTTATAGAGAAACTGCAGAAAATTTTTACTTTACATTTTTTTTATGTAAATCTTGAAACTGAGATGTTGAGTACGTACGTAGTATGTATGTATACGTATGTGTATAAACTTATGCCACTGTTTTCTTTTTTATGTGACAGTCGTAGCAAGCGTTGAAAATGTAACGTCTTTTACAGTTATATTTTCTGTGACTAAATTGATGCAAAAAATCGATTGCTAAAAACTTCGCAAGAGAGATCATTTAGTGTGAAAAATTCTATTTAGGTCTTAAAAACTTTTACATCACAGAGAGAACTTCGCTATAGGGAAGTTCGTTATAGATAAATCAAAATGTATGAAAATACTCACAAAAATGTTGTGTTCACGAATTTTATTTGTTATAGAGATTTCGTTATAGAGAAGTTCGACTATATGTATTTTCACCAGTTAAGATTTTTTTAAATTTCATGAATTTTATAATTTTTATTTAATTTATTTGTATATTAGAACGCATCTTCAACCACTTGTTTTTTTCATTTAAAAGAGAAACATATACTTAAAACAGGGATTTCTGCTTTATAATTTCGTGTGAAGCTGTTATAAGTACTAAATAATTTTGTTTTGTAACTTTGCCTTTTTATGAATAATAAATATTTATGTCATATTTAAATATCTATATAAGATAATTATATTTAACTACATATGTAATATGAAATTAATTATAAAACGTTTGTTTGTGAACCTTTTTCAATGACGTTTTTTAATAAATGCCTATAAAAGTTCAAAAAACCCAGTCACAAAAAGTCACTGAATCTCAAAAAATTTCGGGATCCCAAAAAATCCCAAAATCGGGGATTTGATTTTTGGAAATCCCGAATCCCGGGATCGTAAGAATCAGTACCGATTGGCATCCCTAAAGAGCATACATCCTGATATCGAAACTCGAAAATATTCCCACGCAACAATAATACTGTTAGTCGTCGTACAGACTTGCAATTTTTTAAAATTCTGCTTTGAAATTGCATAAGTGTCCACATTAGGAAATTCTAGTTTTGCAATTAAGTATTAAAAAATTCTATTTCACAAAAAAATTTGCCTGAAAAATTAACAATTATTTTTACTTTTTGTTACATTTTGTGTTTTTTATATTTACAATTGAACAAATAAAATAAAATAAAACGTCAAATACACCTACAAACTTTAAATTAACAATTGCGAATTTCAAAAGAAAAGAGAATTGCCGAGCACATGAAACTGTGTACCCCTCCCCAATCTTCTCACCCCTCTCACCCATAAACTCAAGAATTGCTGCAATAAAAATTGCAAGTCTGGCCGAGGACTTAGAATTGATTGTGCATATTTTACTGAAAATCACCATTTTAAGCATTGTCTTTGTTGTTGTGCAATTAGCAAACAAAATTCTTGTGAATAATAAGACCATCACTTAATTATTTCCATGCAGCTGTCTGTGGCTTTAGTTGACCTGTTTTGCATAAAAAATTAAAAAAATTAATTTCATTTACAAAAATCAAATAAAAGATGGACACTTGCTGGAAAAAAGGGTTAGCGAATATGACGCGATGGATTTTCCCAAAATTGTGTGTTTGAAATTAGAAGAAAAAATTTCAACACAAATTTGTGAATAAGTAATCAATGTGTTTCAAGAAAATAGGCAACGCCGCTTATTTGTAAATATGTACAATTTATTTGCCGTAAGTTTATATAAAGACTTAGGGCATAATTCATACAAAATATTTTGATTTTATAAAGGGTTTATTAATAAATTTTTCATAGAAAATTTGTTTCATAAACCTTTTATTAAACAGAAATATCTTTTATGAATAAGGCACGTAATAAAAACTTGATATTTTTTTTTAAGATAAATTTCTATGTACAAATAAATATATATCGTCACCTTAAATACAAACGGACGTAACTACACTTTTATATTTTTTTACAGGAGAAACAAAAAACGTTTCAAAATCAATAAGAATAAAGTATTCTTGAAAATTTTCTTCGAAATTTACTTGTCGCATGGATACTTATATGTTTTTAACCATTTATTTCCTTTTTATATATATATATATTTTTTAATACATATATTTATTTATTGAATCTTCAAATATGAACTAACAATAAGTATTCAAATCTTAAATCTAAATATAATTCATTAGGCCCGACCAGTGTCGGACATAAACTTAGTGAAAGTTATTAATAATACATAAGTCGTGATAAGCAAAAACAAAAGTATATTAAAGCAATTTATTCTGGAGTGTTGAGTATTAGAGCCCTTGTGTCCCTCTTTTTTAAGCGGATGTGTCCAGTAAAATTCAAGTTATTACGAGCAAGGGGATTAGGATGGGTTTCGAGTTTTGTTATGTATTTGCCTGCGTATTTTCCTATTTCTTCAGTCACTAGTGGTATATTTAAATCACAATGTATATTTGAATTTTTAATGTACCATGGAGCCGATGTTATTAGTCTTAAAATCTTATTTTGCATTCGTTGGATTTTCTCTATATTGGATGCTGAAGCAGTGCCCCATAACTGTATTCCGTAGCACCATATTGGTTTCAAAATCGACTTGTATATTAAAAGTTTACAATCTAGACTGAGTGTTGAATTTCTACCAATCAGCCAATGTATCTGAGTTAATTTCAGTTTCATTTGTGTTAGCTTTGAGTCAATATGGGGCTTCCATGTAAGCCGTCGATCAAGGTGTATACCAAGGTATTTTACGTGTGAATGTTGACGAACAACTTGATTGTTGATTCGAATTGGGGAACAAGTATCTCTTCGTAGGGTAAATGTTACCTGGACACACTTTTGCTCGTTTACTTTGATTCTCCATAAATTTAACCATAGTTCGAGTTGTCTAGTATGTTCTTGTAGATATCGTGAAGCCTCGTGAGGGTTTTCGTGCATACTAAGGCAGGCTGTATCATCGGCAAACGTAGATGTATGGATATTACTGCTCAAAGGCATATCACAAGTGTAAATCAAATACAAAACTGGCCCCAGTATGCTCCCCTGTGGCACACCGGATGATATAGATTCGGGCACAATCATGAAGTCTCCTTCCACAACCATAAACTTCCGGGTAGTAATATAACTTTCTAATAGCTTCAGAAAATTTATTGGTAAATATGATTTCAATTTTAAAATAAGACCTTCATGCCACACTTTATCAAATGCCTGAGAAACGTCGATAAACAGCGCAGAACAATACTTCTTTTCTTCAAATGTTCTTCTTATAAATTGAACCAATCTATGAGTTTGTTCAATGGTGCTATGATGTCTTCTAAAACCAAATTGATGGTCCGGTATGCACCCACAACTAACTAGAATTGGGGACAATTTTGTCATGAGCAGTTTTTCGAAAAGTTTTGACATTGTTGATAGCAGACTTATTGGCCTTTATGACTCAGCCTTGGTAAGATCTTTACCCGACTTTGGAATCATTTTAACTTTGGCAAGCTTCCAGCTGTGTGGATAATACTCCAGTCGTAAAATGGCATTAAAAATAAATAACAGGATTCTAATTGCAATACGAGGCAACTTTATTAGCATCTGGTTACTAATTCCATCAATATCCGGAGCTTTCTTCGGGTTAAGTTCAGCAATTAGTTTTTGTACATCACGCGTTCTAAATTTTATGGGTCGAGGGGGTAGCACAACTACACTCGGCAAATCAATAACACCAGTACATGTGTTAGGGGTAAATACTGATTTTAAATGCTCAGCAAATATTTTACCTTTTTCAGTATCGCTTCTTCCCCAACCTCCGGTAGATGTGCGCAGAGGTGGTGTAAACTCAACAGGTGTTTTATGCCCCTATCACGGTTTTCAACTTTTAAAATAGTTTGGTTGTGATTGATAAATTTGCATTACCATTCTCCACTAAATTAACAGTTGAGTTTTCAGTTGTGTTTTGGTACTATCATTTACAACTATTAGTAAGTTTGGTTGAGAAAAACGTTGAGTATACACAACTGTTTTCAAGTAGTTGAGTCGGTGGTTGGGTTTTTCTAGTTACAGGTAAAAAGTAGAAAATATGGAAAAATCGTAACTGGAAATATTGATTATGCTTCATAACAAAATTTTCTTAACATTCCAAAATTATTTTTTAAAGAATTCGTTCCCTATTTTGATTATTCCTTACCTTGCATTGGGTAGTTCATGATGGTTAGAATCATCACGAATTTCTTTCTTTCCTTCGATACGTAGTACATCTATATTTGCGACTTCATTTTCGTCGTCATAAAATAAATCTACATATATTTGTATCCATTTAGTATGATTTCTTTGAACTAAATCATACAAAACAATATTTTTTCTAAAACTTTGTATTTTAAATTTTCACACAAATTAATTGCTTTCTGTCAAACTTGATATTTTAAGTTGGCAACGCGATGACAATTTCAACTAAGAAACAGTTGTGGTTCATAATACTAAAAAACAGTTTGGTCGTGTGTAAGTTTGGTCTACTCTTAGGCGACCAAACTGAGTTTAGTTGAAAACCGTGATAGGGGCATTAAGCTTTCAATCAGCGCGCCACAAAGAGTAATTAGATGCTGGTGTGGCATCAAGTCCTTCCAGATAGTTTTTAAGAAATGCAGTTTTTTCAAATGCAAGCAACTCTTGGAGTTGTTTAGTACACTCCTTAAATCTGATTTTAAGTTGAGGTGATCTGTGCTGTTGCCATTCTCTTCTAGCTCTTCTTTTTTCACTTACGAGACGTTCAATATCCGTAGAATAAATTCTATTTACCCTAGTCTGCGGATGGGCGGTAGTGGCATGTTCAGCACCCTGTTTAATATTTTCATTAAGGTTGGCAATGTTAGATTCAATATCATCATGTGTTATTATCGTAATATTTTCCGTGCAATGACTACTAAGATATTTTTTAAATCGCAGCAAATTAACACGATTTATCAAATTCGCATATGGGTGAGGTATGCAATGACTACTAAGATATTTTTTAAATCGCAGCAAATTAACACGATTTATCAAATTCGCATATGGGTGAGGTAAATCACTTCTTATTGGGCTACAAATTGTAACAATCGTGGGAGAGTGATCGGACGAGAGATCTAGAGAAGCTTCAATTTGAATTAAATCACTAGCGATATTTTTCATAACGCCAAAATCTATTACATCCGGAATTTTATGTATGTCAGTAGGCCAATAAGTGGGCTCCCCACTCGAAATGACACCCAAGCCCATTTTGGAAATTTTATTGAACAACGCTCGACCTCTGGGTGTAATGAGACGGGAACCCCAGAACGTATGTTTTGCATTGTAGTTGCAAGCTGCTACGAAGCAAGGGCCAAGGGATTTGTAGAAATCCTCGTATTGGTCCTCAGTAATTGCGAACCTAGGAGGGGAGTAAATTGATAATATGACCAAATTTGAGCAAAAATTTTCGACACAAATATTTGTTGCTTGCATATGTTCTTCACAAATGTTGTCCAGAATATAGTGCTTGAGTCTTGACTTTATCAGAATTGCTGATCCACCGCATGCTCTTCCTCTCGGGACCTTTGAATCATATAAGGTGTAGCCATTAATTTTAAAGAGGCTTCTCGAAGTCAAATGAGTCTCAGAGACCAACATTATATCAATATCGTTTTCCCTGAGGAAGTGCTCAAGTTCGTTTTGCCGTTGGCGAATGCCGTTTGCGTTCCAGAAACATATTTTTAACGTGTTCATGGCTTGTTAACTAATGCTTGAAGCAGAGTATTCTGCATTCTCAGCATTTCTTGCATCTTGCTAGTCATATTTGTTGTAAAATTGTTTATAGTTTGCACCAGATTTTCAATAGTAGCTTCAAGGCGATTAAAATTAAAGCCTGAGTTTGTATTTGTTGAAGTATTTGGCCGTGAAACATTTTGTGTGGGAATAGAGCTTGTCTTAGCAGCATCGGCATACGATACACGTGAAGTAACTAGTTGGCTAGTTTGAGGAAGAGTGGCGGAGCAAGCGTTTGCTGTTTGTGCTGGAGCTACTTTAGGTTTTTTCCCCATAGTCTTTTTAACGAAAGAATATACAGGGCATCCTCTGTAGTTAGCGGTGTGATTACCTCCACAATTACTGCATTTTTTTTCTGATTGATCTTTTGGTTTAGTACAACTAGCAGTACTGTGCAATTCACCGCAAATAACACAAATTGTAGGTAATTTGCAGTAAGTTTTTGTGTGGCCATATTCTTGACAATTATGGCACTGTACGGGTCCAGAACGCTTGTGTGGTTCTTCAACTGTTATTTTTCGGTATAAAAGCTATTTTAAATTATAAATTGTCACTGAAGATAAGAGAAGTTCAAAACCAAAGGTACAAGTAGGAATGGACAGATATATAACTATTTTAAAGCGCGGGTGAAGCCCAAATTCTACTAAAATTGGATCCGCCCCAAAGATGTCTAGGGATAACAGCACATCTTCTATCAATCGTCAAAATCGTTTTTCATTATTGCAAGACAAAAACAACAAGCCAGCTGCATCATCGCAAAATTCTTTTAAGCCACCACCTATTTATCTGAGAGAAAAAAATTCTAACGCGCTTCTAAAAAATCTACTGTCGACCATTGGTGAAAATACTTTTCACATTATTGCAATTAAATGAGGTAATATGGATGAAACTAAAATCCAAATATATGATGAAAAAGATTTCCGAAAAATTGTTAGTGAGTTTGAAAAAAATAAAACAAATTTTTACACATATCAACTTAAGAGTGCTAAAGGCCTACAAATAGTATTAAAGGGCATAGATTCATATGTTGAGCCCGAAGAAGTAAAATGTGCACTTATCGAACAAGGATTTAAGGTAAAAAATGTTACCAATATAATCAAGAGAGAGAAGATTCCCCAGCCTCTATTTCGTGTTGAACTGGAGCCGAATGATATACAGTTTAAAAAAAACGAGACGCACCCAATTTATAGTCTAAAATACCTTTTACACCGAAAAATCACAGTTGAAGAGCCACGTAAGCGTTCAGGTCCCGTACAGTGCCATAATTGCCAAGAATATGGCCACGCAAAAACTTACTACAAATTACCTACAGTTTGTGTTATCTGCGGTGAATTGCATGGTACTGCTAACTGTACCAAGCCAAAAGTACAAGCAGAAAAAAAATGCAGTAATTGTAGAGGTAATCACACCGCTAACTACAGAGGATGCCCTATATATTCTTTCGTTAAACAGGCTATGGGTCAAAAACCTAAATTAGCTCCAGTTCAATCAGCAAATACTTACTCCGCCACTCTTCCTCAAACTAGCCAACTAGTTACTTCACGTGTATTGTATGCCGATGCTGCAAAGACTAGTTCTATTCCCACACAAAATGTTCCACCGCCAAGTAATTCAACGAATGCAAACTCTAGCTTTAACTTTAGTCGTCTTGAAGCTACTATTGAGAATCTGCTGCTAACTATAAACAACTTTACAACAAATATGACTAGCATGATGCAAGAAATGCTGAGAATGCAGAATACTCTGCTTCAAGCATTAGTCAACAAACCATGAACACGTTAAAACTATGTTTCTGGAACGCAAACGGCATTCGCCAACATAAAAATGAACTTGAGCACCTCCTCACGGAAAAAAATATTGATATCATGTTGGTATCTGAGACTTACTTGACTTCGAGAAGCTGCTTTAAAATAAATGGTTACACTCTATATGATTCAAAGGACCCGAGAGGGAGAGCATGCGGTGGATCAGCAATTCTAATTAATTCAATACTCAAGCACTATATCCTTGAGAACGTTAGTGAAGAATATATGCAAGCTACGAATATTTTCGTAGAAAATTTTTGTGCGAATTTCGTGATATCTTCAATTTACTCACCTCCCAGATTTTCAGTTACCGAAGATCAGTATGAGAAGTTCTACAAATCGCTTGGATCTTGTTTCGTGGCAGCTGGTGACTACAATGCAAAACATACGTACTGGGGCTCGCGTCTTGTTACACCTAGAGGTAGAGCGTTGTTTAATACAATTTCAAAAATGGGCTTAGATGTCATTTCGAGTGGGGAGCCTACTTACTGGCCTACTGACGTAAGAAAAGTTCTAGTTGTTATAGATTTTGGCGTCACGAAAAATATCCATAGGGACTTAATTCACGTAGAGGGCTCTCTAGATCTGTCCTCCGATCATTCTCCCACAATAGTTACAATTTTCAACCCACTAAGGAGTGATTTAACTCATATGCGAAAACGATTAATAGGGTCAACTGGGTAGGATTCAAAAAATATATTAGTAGTCACTGCGTAGAAAACATTCAGCTAAGATCACCTGATGATATTGAATTTAATATTGCCAATCTTAACGAATACATTAAACAGGCTGCTGAACATGCCACTACTTCCTATCCGCAGACTGGCTTTAATAGAATTTATTCTACGGAAATTGAACGTCTTGTATGTGAAAAAAGGAGAGCTAGAAGAGAATGGCAACAACATCGATCACCCCTAAAATCAGACTTAAAGTATGTACTAAACGACTCAAAGAGCTGCTATCGTCGGAAAAGACTGCATTACTGGAAAAGTATTTAGAAGGTCTTGACGTAACGTCAACATCTAATTACTCTTTATGGCGCGGTACTAGAAATCTTAAAAGACCCGTTGATCTCAAATCACCACTGCGTACTTTGACCGAAGGCTGGACAAGAAGCGATGGTGAGAAAGGTAACTTATTTTCTGAGCATTTAAAATCTGTATTCACTGTATTCACAATTCATGTACGGGTGCTGCCGATTTACCGAGTGTAGTATCTCTACCCCCTCGTCCCTTAAGGTTTAAGATGCGTGAACTACAAAAAATAGTTGCTGAGCTCGACCCGAAGAATGCTTCAGGTATTGATGACATTAGTAACAAGATGCTGATGAACTTGCCTCATATTGCAATAAGAATCTTGCTATTTATTTTTAATGCCATTTTACGAATGCAGTATTTTCCACATAACTGGAAACTTGCCAAGATTAAAATGATTCCAAAGCCAGGCAAAGATCTTACCAAGGCTGAGTCATATACATAGGCCTATAAGCTTACTTTCAACAATTTCAAATCTTTTCGGAAAGCTGCTCATGACTAAATTGTCCACAATTTTAACTGATAGTGGGTGCATCCCGGACCATCAATTTGGCTTTAGAAGTCAGCATAGCACTATTGAGCAAACGCATAGATTGGTTCAAGTTGTAAGGAGGACATTTGAAGAAAAAAAGTATTGTTCTGCCCTTTTTATTGATGTTTCTCAGGCATTTGATAAAGTATGGCACGAAGGCCTAGTTTTAAAATTGAAGACATACCTACCAATAAACATACAAAAGCTTTTGGAAAGTTATATTGTTGATAGGAAATTTACCGTTGTGGAAGGACACTTCATGAGTGTACCCGAGTCTATATCTTCTGGTGTGCCACAGGGTATTATTCTGGGGCCAGTCTTGTATCTAATATATACTTGTGATATGCCTGTGAGCAATAACATACACACTTCTACATTTGCCGATGATACAGCCTGTTTCGAGTATTCACAAAAACCCTGATGAGGCATCCCGCAATCTCCAAGCACACATTACCCAGCTTGAAATATGGTTGAATTTATGGAGAATAAAAGTAAATGAACAAAAGTGTGTTCATATAACGTTTACCTTAAGAAAAGATACTTGTTCCCCAATTCGAATCAACAATCAAGTTGTTCGTCAACATTCACACGTAAAATACCTTGGTATACACCTTGATCGAAGGCTTACATGGAAATATCATATTGACTCTAAGTTAACCCAAATGAAACTTAAATTAACTCAAATATATTGGTTAATTGGCAGAAATTCAACACTCTGCCTAGACTGCAAACTTTTGATATACAAGTCGCTTTTGAAGCCAATATGGTGCTATGGAATTCAGCTATGGGGCACTGCTTCAGCTTCAAATATTGAGAAAATCCAACGAAGGCAAAACAAAATTTTACGTTTGATAACATCTGCTCCATGGTACATTAAAAATTCAAATATTCATCGTGATTTAAATATGCCACTAGTGAGTGAAGAAATTGAAAAATACGCAGGCATATATTTAACAAAACTCGAGTCACATCCTAATCCGCTTGCCCGTAATATTTTGAGCTTTACTGGACACATCCGCTTAAAAAAGAGGTACACAACACTCAGATGGGACTGCTTAGTACTTCTTTTTTCCCCTTTTTGATTATCACAACTTATGTATTATTTATAATTATCACTAAGTTTATGTCCGATACTGGTCGGGCCTAATAATTATATTTAGATTTAAGATTTGATTACTTATTGTTAGTTAATTTTTGAAGATACAATAAATAAATATATATATGAAAAAAAAATATATATATAAATTGGGTGCGTCTCATTTTTCTCAATTTTATATCATTCGTTTTAAGTTCAGCGCGAAATAGAGGCTGGGGGATCTTCTCCCTATTTACTATATTGGAAACATTTTTTACCTTTAATCCCTGGAGGACGAGTGCATCTTTTATTTCTTCGGGAACAACATAAGAATCTATGCCCTTCCATACGATCTGCAGGCCTTTAGCACTTTTAAGCTGGTATGTGTAGAAACTTGTTTTATTTTTTTTTTTTCGTCATAAATTTGAATTTTCGTTTCATCGATATTGCCACGTTTTATTGGAACAATGTGAAATTTATTCTCACCAATGACCGAAATTAATTTCTTAATAAGAGCGTTTGAATTTTTTTCTCTCAAATAGATTGGTGGCGGCTTAGAGGTTTTGTTCGCGGATATATCAGGTATGTCGTTGTCATCTTGCAATATTTGAAAACGATTAGTGGAGGATGCACTGTTATCCCTAGATACCTTTGAAGCAGATGCAATTTTAGTAGAATTTGGGCTTCTCCCGCGCTTTCCCACAATTATATATCGGTCTATTCCCACTTGAACCTTGGGTTTTTGGCTACTCTTATTGTGTCATGAATCGGATGATATCGCTGATTTAAATGACGAGGTAGTAGGCAACTGTGATGTTAACGAATCACTAGTCGACATTGGACAAAGCGAAGTTGATCGCTGACGAAAAATTGGCTTAGCCGTTAAAAAATGTCTATCATCAGGTTTTTTATTTATTTTGTTTAAATTAAGATCATCAGAACTCACAGTAAGTCTACCATCAGATTTTTTATTTTTATTGTTATCATTAAGATCATCAGAGCTCACAGTAAGATAGGCATTTCTACCGTTATAACTCACTTCACAATTATTTGTTTTTGAAGTACTCATATAGAGTATTCCTCAAGGGCACTTTGTTAGTGTATTCCTCAAGGGCACTTTGAGTTATTTTGTTTACGTTTGTTTTTGTTTTTTTTTTGTTTTAGTTATTACTTTCTATGTAAAAAATATTAGCAAAGCAAAAAAAAGCTTGTTTATCAAAGTTAATGTACAACGAATATTATGTACTACAAATATTTTTTTTGTATGGTGTTTTTTGTTTAGCATGTATGTAAAAAAAAATTCCGCTAATACGTCTGTTCACTATGAAGATACAACGAGAATATACAGTTAAGGAATTAACTCTACATACACCCATCATTTTTTGGGTTTGAGGAAACTTGGGAAGAAATTCAAAAAATTAATTATGCCAATATTTAGGATGCTAATAAATATGTTTATACAAAAAATAAAAAATGAAAATATAATTATAATAACAACAATAAAAGCAAAAATATTCAAAATCCATAGGAAAAAAGTCTACATACAGGCATAAAATACATGAAAAAATACGTGCAAAATGTTCGAGGTCGTCAACTTGTTTGGAAATTCTGTGATTTCCGGTACCAAGCCGTCAACAAATGGCATCCGAATATGGTCTAATATGTTCTTAACAAGGCAACAATTGATATTAACCTCGAAAGAATAAAAAAATTTACCACAAATGAAGCTATTGAATTTAAGTTTACGTCATTTGTAGTAATGATTTAATTTTAACTCTACTTAAGCATGATTAAGGTTTAAAAGGCAATCGCATCATTTGTGCTAAATGTTTTTTATTCTTTTGAGGTTAATATCAATTGTTGCCTTGTTAAGAACATATTAGATCATATTCGGATGCCATTTGTTGACGACCTCGAACATTTTGCACGTATTTTTTCATGTATTTTATGCCTGTATGTAGACTTTTTTCCTATGGATTTTGAATACTTTTGCTTTTATTGTTGTTATTATAATTATATTTTCATTTTTTATTTTTTGTATAAACATATTTATTAGCACCCTAAATATTGGCATAATTAATTTTTTGAATTTCTTCTCAAGTTTCCTCAAACCCCAAAAATGATGGGTGTATGTAGAGTTAATTCCTTAACTGTATATTTTCTTTAAATTTCAACATTTTCTACATCTTCAAATTACTCTATACTGTATTTTACACCTTTTCCTCATTTGTTGAATTGACTTTAATTGGAGGCATTTTAATGGTGAGATGAACTTTTCTATTTCATGCACTTAGTAAATCTTTATACATATACAGTGAACAAAGAAAAAACTTGTACAGCAAACGCTCCGCTCTTCTAATCAAAATATCTCTGTTGCTTTGTAAGATTTTAAGATAAAACCAAAAGCGATTCCAAGGAAAATTAATCAGCTTTCTATGAAAATCTTTAATTTTATTAACAAATTTATTTTAATGCGAAAAAAAATTACCTAAAATATAATAACACTATTTTCCAGAGCCAAAAAAAAACTTGTACACTAACTCTTCTTTCAGGAAGGAGCTATGAAATAAGGAATAAACTTAAAATTAGTACTAAATGTGGCCACGTCTAGCATCTAATAGATTATTTTCATAGAATGAACTGGGTTTTCGGTAATTTTGGGAGCTATATGGTCCAATATGCCCTGGAGAGCACTTTTGAGTTAATTTTTACACATAATCTACAGCTCGCGTAATTTTTTGTTCACATACGCCCACAGAATTTCATTTGTACTGAGGCCAAGGATCTAGGGAGGATGTGCCTGCAATTTTTTTCCATTGAATGGAAGCCATTCTCTTATTATTGAAGACGAAAGTTTCGGGTATTTAACTCTAACTAATCAATAGTCTCCACTTACATTTAATTTGGCAGCTAACTGTGCTAAATTATCTCTTAGTATGTTTAAATAATTCATTTTATTTATTGTACGTTCTATAAAAACCCGATTTCATACACCACTCGATCCCATTGGGCCCCATACCATCATATTACACCCCCCATGCTTCACCGTGTTATTCAGGTTATTATCGTTAATAAAATTAAAGATTTTCATAGAAAGCTGATTAATTTTCCTTGAAATCGCTTTTGGTTTTATCTTAAAATCTTACAAAGCAACAGAGATATTTTGATTAGAAGAGCGGAGCGTTTGCTGTACAAGTTTTTTCTTTGTTCACTGTATGTATATCAATCCACTTATATGAACCATTAATGCTAAATTCTTAACACATAATTCCTTTTAATGATCTATTAAATTATTCTACTATTAATGCTTTCATATTAAGTAATCTTCTATTTATGTATGAATTTTCCAGTGTTTATTAAAAAATTCTTTACCATCATCTGTTTGTAAGTTATTTAGTACTTGTACCATTTCAAAAACATTTTCCATTGCCTAGGTTTTTCGAGTGCGGCTTTTATTTTCAGCGGCACTGACCATATAAACTTTGAGAATGTGTATATTACAGTCTACAAAATTCAATAATTTCTATTTTTTGTAGAATAGTTCCCCATTTCACCCAAATCAGCTCCATATAAGATCATCTATTATTTTCATTACATCTCTACTATGCACAAACAATTTTCGAGATTTATTATAGAGTTCGTTTACTAAAATTTCTTTTTAAAGACATTGAGTTGATTTACAGATTGATAGAAGAGTGTTGTAATCTACTTGATGTATTTTCAGCTATTTATTCTAACATGTAGTTATTTTGCAATCTTTAAATTCTATTTTTCAGTGGTTCAATTTCTTTTTCAGAAGATAATTTAATTTTTAGAATGTCTTTTTCAATTGAATGACTGTCTTCTATCTTTAATTTTATTTCACGTTGTACTCCATCAACTTGCATTTGAGTATATCCTAGAATTATAATTTATTAATTTTTAAAGACATTGATTTGATTGACAGATTGATAGAAGAGTGTTGTAATCTACTTGATGTATTTTCAGCTATTTATTCTAACATGTAGTTAATTTTTTCAATCTTTAAATTCTATTGTTCAGCTGTTCAATTTCTTTTTCAGAAGATACATTAATTTTTAGAATGTCTTTTTCAATTGAATGACTGTCTTCTATCTTTAATTTTATTTCAAGTTGTACTCCATCAATTTGCATTTGAATATATCCTTGAATTATATTAATGCCTTAAGCTATATTATTAATATGTCCTTTATTTTATTGATTTGAGTTTCCAGAAACAATTTACTGATAAGATCGTTCTCCGTCAGTGAACGATGATGATTGTGTATTCATGTATTAGTAGATATTATATATATTATTTAGTTTTCAAACAGTATTTTCACGTTTTATCAATCATTAAAGAAAATAAACCAATAATTTATATCTATATATTATATTTATTATCAAATTTATAATTATTCACACGTGACCGTGACTTAAAAAAAATTACTCGTGCGTGAGCTATATTTAAGAATCTCGCACGAATTCTCACGCTCTTACGAAATAAAATTCCTGCACAGGTAAATATGTATTTATTTAATCTTTTGAAATAAATTATTTTATAATAATAAATACAGTTTGTCGATAAACTCTTGTGACATAGTTAAACAGGCTATGGGTCAAAAACCTAAATTAGCTCCAGCTCAATCACCAAACGCTTACTCCACCACTTTTCCTCAAACTAGCCAACCAGTTACTTCACGTGTATCGTATGCCGATGCTGCTAGGACTAGTTTCATTCCCACACAAAATGTTCCACCACCAAATAATTCAACGAATGCAAACTCAAGCTTTAACTTTAGTCTAACTATAAACACCTTTACAACAAATATGACTAGCATGATGCAAGAAATGCTGCGAATGCAGAATACACTGCTTAAGGCATTAGTTCATAAGCCATAAACACGTTAAAAATATGTTTCTGGAATGCAAACGGCATTCGCCAACATAAAAATGAACTTGAGCATTTCCTCATGGAAAAAAATATTGATATAATGTTGGTCTCTGAGACTCATTTGACCTCAAGAAGCTTATGTAAAATAAATGGTTATACTTTATATGATTCAAAGGACCAGAGTGGGAGAGAATGTGGCGGATCAGCAATTCTAATTAAGTCAAGACTCAAGCGCTATGTCCTTGACAACATTTGTGAAGAACATCTACAAGCAACGAATACTTGTGTCGAAAATTTTTGCACAAATTTTGAGATAGTTCTCGTTGTACCTTCATAGTGAACAGACGTAATAGCGGAATTTTTATTACATATAAACTAAACAAAAAAAAAATCATACAAAAAATATTCGTAGTACATATTAACTTTGATAAATAAGCTTTTTTTTTGCTATGCTAATATTTTTACATATAGAAATAACAAAAACAAAAAAACCGTAAACAAAAAAACATACAAAGTATCCTTGAGGAATACTCTATATGAGTACCCCAAAGGAAAAAAAATAGTGAAGTGAGTTCTAACGGCAGAAATGCCTATTTTACTGTGAGTTTTGATGCTCATAATGATATCAATAAAAATAAAATATCTGATAATAGACTTGCTGTGAGTTCTGAAGCTCTTAATAAAAATCAAAAATCTGATAATAGACTTTTTCTAACGGCAAAACCACAGTTTCGCCAGCGATCAACTTCGCTTTGTCCAATGCCAACTAGTGAACCGTTGACATTATTGCCTAGTACTTCTACATTTAACTCAGCGATATCATCCGCTTCGGGCTCGTGGTCATCACTTAAACAAGTTGTCACTGAAGATAAGAGTAGTTCAAAACCAAAGGTACAAGTAGGAATGGACAGATATATAACTGTTTTAAAGCGCGGGCGAAGCCCAAATTCTACTAAAATTTTATCCGCCCCAAAGATGTCTAGGGATAACAGCACATCTTCTATTAATCGTCAAAATCGTTTTTCATTATTGCAAGACAAAAACGACAAGCCCGCTGCATCATCGCAAAAGTCTTTTAAGCCACCACCTATTTATCTGAGAGAAAAAATTCTAACGCACTTCTAAAAAATCTACTGTCGACCATTGGTGAAAATACTTTTCACATCATTCCAATTAAACGAGGTAATATTGATGAAACTAAAATCCAAATATATGATGAAAAAGATTTCCGAAAAATTGTTAATGAGTTTGAAAAAAATAAAACAAATTTTTATACATATCAACTTAAGAGTGCTAAAGGCCTACAAATAGTATTAAAGGGCATAGATTCATATGTTGAGCCCGAAGAAGTAAAATGTGCACTTATCGAACAAGGATTTAAGGTAAAAAATGTTACCAATATAATCAATAGAGAGAAGATTCCCCAGCCTCTATTTCGGGTTGAACTGGAGCAGAATGATATACAGTTAAAAAAAACGAGACGCACCCAATTTATAGTCTAAAATACCTTTTACACCGAAAAATCACAGTTGAAGAGCCACGTAAGCGTTCAGGTCCCGTACAGTGCCATAATTGCCAAAAATATGGCCACACAAAAACTTACTGCAAATTACCTACAGTTTGTGTTATCTGCGGTGAATTGCATGGTACTGCTAACTGTACCAAGCCAAAAGTACAAGCAGAAAAAAATGCAGTAATTGTGGAGGTAATCACACCGCTAACTACAGGGGATGCCCTGTATATTCTTTCGTTAAACAGGCTATGGGTCAAAAATCTAAATTACCTCCAGTTCAATCAGCAAATGCTTACTCCGCCACTCTGCCTCAAACTAGCCAACTAGTTACTTCACGTGTATCGTATGCCGATGCTACTAAGACTAGTTCTATTCCCATACAAAATGTTCCACCGCCAAGTAATTCAACGAATGCAAACTCTAGCTTTAACTTTAGTCATCTTGAAGCTACTATTGAGAATCTGGTGCTAACTATAAACAACTTTACAACAAATATGACTAGCATGATGCAAGAAATGCTGAGAATGCAGAATACTCTGCTTCAAGCATTAGTCAACAAACCATGAACACGTTAAAACTATGTTTCTGGAACGCAAACGGCATTCGCCAACATAAAAATGAACTTGAGCACTTCCTCACGGAAAAAAATATTGATATAATGTTGGTATCTGAGACTCACTTGACTTCGAGGAGCTGCTTTAAAATAAATGGTTACACTCTATATGATTCAAATGACCCGAGAGGGAGATCATGCGGTGGATCAGCAATTCTAATTAAGTCAAGACTCAAGCACTATATCCTTGAGAACGTTAGTGAAAAATATATGCAAGCTATGAATATTTTCGTAGAAAATTTTTGTGCGAATTTCGTGATATCATCAATTTACTCACCTCCCAGATTTTCAGTTACCGAAGATCAGTATGAGAAGTTCTACAAATCGCTTGGATCTTGTTTCGTGGCAGCTGGTGACTACAATGCAAAACATACGTACTGGGGCTCGCGTCTTGTTACACCTAGAGGTACAGCGTTGTTTAATACAATTTCAAAAATGGGCTTAGATGTCATCTCGAGTGGGGAGCCTACTTATTGGCCTACTGACGTAAGAAAAATTCCAGATCTTATAGATTTTGGCGTCACGAAAAATATCCATAGGGACTTAATTCACGTAGAGGGCTCTCTAGATCTGTCCTCCGATCACTCTCCCACAATAGTTACAATTTTCAACCCACTAAGGAGTGATTTAACTAACTCATATGCGAAAACGATTAATAAGGTCAACTGGCTAGGATTCAAAAAATATATTAGTAGTCACTGCGTAGAAAACATTGTAATACAATATAAAAGTGTCTTTGTAAAGGGAGTCCCTATAGCCCCTTTTTTATTTTAAAACAGCTGAGGGGGTCCCAGCTAAAACTTAGGCGTTCAAAAGAACTGCCAAAAGAAGTTTTGAAACTTTAAAAGAAAACAAGGCTAAAGAGCCGATTTATGTTAATCAAATTAAAGTCTGATTTTATTATATTTTTTCTTTGGCTTATATACTAATTTTGAAAATAAATCTTAACCTTTCTAACTTATTCTAAACATACAAATGTTATTGTTTTCTCTTTCAATACTATGGAGTATCGTATTCACATTTCTGTTTGACCAATCATCGTATTTTATATTTACAATTGCACTCAAACAGAAATGTGTCACTCAAACATTTGATCATAAGCAGTTCAGCATTGCACCATGCATGCATACAAAGAAAGTAATGTTATTGATACTTTAATAGTTTTTTGTTGCATTCATTGTGCAAGCATTATCAACTTGTGTGATACACTACACCCTCACCCTTAAGAGAAAAATTAGGGAGGAATTTTTCTAATCAACTTCATAGTATTGTTACAATATTTTCTTATAATTTATTTATACATATAATTAATTTGAACATTTATAAAATAATTAATTTGAATTTTTATATAGGTATAGGTATTTTATTTTTACGTATATATTAGCGATTACATTAGGATTTGTATTCTATAATGATTTAAATGGTTTTAAATTATTATTATGGTATGTTTTATTTGTTCCCTTGTAATCTATTGTGGTGTTTACACCATCCCTACTTATTATTTTGAATGGTCCTTTATATGGACTTTGATGTTTTTTCCTATCTTCTATTTTAACTAATACTAAATCTCCTACATTAAGATTAAATCTATTTTTATCATTATTTATTCTTTTTTCTTTAGATTTTATTAATAATTCTTTTGCCTTATTTAATGCAAATTGTAATGTGACTCGTAATTCTTGTACGTAGTCGTCATAATTATATATTTTTATTTTATTATTTATGGTGTCAGATGGTAGGCTTGGTAATTTCCCATAAACTAATTCAAAAGGCGAGTAGCCTGTATCTACATGTGGTGCCGTATTGTAGGCAAAAGTGAAATATGGAATCCACTTATCCCATTCATAATCATTTGCGGTTGTTAGCAAGAATTCATTAAGAACCCTATGGTTTCTTTCTATTGAACCTAATGTTTCATGGTGGTATGGTGTTGAAAATACTTGTTTGATTTGTAATAATGAGCATATGTTTTTCATAAGTTCATTTGTAAATTCTGTTCCTCTGTCGGATTTGAGTACCTTAAATTGACCATATTTTAAAATAAAATATTCAACTAATGTTTTTGCTGTGGTGAGTGCATCTTTTGTCTGCATTGGGTGTGCAACGACAAATTTTGTCAGTTCGCACTGCATTGTTAAGATGTAGCGGTAGTCGTTTGATATACGAAGAGGACCAACGGTGTCAATTGAAATCACTTCAAAACTATTGTTTGGTGTGTTTGTTAGTGTGAGTGGTTCTTTTATGTGTTTTGTTTGTTTATTTTTGTTACAACTGTCACATAAGATACAAATTGTTTTACCATCTTGTTCATGTTCTTCCATATGTATCGTTGTTTTAGTTTAATGATTGTTTTTCTTATTCCTAAGTGTCCAGCGTGGGTGGTATTGTGGAATTGGTCAATTAGTTTATATTTTAAAATGTCATCTGTTATTCTTTTTGGGGCATTGTATATAATTATCTTCAATTGAGGACTTTTGTTATTTATTCTTATTTTTGTATATGCTTTTTTTAATTCTTCTTTAGTATATATTTTAAATATTTTATCTTCACTTGAAAGCGCTAATTCTTTTACATTTTCTTTATTCATTTTAGATATCAGTTTACTCAGAATCGAATCTAGTTTCGCTGAGTTATCACTGAATCTTGCATGCATATTGTTTTTATTCATATTTTCTGTATGTAACTTCTTCATAATCGAATCTGGTTTCGGAGAATTATCGTTACTTACTTTATTATTATTAATCTTATTTTTGGTACATAACTTCTTCATGGTCGAAACTGGTTTCGATGAATTATCATTATGTCCTATGTGCACAATATTATCTTCAATAATTATATCTTTTTCTTCTATATTTTCGATTTTATTAAATTGCAATTTTTTCATATTTTTGACGTCATTAATGGATATGCATTCCCATATTTGAAGTTGATCAGGCTTCTGAGAATTACATTTTTCCATATTATTTTCTTCTACACGTGTATTATTATCTATATCATTTTCTTCTTCATTTTTCCTATTATCTATTATTTTATTTGCCTCATTAATTTTATTCTTATTTGCATTGTTTAACTTATTTTGCATAGCCCTTGTCGTTATTAATATTTTTTTTTCTTTTTCGTCATTTTCTTTTGGTATCATTTGTTTTAATATGTCTGAATCTAGTTCTATCCTAGAAAGTGCATCAGCATTTGTATTCATCTTTCCTTTTTTATAAACAATTGTGAAATCATAATCACTTAAATCAAGTCTTATTCTTGTCATTTTTGATGAAGGATTCTTGTGTGAAAATAATGAAATTAATGGTCTGTGGTCTGTAACTACAATAAATTTTCTGCCATATAAGTAAGGTTTAAAGAAATTTATGCTCCAATGAATTGCTAGGAGTTCTTTTTCAATTACTGGTTTGTTAATATCATGTTTTTGCAATGATTTACTAGCGTATGAGATTGGTAAATCTTGTCCTATTTCGCCTTGAGATAAGACTGCTCCTAACGCATAGTTTGATGCGTCAGTTGTTAAAATAAATGGTTTATCAAAATCCGGATATTGTAATACTGGTGGGTTCATTAATTTTTCTTTTAATTCTTCAAAAGCATGTTGGCATTGGACGGACCAAATGAATTTAGTTGATTTTTTTAATAGTGTGTTCAAATGTTTTGCAATGTCGGCAAAGTTTGGTATAAATTTTCTGTAGTAGTTGCAGAATGCAACGAATCGTCTTACTTCGTCCGCGTTTTTCGGTACTGGATAGTTTTTGATTACTTCGTATTTGGATGGGTCTGTTTTTACTCCGTCTTTTGTTATTAAATGTCCCAAGTAAACTACTTCTGGTCTTAAGAAACAACATTTCTTTGGGTTTAGTTTAAGATTGTATTTTTGTAATCGGTCTAGTACTTTTATTAAATTTTGATTGTGATGATTTAAACTACATCCGTACACAATTATGTCGTCAACGTAAAGAAATGCTTCGGATTCTAATCCAGATAGTGCTATTGTAAGCATTCTTTGAAAACTATTTGAAGAAATTTTTAATCCGAATGGAAGTCTTTCAAATTGAAAATGTCCTTGTGGTGTAGAAAAAGCAGTTAGTGGTCTGGATTCTTTATTCAACTCAATTTGGTGAAAGGAACTGGTCATATCGAGTGTAGAAAACCATTTTGCTCTACCTAATTTGTCCAAAATGTCTTCTAATCTAGTTAAAGGAAATTTGTCATTGATAATTTTATCATTAAGTTTTCTAAAATCCACAACAAGTCTCCATTTCTTTTTATCTTCTATATTTTTCTTTGGTACTAAAAGGAGTGGAGCATTATATGGGCTAATTGATGGTTCTATTATTTTGTCATCAAGCATTTTCTGTACTTGTTCATTTATTATTTCAGTATGTGAGTGTGGTAGTCTATAGTTTTTTATATAAACTGGTGTGTTGTCTGAGGTCGTGATTGTTTGTTTATAAAAATTGTTGACGGTTAATTTTTCGTCTTCTAAATGAAAAACATTTTGATATTGTTTAAATATTCCTATTAATTGTGCTTTTACAAATTTGTCATTATGGTCTAATTTTAGTTCATTCACTATTCTTTCAAAACGTTCGTTATTGTTCATATTATTGTAACTTAATATCTCATAATTTTTAAGTGGGTCAGTCTGAAGTTGAATGCCTTTTATTGTTACGTGGAAGTGGTATATAAACTGGTGCTGCTTCCAGCGTGTTTCGTGTGACGGCAGGCTCGTACTCTTCGCTGCAGTTTTCTTTGATATATTTCTCCCAGCGGGTTACGATTTCTTCTTCGTTCTTTGTTGCATTCATTGTGCAAGCATTATCAACTTGTGTGATACACTACAACATTCAGCTTAGATCACCTGATGATATTGAATTTAATCTTGCCAATCTTAACGAATATATTAAACAGGCTGCTGAACATGCCACTACTTCCTATCCGCAGACTGGCTTTAATAGAATTTATTCTACGGAAACTGAACGTCTTGTATGTGAAAAAAGGAGAGCTAGAAGAGAATGGCAACAACACCGATCACCCCTAAATAAAATCAGACTTAAAGAATGTAATAAACGACTCAAAGAGCTGCTATCGTCGGAAAAGACTGCATTACTGGAAAAGTATTTAGAAGGTCTTGATGTAACGTCAACATCTAATTACTCTTTATGGCGCGCTACCAGAAATCTTAAAAGACCCGTTGATCTCAAATCACCATTGCGTACTTCGACTGGAGGCTGGGCAACAAGCGATAGTGAGAAAGGTAACTTATTTTCTGAGCATTTAAAATCTGTATTCACTCCCAATTCATGTACGGGTGCTGCCGATTTACCGAGTGTAGTCTCTCTACCCCCTCGTCCCTTAAGGTTTAAGATGCGTGAACTACAAAAAATAGTTGCTGAACTCGACCCTAAGAAAGCTCCAGGTATTGATGGCATTAGTAACAAGATGCTGATGAACTTGCCTCATATTGCAATAAGAATTTTGCTATTTATTTTTAATGCCATTTTACGAATGCAGTATTTTCCACATAACTGGAAACTTGCCAAGATTAAAATGATTCCAAAGCCAGGCAAAGATCTTATCAAGGCTGAGTCATATAGGCCTATAAGCTTACTTTCAACAATTTCAAATCTTTTCGAAAAGCTGCTCATGACTAAATTGTCCACAATTTTAGCTGATAGTGGGTGCATCCCGGACCATCAATTTGGCTTTAGAAGTCAGCATAGCACTATTAAGCAAACGCATAGATTGGTTCAAATTATAAGGAGGACTTTTGAAGAAAAGAAGTATTGTTCTGCCCTTTTTATTGATGTTTCTCAGGCATTTGACAAAGTATGGCACAAAGGCCTAGTTTTAAAATTGAAGACATACCTACCAATAAATATACAAAAGCTTTTGGAATGTTATATACTTGATAAAAAGTTTACTGTTGTGGAAGGAGACTTCATGAGTGTACCCGAATCTATATCTTCTGGTGTGCCACAGGGTAGTATTCTGGGGCCAGTCTTGTATCTAATATATACTTGTGATATGCCTGTGAGCAATAACATCCACACTTCTACATTTGCCGATGATACAGCCTGTTTGAGTATTCACAAAAATCCTGATGAGGCATCCCGCAATCTCCAAGCACACATTACCCAGCTTGAAATATGGTTGAACTTATGGAGAATTAAAGTCAATGAACAAAAGTGTGTTCATATAACGTTTACCCTAAGAAAAGATACCTGTTTCCCCATTCGAATCAACAATCAAAATATTCCTCAACATTCTCAAGTCAAATACCTTGGCATACACCTTGATCGAAGGCTTACATGGAAATATCATATTGACTCTAAGTTAACCCAAATGAAACTTAAATTGACTCAAATATATTGGTTAATTGGCAGAAATTCAACACTCAGCCTAGACTGCAAACTTTTGATATACAAGTCGCTTTTGAAGCCAATATGGTGCTATGGAATTCAGCTGTGGGGCACTGCTTCAACTTCAAATGTCGAGAGAATCCAACGAAGGCAAAACAAAATTTTACGTTTGATAACATCTGCTCCATGGTACGTTAAAAATTCAAATATTCATCGTGATTTAAATATGCCACTAGTGAGTGAAGAAATTGCAAAATACGCAGGCAAATATTTAACTAAACTCGAGTCTCATCCTAATCCGCTTGCCCGTAATATTTTGAGCTTTACTGGACACATCCGCTTAAAAAAGAGGTACACAACACTCAGATGGGACTGCTTAGTACTTCTTTTTTCCCCTTTTTGATTATCACAACTTATGTATTATTTATAACTAGCACTAAGCTTATGTCCGATATTGGTCGGGCCTAATAATTATATTTAGATTTAAGATTTGATTACTTATTGTTAGTTCATTTTTGAAGATACAACAAATAAATATGTATATGAAAAAAAAAAATTAAAAAAAATCGCCAAAATTAAAAAAATCGCCAAAACGAGAAAAAAGCGAAAAATAATAAAAAAAAATTATTTCAGCTGAAAAAACGTAAAAAAACACTATTAAAAAAATGCTCAAAGCCCAACGTACGGAAGACTTCGTGCGCGAGTCAAAGTCGCACTTTACTGAATTTATTTTGCATTTCAGTATGCTAAGTTTTTGCTTGGGAGTTTGAAATTTCTATAAAACTAAATTCGCTCATAGTACAGAAAATTTGGCATTTGTTTTAACTTAACTATCTCACAAATTACCACTAATGTCTTTCTCCCATTACAGTGAATCAAACCACGGTATTTGGTGGAAATGGATTCTGCAACGAATAGACTGCTAGAATAACACAGTACCAGCTTCAATAATTTTACCCAAGGATGTTCTAAGATTTGTTTGAGGTTTAACAAACGAATTCATTATTGTCAAATTAAAGTTAAAATTACGAAATTTATTTTTTAGACATGCTCTTCTTGAAAATAATGGGATATTTACTGTTCAAATACATTTTTGAAATATTTACTAACATTCAAATCCAAATCTTCATGTCATCCCTTTGTCCTGATACGAGTAAGAAATATATACTGCTTAATCAATTGAATTGAATGCACTCAAGTTGAAGAATTATATTGTATCAAAAAAAAATTGTTTGTACTTATTAAGTATAAATATTTGCTTTGAATTTGTACTCACTGGCATTCTTCAATGAGTTTTATTTTGAATTTTTTGGGGTTGTTTTTGAAGTATCAAAAAAGAAAATATTATTTTAAGAAATTCTTGAAATTTATATGTTTATTTAAGGTTTACAAAAAAATTTTCTAAATATCTGTCTGCTGCTGGAAATACTTCTGTAATGATTTGCTGCTTCTTCTGAAATACTTCCGCAATTATGTTTTCATTTATTTGTTGTTATACCTTTCACCAAAAAATGAAAAAGGGTATATATACATAGGTTTGTCATTCCGTGTGTAATTTCCATAATATTAACATGTGACACATAAAATATATAAATTCTGAGTCCCACCGCCCGTCCTTCCGACCTTCCGTCTGGTGTACGTGAAATCGGTTTTCCGAAGCTATTGACTTCTGTTGAAATAAGAAAATCTGGCATCATCTGTTATGCTACTGTAGTGCATTTTATGCAACTCTATTTAATTCTTTCTTTAATTACACTCCTTTTTGTTACACTTACTTCCGTTTATAACCTTAATTAATAAAGTCACGTTTTTTCCTTCTTGTATAAATTGTTCTGGAATCAGGTCCTTTTATTTCGATATCCCAACAGGTTATGGGCCCAGCGACTGATTAAACAATTATACATACAAGTAAAATATTTTAGTTTTTTTTTTCTTTTAAATATGTCAATTGCAACAAGTTTTAATATTGAAAAATTAATTGGCCGGGAGAATTATGGCACATGGTCGTTTGCGGTTAAAAACTTGCTACAGCACGAAGAACTGTGGGACACAGTGCAAGGCAAATATCCATCGACTGGAATTGATTCGAAGCTCGACACCAAAGCCAAAACAAAGATTATTTTGTTGGTTGACAAAATAAACTATGTCCACATAGAAGATGCCAATACTTCTCAAGAGGTTTGGAACAAACTGAAAGCCGCTTTTCAAGATTCCGGTCTTACAAGAAGAGTTTGACTTTTGCGTCAGTTGATTACAACAAGTTTTTCGACTTCCGACAGCATTGAAGATTATGTAAGCAAAATTGTATCAACTGCACACAAATTGAAAGAAGTAATTAGATATGCCAGTAAGCGACGAATGGGTCGGGACGCTTTTGTTGGCTGGTCTTCCAGAAGAATATGCACCCATGATTATGGGGATAGAAAGTTCTGGTGTAAAAATTACATGCGACTCGATTAAAACAAAACTTTTGCAAGACATTAAGGAAACAACATCAGGTGCTGCATTGTTTTCTAAAGTAAAAAAGAAGGCTCAAGTAAAAAAAGGTTTTCGTTGTTTTAATTGTAATCAATACGGACACAAAGCAAGCGATTGCCGTATTAATTCCAATAAAAGAAAACAAAACAAAGAAGTTGGTTTTTGGACAGTGTTCGCAGCAGGTGACATAAATATAATTGATGGGTTTTTTGATTCTGGTGCCAGTTTGCACATGTCAATGCGCAAGGATTGGTTTGGCGAAATAAAAGAATCAAATGTTAAAGAAATTTTCGTCGCTAATAAGCAAACCCTTAAAGTTGAAGGAGTTGGCAACGTCACAGTGGTTGTTGAAGACGAAAGTGGGGATATGATGAATATAACAATACACAACGTTTTATATATTCCAGACTTGACAGTAAATCTTTTGTCAGTAAGCCAAATGATGAAGAGAGGTCTAGCTGTAAAATTTGCTGGTGAAAAATGCACGATTTCAAAAGAAGGTATAATCGTTGCGACTGCGTATCTTCAAAACAACATGTTTAAATTAAATGGTACAAATCAAATGTGTATGATGGCGGCAATTTGCGACATTCAGTTGTGGCATGCAAGAATGGGCCATCTTAACTATACCGACTTGGCGAAGACAAGAGATTTAGTAAATGGAATGCAATTTCAACAGAAAACAACTGATAGCTGTGTGGCATGTATTAAAGGAAAGATGGCGAAAAAGCCCTACTGGCCTTCAGAAACTCGCACTACAGACTTGCTACAACTCATTCACTCTGATATTTGTGGTCCCATGGAAGAAAGCTCAATAGGTGGTGCTAAGTATTTTATTTCATTCATAGATGATTTTTCGCGTAAAGTTTTTATTTATATTTTGCAGAACAAAACGGATGTACCAGCATATTTCGAACAATTTAGGGCCAGAGTAGAAAACGAAACTGGTCGGAGAATAAAATGCTTGCGTACAGACAACGGCACAGAATACTGTAACAAGAACTTTACAAGAATACTAATGAAAAGTGGCATACAACACCAAACCACTGTGCCATATAGCCCACAGCAAAACGGCGTCGCTGAGCGAATGAATCGCACCATAGTAGAACGTGCTCGATGCATGTTAATAAACGCTAATTTACCAAAGAAGTTTTGGGCTGAAGCCGTTAGTAATGCCGTATATATTATAAATAGATCCGTTTGTTCTGCAATAAATAAAGGCATACCTGAAGGTCGGGAATCAAACTTGATTTGAGTCATCTGCGTGTATTTGGGTCTCGTGCTATTGCCTATATACCACATGAAAAACGTAAAAAGTGGGATCCTAAGTCACAAGATTTAATATTTGTGGGTTACTGCGAAGATACAAAGGGTTATCGGCTCTTGAACCCAAAAGGCTGGCGAGTTGTTAAAAGCCGCGACGTATCATTTTTTGAAAATGAGTTTAATCACTTTAAAAACAATACCAATGAGCAAATACATTTTTTCGATTCAGTGGAGGCTAGTAATCACAACGTTATCAATAATTTCAATGAAGATTCGTTCAATCCCGAAGAAGATGTTATTTCGGATTATGTACCAGATGATGATGATGATGTCTCTCCAGACTATGTACCGGATGAAACTCTTGAAAGTCAAAGCGATATTCAGCCCACAGAAAATATAGTACGCCGTTCCGAACGACCCCGTAAACCTGTTAATATACCCGATTTTCATACTTATTTAGTGGAGGCAGACGCAAGTGAAGATCCGCTAACAGTACATGATGCCCTGAATAGAAGTGATGCGGCGAAATGGAAAGAAGCCATGGAAAGTGAAATCAAGTCGTTAATAGATAATCGAACTTGGACACTGGTAGATTTGCCTGCTGAAAAAAACCCTTGAAAAGCAAATGGGTATTTAAAACAAAGTACAGTGAAAACGGTGAAACAGAAAGACACAAAGCACGTCTTGTAATAAAGGGTTGCTCGCAGAAACCGGGAATTGATTATCAAGAAACTTACTCTCCGGTCGTTAGGTATACTTCGATAAGATATTTGTTGTCTATTGCAGCTCATTTTGATCTCGACATCGAACAAATGGATGCTGTATCTGCCTTTTTGCAAGGTGATTTGTCCGAAGATATTTATATGGAACCTCCAGAGGGAGTTAAAATCAATACAAATAGTAAAGTCTGCAAACTCAATAAAGCGATTTACGGGTTAAAGCAGGCAAGCCGTGAATGGAACCGAAAGCTTAATTACGCACTAAAGAAAATTGGCTTACAACAGTCTAAGCTGGACTCGTGTATTTATTTTCACGCATCTGATACAACAATTTTTTTTATTGCAGTGTATGTTGATGATCTGTTGATCTTCTCAAACAACAATGAATTAAAATCCAATGTCAAAAACAGTCTACAGAAGCAATTCTTAATGAAGGATTTGGGAGAGGCTAGAAGCTGCGTTGGTATTCGTATAAGAAGAAACCGTGAAAAGGGTGAAATATATATTGACCAATCTGTATATGCAACGGAAATTCTAAGAAAATTTAATATGTTGGATTGCAATCCAGTATCAACCCCCTTTGATACCAACGTAAAGCTGACAACTCCTTCATCCGAAAGAAATGTGAAGAATTTGGAGAATATACCATATCAAGAAGCCATAGGCAGTTTGATTTTTTTGGTGCAAGGAACTCGTCCCGATATTGCGTACGCTGTCAACTACCTCAGCAAATTCAACAAAAATTTTGACAACTCTCACTGGATGGCAGTTAAACGAGTTTTTCGTTATCTCAAAGGCACTATAAATGTGGGAATTACGTACTCAAATCGTGAAGAATTTAAAATTTATGGTTTTTGTGATGCAGACTACGCTAGCGATACAACAGATCGGCGATCGTGCACAGGGTACGTATTTTTACAAAATGGTGCAATTAGTTGGTGCAGTAAACGTCAATCGACTGTGGCTCTTTCAACCACCGAAGCCGAGTATATGGCGATGTCTTCACCCGTCCAAGAAGCAGAATGGCTACGTCAATTGCATAATGATATATGGAACGCTTCTGAAATAAACATTACTCTTTTCTGCGACAACAAAAGTGCTTTAAGCTTGGCTAAGAGTGATACATACCATGGACGCTCTAAACTGTAGTGCATTTTATGCAACTCTATTTAATTCTTTCTTTAATTACACTCCTTTTTGTTACACTTACTTCCGTTTATAACCTTAATTAATAAAGTCACGTTTTTTCCTTCTTGTATAAATTGTTCTGGAATCAGGTCCTTTTATTTCGATATCCCAACAACTTCCGATTGGTATTGAAACTCAGCAAAATCTAACGGACGGTTTCAGAGCTGGAAAACTTAAACTGGATTTTGCCATATAAAAGTAACTAGCTAAAACTAATTTTTATGTTCTTTTGTTAAATCTTATCTTATCTTATATTTCAGAACAAATAAAATTGGTATTAAAAATTTCAAAAATAAAAAAAATAAAAAAGACGTTTCCAGGGTTGGAAAACTTTAATTTTTTTGTTATATAAAAATAACTTACTAAAACGAATTATACATTTTTCTCTATAAGTTAAACATATCTTAAAAAAATATTGGTGTAAGAAGTCAGAAAAATCTAAAAGAATGATTCCAGGGTTGGGAGACTTACACTTTTTGTGACATATAAAATTAACTAGGTCTAATTAATTTTTCTTCTTCTTTATAAATTAAATTATTTGATGTTTTGAAAAGAAAATTTTGGTATCGGCAATTCGAAAAATAAAACCTCCAGAGCTGGAGAATTTGATTTTTTGTATATTAGAGTAAGTTAATAAAACTAATTTTTTTCTTAATTTCTTATTTTCTTTGTTCGCTTAACATATTTTATGTAATTATTAAAGAACAAGATTGGTATAAGGAACCAGAATAATCTAAAAGGTGATTCCAGGGTTGGGAAACGTACACTTTTTCTGATATATAAACCAATTTAATAAAACTAGTTATTTCCTTGGTTATTAAATATATTCTATATTTTAGAAAGAAATAAATTAGTATTCAAACCAGAACAAAATTATGGTTCCAGGGTTGGAAATAGAAAAAAATATTTGGGTAAAAAAATAACCAGATATAATATTTTTTTTTCAGTTAAACATATTTCATGTTTAAGAAGATCTTTACTCAAGATATATTTTATATACACATGCTTAATTTTTATATGGATCTCTAATTTAAGTATATACGAAGGTTTTTGCCATGTTGTTTGTTATGCTCTCAGAACAGTTATGTTTAAAATCGATAGTCTTTAGTTGATACCTTGTAACGTCGAAGAATGATAAAATAAAGATTACGCCATGGGCAAGAATAAAAAAACTTTTCTGCGCATGATGGAACCCTGACGTCACTCACCCTGTGTTCTCATTGGCTAGTAAAATTCAGCTGTAGAACTATTACATACACAAACACGCACATTTCATATTTGCTATTTTTTATTTTTTTAGTTTTGCAGCTTTCAAACAACAATATTTAATATTTTTCTTGGAGATTTCTCTGAGTAAATTATTTAAAGGGCTGCCAACTACAATAAAACAAATGAATATTTTGCAAGAAATTATAAATTTCACACGTGATACAGACTCGGTAACCTTTGCGAAGGGACTACCTACGTCATCAAGCGGTAAATCATGCGCAAGGCGTAATCTTTATTTTATCATTCTTGGTAACGACTTCTTATTAATGTTTGGTAAATGGAAATAAAAATTAAATTAATCGCTAAAGAACAGTCATAGCTTTAAAATAAATTAAGGGCATGTTCCATTTTATTTCCCTGAAGCCATTCCTTTCTGCTGAACAAAATCGTTGGTAAAGGGTATATAAAATTCGGCACAGCCGAATATAGCACTCTTACTTGTTTATTTGTTGTGTTTTATTTATGAAGTTTTTATTTCCCTAACAATGAAATCCCTTTTTACGCCACAATGCGTTAATATTTTTTGACAATTTCATTATTTTTAGTTCTAACCCAAAAAGGTTCAAATTTATTTGTTGTTATGAATTTAATTTTGATATTCTTGCCTCGCATGATGCAAAGCTTAACTCCCTTTTTTCATTAAACTCCTGACTCACTACTTGCTCTTCCCCTTTTGAGTTTCTTATGTCGGCGAAAGGTTAAGTTATAATAATGAGGTTGTTAGTGTTGTTTGAGGTGAATAAAACATAAAAAATAGATACACCCAATACTTAATTAGAAAATAACATTCCAAATTGTTATTACTTTTTTATATCCCTGCCAAGGTGTTTCTTTTAAGGACGACCTCACTGCCAGTTAGATTATGTGGCAATAAAAGTTAGCAAGTAGAAATTTTTAATGAAGGCAAATATACTTTAAAAATTTATTCATGAAATATTTTCTTGCTATAAAAATCAGTTATAAATGGAAATTTTGTTTTAGTTAGCAAGAAAATTTAAATTGGTTTTTATTGCTGGAATTATCGGAAGTTAATGTAAATCAGGACAAGGTTATTGTACTAAACAAGAAATATTTATTTCAATGCGGAGTTTGATCCTATCCTTTTTTTAACATATTAAATCTAATAATATTCAAAAATTTTTTATTATATCCTGTAGCAATCTGGTTAAAAAAGACATCGAATCGACGATCATTAGTTACAATGTATACCAGCAAAATATTTTCATGTTTTTTGAAGCAATAAGCCAATAAAATATTAGGTTGTTAAGAAGCAGTGAACGTATATGAAAGAAAACACAGGAAAAAGTGATTTAATAACGACACAACAATGCAGATTTTAAGGCTAGAAAGTTATGAAATGTACACACTTCCAATGTTATATACTCATTAGGGTGGCAATGAAAACCCGTTTTGGAATTCTGTCAAAAGCTGTGCGCATTATTATAGTACTAGGTATTAAATTCACGAGGTGAAAATCTGAGTCAAATCGGGTAGCTCCTTGGCGTGCCACACTTACATAGGTCAAAATTGCAATTTTATAAAATTTACCAAAATAAGTCTCAATTTACATAAAGCGATATTTCAGTTAGCGGATCCCAAAATTTGGGCCAAATCGGACAACTGCGAGGCTTGACCCCTCTAAGGGATAACATTTAAAATTTTTAAAAATTTACCAAAATTAAGCTCAATTTACATAAAACAATACTTCAGTGAGCGTGTGCCAAAATTTGGGCCGAATCAGACAACTGTAAGGCTTGACCACTAGAGCTCTCAAGAAAAGCTCAATTTGTATGTTTAAATAAAAAAAAAAATTCCATACATTTAATTTCCACCCTAGTGAATATATATAAACATATGTGACCTGCTCCACGAAAAGGGACCTCTGCGCCGAAAAAAGGAAGAGTTGCATAACCATGCGTAAAACACGGAAAAACGAAGCGCTTTTTTTAAACGCGTTTTTCTCAATAACTTCTTTTCGGCGCAGAGGTCCCTTTTCGTGGAGCAGGTCACATATATGAATATGTATGAATTCATATATGGAAATGTATGGGGTTATACATGGTAAAACTATTATATATGAATTGATATATGGACTAATATATGAAATGTATTATAATATATGAGCACATATATGGAAATTTAATTATGAAGCTCTTCATATGTGGATCTATATATAGAAAAAAGTGAGCTGATTATATTAGTATGTGTTTCAAACGATAGTCGATCATCAATTACACTAGTTTACAAAATAAAATTTTTTTCATGTACATTTGATGACATATAGAATTCCTTATGTATTTTTTTCCACTGAATTCGAAAATCAAGGTAAAATATTTTTTATGGAGCAGTTTTTGAGATATTGTGATTTTTTCAGTTTTTTGCACTTTTTACTTGAAAATATCTCGAGCTTGAACTGTCCGATTGGGTCGTTCTTGGTATTCAAATGAAAGGTATTGAGTTGACAAATAAATATGTATGTATAATCGGATCTTTAATTGGTATAACGGTTCAAAATATATCGATGAAAATAGGGCACATTTTAAAAAAATCATATTTTACAGTGATTATATGCTGACAGAAAAGTACAAATCGTTAAAAAAAACGTCTGGTTTCTGTTCATGTACGTAAAGATAATACTTTTACGTAAGAACTAAGACCAACAAGAAGAAAATCGACCGAAAAATTACAAAGTTATAAGCAATGGATTGAATAAATCCAAAGTAAAAATACATAAAAATAACAAATAACACAGGTCAAAAAAATTAAATTTATTATGTAAGGTCAAAGGTTTCATAGCCAATTTGTATATACTAAGTACTGTGTATCAATCCCTTTAAATTAGTTTTTTTGAATTGACTCTGTATCTCGAGATTTTCCATTATAAAAAAAGAGGATGCTGTATCACATAATTGGCATTAAATCGAGAACCAGTTCTTCGATTCAATAAAAAATTACACAGAAGGCTAGGAAACAAATTGACCTTTAATTACGTCTTCATGAATTTTTTAACAGTTTCAGAGATATTCCGAAAGTTTTATACAAAAAAATAAATTTTTTCAAAAAAATTTAGAAAATCGTTTGTTTCTTAAAATACTCATTAAAATGTTAAACTGAAGAAAATTTTATATTTTATTACTAATTGTAATACATTCATATGTTATAAATAAAACGAGCCAAATTTATTAAAAATCATTCCATTAATTCTGAATTTATTCACAATTAAGTGCTAGCATACGAGTATATTTTACGGAATTTTTTAATTTTTATTTATTTCATTATTATTTGATTCTGTAAAATATAATAATATACGGTTAAGGAATTAACTCTATATACACCCATAATTTTTGGGATTTGAGGAAACTTGGGAAGAAATTAAAAAAATTAATTATGCCAATATTTAGGGTGCTAATAAATATGTTTATACAAAAAACAAAAAATGAAAATATAATTATAATAACAACAATAAAAGCAAAAATATTCAAAATCCATAGGAAAAAAGTCTACATACAGGCATAAAATACATGAAAAAATACGTGTAAAATTTTCGAGGTCGTCAACTTGTTTGAAAATTCTGTGATTTCCGGTACCAAGCCGTTAAGAAATGGCATCCAAATATGGTCTAATATGTTCTTAAAGAGGCAACAATTGATATTAACCTCGAAAGAATAAAAAAAATTACCACAAATAACGCTATTGAATTTAAGTTTACGTCATTTGTAACAATGCTTAATTTTAAGTCTACTTAAGCATGGTTAAGGTTTAAAAGGCAATCACTTCATTTGTGGTAAACTTATTTTATTCTTTCGAGGTTAATATCAATTGCTGCCTCTTTAAGAACATATTAGACCATATTTGGATGCCATTTCTTGACGGCTTGGTACCGGAAATCACAGAATTTTCAAACAAGTTGACGACCTCGAAAATTTTACACGTATTTTTTCATGTATTTTATGCCTGTATGTAGACTTTTTTCCTATGGATTTTGAATATTTTTGCTTTTATTGTTGTTATTATAATTATATTTTCATTTTTTATTTTTTGTATAAACATATTTATTAGCACCCTAAATATTGGCATAATTAATTTTTTGAATTTCTTCCCAAGTTTATAACATTGACTTGTAACTTAATAGAAGGTGCATAAAAACAACACCAAAAACATTGTGCAGGCATTTTGGTAAAAATTTTGTTTTCATAAAAAGTTAAATAACTCAGTCAATTGCTTATCTATTTTTAATCCCAAATATGCATTTTAATCGTAAATAAATGTACTTTTTGAATAAATTCAATAGTATTATAAGTATTATAGTTTCTTAATAAAATAATGTATAAAAACGTCACCAAAGTTGAAAAATTTTTGAAAAATCTACAAAATTTGTGTTTGTTGGACAATAACACCCAAATTTCTCAAGTTTTCTTAAATAAATTATATATTATTCGAAAGATCTCAGTTTCTTCTTTCCAAATCTAGTAAGAAATTGAAAATCATTATCACCAAAGTTACAGGCTTATAAGTGCGCAAAGGTAAAAAAACCGGTTTTTTAACCGTAAATCCGGATTTTGGAGGTGTCCGGCATATTTCACTATTGGATTCTTCTTTAACTCGACAAGACCTACAAGAAAAAACATATCACTGTCCAGGTTTTTCTATTTCATTCAATTTTGTACCACTGTGTTATTCATAAATTACGTTCGAGTGTACCTATGGTTTGATGATGTTGAAGTTATGTTCAGCAAATTACAAATTTCTTTAAGTAGTTCGTTTTTGAATTCTTTTCCCCTGTCGGACTTCAAACTCTTAAAACATCCATACCTTAAAATAAATTGTTCAACTTAATTTTTGGCAATTGTTTTTGGCATCTTTTGTTTCTATCGGGTGTGCTACTACATATTTCGTTAATTCGCATTCCATCGTTAAAATATATCTGTAATTGTTTGTCATTCTTAATGGTCCAACTGTATATATGAGTATTTATCAGTAATTTCCTCTTTTTATCAGTAACATTTATCAGTAGCATTTCCTCTTTGATGTGCTTGGTTTGTTTACTTCTAAGGCATTTATCACATTTGTTTATATAATCTCTTACCATTTTTCTCATGTTTTTCCATTCATAACGTTGTTTTACTTTTAAGACTGTTTTTGTAATATCTAATATGTTTTAATTTTAAGACTGTTTTTCTAATATCAAAATGTCATGATGTTGGTGAATTTATTGTATCTTAAAAAATAAATGAATGAATAAATGAAATCTTAGGTATATATATAATTAATGGGCCCGACCAATGCCGAACACAAATTTAGTGATAGTAATTATTAATACAAGAATGATGTACTAGCACAAAAATATTCTCAAAACGTTTCATCTGCGGTATTGCGTATTAGAGCCTTAGTGTCCCTCTTTTTTAAGCGGATGTGTCCAGTAAAATTCAAGATATTACGAGCCAGGGGATTAGGATGGGACTCGAGTTTTATTAAATATTAATTCATTTGAAACGTTTTATCCTTAATATGTTGCAACGGTTTATATACGGCCCTGTTCTGTAAACCGAATCCGAGCAAATTTCTCGTTTTTAAAACGAGAAAAAAGTTTTGGTGTTCTCTAAACCGGATTCACATAGTTTTACTCGGTTTTAAATCGAGTAAGTATACCTGGTCGAAAGTAAATCGAATGTGGTATTATTCCAATAAATCACTGATGAAACATAAAAAAACAATTAGCATTAACAATATGAGGTCTTTAATAACAAATTATAACCAAATCACATGCAGTTTGATGCATTTAAATGTACAAAATTGTTTGTAAAAACACTCCAACGTTTGTTTCCAGTTTTACTGCAAGAATGAAGAAAAATTATTTGTATGAAGAAAAGAACTTTTTCTGTCAAATGTTTAGAGCCTGGCATTTTAAATGCTTATTTTTTTTATTTAAAATATGATTTCTTTTATTAACAACTGACTTCGACGTTTAAATATTTTATTCAACTTCATCTCGAATGTCACCAAAACGTGCAATTTGTAGAACTTGAAATTCAAAAGTTTAAAACGGTCGATATTTTGACATTTAGAAATAAGGGATTTTTATACTATCTCGTTTGCAACTTATAATTATTTTAATAATCGTATGTAATAACGGTGCGCGGATTGTCGTTTATACTAAACTAGCAACGTTCTTGATAAACATTCACTTCCTGAATTATAATATAAGATCGTGTGAACATTGTATTGAGTTACAATTTAAAAAAAATCATTAAAGAAATTACGATTTAGCGGTTTCTATAGTAATAAATAAAAATAGTACTTACGTTATGTCCGCTAAATATTACCCGACATTTTTGCCAAATTGGATCTGCACTTATCTTGCTTTTAATGAAATAGCGCAATGCTTCATGTAAACGATCCATAAATTCAGTACCAGGAGTAATGCAATTACTATCAAAACGTTCATGTTCCCTTAATTCCCCACGGGTTTCAGCTAACTTCTCAAGGGTTTCAGCCTCTTTTGCTGAACGAAAACGACGACTTCGTTGTTGATTCATTTTTGCTCTCGGCGCAACGCCATCAATTGCCATAAAGAACAACTTTTGTGGTTTAATCAAAAAGAAAAGTTTATCAACATAATTAAAAATATCCTTGAACATTTCTTCTTCCGTGATATTAAAATGGATGTTGTGGTCGTCAGGATGGGAACAGTTGTGTATAATGCCGTTCATGTCCAAATATAAATTATCAAAATCAGGAATCTAAATGAAAGATGTGAAATGTATACTACATATATATGTATATAAAATTTAGTACATACACTCAAAAAAAAAAAAGACGTACTATTATTAAGAATTTTTTTTTCCTAAATTCAAGTAAAAAATTTTTAAGTTTAAGTAATTTTTTCTAAGGGCACTGCTACACGTTCAATATATATTGTGATATTTGGATCGCGATCCATTCTGATGGATTGATGGATCACGAGGGTATGCTACACGTTCAATATTTATCGCGTCAGTATTTACGTTATTTTTGTGCTGTGCGGATCGTTTATTAATAATAAATTTATTAATAAGCTTAAAGGCTGGAACAGAATAGTAGCTGTAGTACAACGTAACGAGTAGCGCTGCAAACTGTCAATCGCATTGGCGATTTCTAATAAATTGCAGGGATTGCTTCTGATTTTGCAACTCCTCGCGAATTTTTGCAAAGTTTGCGACATTAGTAAGTTTTGCATGTTCTCAGCTTCCTGAGAGTTTCACCGATTTTTAAAGAATATTAAACTTCATTATTATCCCGCTGCACAGTGGCGTGAATTAAAAAAAAGTGGTAAAAAGTCCGCAACTTTTGAACTAGTTAACCGATTTCGATGAAACCAACTGTTTTGGAAAGTAGAAGTGTTGAAATTTTTAGAAAGCATATTTTGAGGCACCCTGTTGTAAGACAGGGTAGCTCCAAACAGCCTCAAAGTGGGAAAGTGCGGGTATCGAAATTCTTTCGGAGCTTGTAACTTTTGTAAATAGGGACCGATTTCAATAATTTTTTCAGCGGGACAATCTACGTTAAGAAATAAAAATAAAACATGCTGAGAGTACCATTTCATCTCTTTCAGTTTCCAAGTTATTTGACTTGAAAAATTTATTTTTTAATTTTTGGCCCTGACTTTTTTTATTCGTTAGTACATAACTTCTTTATTACTTGGCAAAAATCAGTATGTTTTAATGTTTTTGAAAGAAAACTTCATTACAATTCATATAAAAAAAAAATTTTTTTGATATCTCAAAAATTGTAGCAAGGAATAATTTTGCAATTTGGATTTTTAAAAATTATGAAAAAATTTGGTATATTTTGTGAAAAAAGTATTCTTAATTTTTTTGGAATATTTTAAAAAATTATTAAGTATTTGATAAAAACTTTGATTGTTTCTGAGAAAGGAGACATTGAGAAAGGCTGTGAAATAAATTTTGGAGATTGTTGTTGGTGCACCCTACATTCAGCATTGGTCGAAAACTAGCAATTTTTTTTCAAAAAATCCGATTTTCGGATGTGGCAAAAAAATTGCACGGTCGTTTTTGTAAATTTTTTGGTTTTTTATTATAAATAAATTTGTTGTTAGTAGCCTGTAAGAAACTTTCGACATCCTACACATAAATGTAGGCAGGAGAGGAGATTTTCTAAAAATTCTAAAATTTTTCTAACACAATTTTTCCCAATAAGAAAAAAGTATTATAAAATTATAAATTGGGAATCATTTTAATTTTTATCAATAGCATACATTTAGTTTTGCAAACTGAAAAAAAATTATTCTCCTACCTTCAATACTTTTTGAAATATTCGAAATCCAATTTTGATTAAAAATTTTAATTTTCTAAATTTTTTATTTTTGTCTAAATTATTGATCTTATTTTCTTTACTGCAAATGTTTCTTAATTTTTTCTATGTTATTACAATAGTAGATATAATTATCTATTCAACGGTATATAATATGTATTCCTTTGCCATTATATCAGTTTTAAAATGTATACACAAATATAACACCTCAGGTAACAATTTACGTGTATATCTGATACTCAAACAAACCCACATTTTTTATGAACTCTTGAAGCTGTTATTAAATACTTTTTTTTACTTAAATACAATAAAATATAAGAATTTATATACATAAATATAAGTATATTTATATACCTACAAGGACAAAGGTTCCTGCGCGCACATCTCTAATATGGATATGGTTTTACCTGATATTTGTATCGGTTTTGTATTCGTAGCTTGTAAAATAGCTATATATTTAAGCTGCGATGCATTTAATGTCATTATTTCAGTTATAGCTATCATGGAGATAACAATTAAAAATAAATCGCTCTGCAAATTAATGTGGGAAAACCTCACTGATGGGAGTACTCGGTTGGACAAGGTAGACCAAATGATGTACACAATATCTACTACATATGGTTTATCTGTAAACACCGGTTTATGGAAAAAACTTGATTTTTTTTTTAATTATATGAAAAGAAGATACGTGAATGCAATAAATCAATTTCTAAATTTCAGAATAAAAATCAGGATTGGTTAGATATGGGACTATCTACGAAAATATACCCAAAGAAGTTTGGTCGGCCAAATAAAGATTACGATAACGTTCGACGCAGGAGCAAAAGGATTAAACAAGAAGACTTGATATTAGTTTGTCAGACCTTCTTCATAATACAGGATCAAGACTGATCGCTACTTTTGACGAAAGAGACTTAGATACATGTAATAATTCCGAACTAACACTAATATACAAATGGTGATGTGATGGATCATCTGGATTTTCAGAATATAGACAGCCCAGTGCATACGATAATGACTTTTCCAAAGTTTTAATGGCATCGTTAGTACCATTAAGGCTTCGACTACATAATGAAATGCCTTCAACAAGTAAAAATGCATTTAAAGATATGTGGGTAAATACTACTCCAGGCTCAAAGTCTTTATGCCGACCAATACATTTTGAATACATCAAGGAAAACAAAGAAACAACTCAAAATCTGGTTGATGGTATAAAACATGAAATTTCTAATATGGAACCTATTGACGTTCATATATTAGGACGAGTAATAACAATATCTTTTAGACCTTATTTAACAATGATAGATGGAAAAGTTGCAAATGCAATAACCGATACAAAATCTTATTTGATTTGTAATATATGCGGAAAGAAAGATTCTGATTTTAAGGACATTGAGTATTATACTCCAACTAATGAAGATGCCCTTAAGCTTGGAATATCACCACTTCATGCTCAGATTCGATTCATGGAGTACATTTTACGACAACAAGTATCGCAGTGTACCAGAACATCAGAACGCTCCAGTTGCGAATAATTCTGCTTTAAAGCAGATACAGTTGGAAGAAAAGAAAAGAATTCAAGATGAGTTTATGAAACGTGGATTAATCATTGACAAACCTTTATATGGCTATGGAAACTCCAATAATGGCAACACTGCTAGGCGATTTTTTGATGACCCTGAAACCACATCTTCTATAACTGGTTTTAGTTTTAATCTCATAAGACGTTTCAAAATAATACTGGCCGTCATAAATAGCAAAAAGTTAATTAATAAGGACAAGTTTGAAAAATATTCAAAAGACACTCTGATTCTAATAAATGAATTATATCCATGAAAATCAATAACTCCAACCGTACATAAAGTGCTAGCGTATACAAAAGAACAAATAGAAAAAACATTATTCCTCTGGGGGAACTAACCGAAGAAGCACAGGAAGTTAGAAATAGAGATGTTAAGCAATATCGACTTTTCAATACACGTAAATGCTCTAATGCATCATTTGCATACAAGGCATAAGAATGAAATGGTTGCCAAAAATAAGTATTGAAATCGAGAAGGACGATCCCGAAGCAGAGGAAATTAATAGCTTGCTAGGCCATGATGTCTCAGATACATATGTACATTGTACATATATCTCTTGATAAATAAGTATTTATATTCATACAAACAAATATCTGATATCATGGCAAAAAGTCTCTGGAATTCTCTGTCAAATTATATTCAAAACTTAGGCAATTTATATGCGTTTAAAAAGGAGCTACATAAAAAATTTTTCGTAATTTAATGTTCTAATGTTAAATTAACTACTAATTTTTTTTAAATAAATAAATAACTCAATCTATTTGTCCTTGTAGGTATATAAATATACTTATATTTATGTATATAAATTCTTATATTTTATTGTATTTAAGTAAAAAAAAGTATTTAATAACAGCTTCAAGAGTTCATAAAAAATGTGGGTTTGTTTGAGTATCAGATATACACGTAAATTGTTATTGATAAAAATTAAAATGATTCCCAATTTATAATTTTATAATACTTTTTTCTTATTGGGAAAAATTGTGTTAGAAAAATTTTAGAATTTTTAGAAAATCTCCTCTCCTGCCTACATTTATGTGTAGGATGTCGAAAGTTTCTTACAGGCTACTAACAACAAATTTATTTATAATAAAAAACCAAAAAATTTACAAAAACGACCGTGCAATTTTTTTGCCACATCCGAAAATCGGATTTTTTGAAAAAAAATTGCTAGTTTTCGACCAATGCTGAATGTAGGGTGCACCAACAACAATCTCCAAAATTTATTTCACAGCCTTTCTCAATGTCTCCTTTCTCAGAAACAATCAAAGTTTTTATCAAATACTTAATAATTTTTTAAAATATTCCAAAAAAATTAAGAATACTTTTTTCACAAAATATACCAAATTTTTTCATAATTTTTAAAAATCCAAATTGCAAAATTATTCCTTGCTACAATTTTTGAGATATCAAAAAAATTTTTTTTTTATATGAATTGTAATGAAGTTTTCTTTCAAAAACATTAAAACATACTGATTTTTGCCAAGTAATAAAGAAGTTATGTACTAACGAATAAAAAAAGTCAGGGCCAAAAATTAAAAAATAAATTTTTCAAGTCAAATAACTTGGAAACTGAAAGAGATGAAATGGTACTCTCAGCATGTTTTATTTTTATTTCTTAACGTAGATTGTCCCGCTGAAAAAATTATTGAAATCGGTCCCTATTTACAAAAGTTACAAGCTCCGAAAGAATTTCGATACCCGCACTTTCCCACTTTGAGGCTGTTTGGAGCTACCCTGTCTTACAACAGGGTGCCTCAAAATATGCTTTCTAAAAATTTCAACACTTCTACTTTCCAAAACAGTTGGTTTCATCGAAATCGGTTAACTAGTTCAAAAGTTGCGGACTTTTTACCACTTTTTTTTTAATTCACGCCACTGTGCGCTGTTAGTAACTTCGTGCAAATTTTCGCAATTTTCGCTATTTTTTGCATTCCTTAGAGTTTTTGAGATTTTTAGTCAATATTATGACTTATTTAAAATTTTGCAACTTTTCGCAATTTTTTGCAAACTTCGAGATAAAAGCGACTTTTTTCATGTTTTCTGAGTTCTAACATTTTTGCCGTCTTTTTCGTCTTTTTCACGATTACTTACAGTTTTACCGATTTGTAATCAATATTATATCTTGTTTAAAATTTTGCAACTTTTCGCGATTTATCGATTTTTTCGCGATAGTCGTAATTTTCTCAAATATTTTTTCTATCTTATATTTTTAGGGATTTTAATCAATATTGTGCTTTGCAATCGTTAAAATTTTAGCAAGTTTTTTTTTTGCAAATGTTCATATCTTTCTTGCCTTACAGTTTTACCAAGTTTTAATAAATTTTAGTGTTTCTTTCCGATATTGCGATTTTTGCGAATTTTCGAAATTTCGTTGCTTAAGAAAACGCACCTTAAGAAGAATGTATTTTCTGGTGTTAGTTATCAGATTTTTAGCAATTTTTATAGATTTTTAGACAACACATACGACGTTAATTCGAGCATGTGAATTGCACAAATTCACATATTATTCTTGTATAATCTTACAAGTTTTTTAAGAAGTTACATATTTGGTAACCATGCAGAAAGCTTCAATATTCTGTTCACATTTTTTCTTGCTGCGCTACTAATTACGTCGTCAGCTTCAGCTTCTACTACAACTACTATATTTTGTTCCATCCCTTCGCCGACGAGTCCCACAACTCTGGCAATGCCTCCAAATTAAAAATAAAGTCTTAAAATAATTTTTTCGGTCGTTAATTCCGATTACACCGCCAGAACCCATTACCATTACCCTTTATTAAAACAAACTTTACACAAATGTAATAAACTTTTTTACTTTTTATTTGTTAATTTTTTTTCACCTCGTCTTTTATTTTATTTGTTTTATTTCAATTCTTATTAAGGTATCGCGATCTAATATCATGAAAATGCTACACGTTCAATATTTCTCACGCGATCCGTGATCTGGATTCCATAATTTAGGCCTTTCTGCGATATGGATCGCGATCCATCAATACTGCATGCTACACGTTCAATAAATATCACGATACTGGATCGCGTTCAATATATATTGAACGTGTAGCAATATATATTGCCCTAAGTTTAATGGCCTAATTTTGTAAAACTAAACGAATTTTCGTTTTCGTTTCTGGTTGGAGCGAAAACAAAAATATTTTAAATTTTGTAAAACGCGACGTTGTTTTCGTTTCTTGTCAAAATATTATAATTGAAAAATATATTATTCATTATAAAAATCTGAATATAAAAATATTTTCAAAGTCAAATTTAATTAAATTATGGAATATGCACCAACGAAACAATAAATTCTAAATCAGCGGCGTTAGTTAAGAGCCCATCAATGCTGGAGTGAAATGTTAATGTATAAGGATATGGTTTTCATCATACACATGGATTCAGTCGAGTTCCTATCCAAAATCTCACAAGTGCAATCGACAAGGTCTCATATCATTTCTAGGCAACCTGCTTACACACAAAATTTTTCACAAAATTTTTCCCTACATAAATAAATAAAGAGATATCCGCTATTATCTTCTGTATTGTAAAGGTAAAAATATTGCCAAGTATGCAGGTTGCATAGAAATAACATGACACCCTAACGATTATAAATTAAAACACATACATATGTATGTAATATTGTGATAAGTATTGTGCCAAAAAAAAACTTTATAAAAAAAATGTATCTCACTACTTTTGATGGCCGAAATTTTTAATAGGAACTTGGCCTTTTCCACATTTATATTTTTGTGAAGATCTAACTACTTTTGTTTTTTTATAAAACGTTGCAAATTAAAAATTGCTAGTCTCTTATATTTCTATTAATGATCACTGCGCCAGTTTAAAAGGGCAGAGTTAAATAATATAATGAATTAAAGAGAGATACATAATAGTATAACATCACGTTATAAATTCAATGCTTTCGAATTTTTCTTGATCGTAACTCACCTAGGCCTACTTGTGTAACAAAATGTAGCTCTGTTGTTAGAGTTGAAGTGCTTCATCAGTTTGATGACTGTATAAGTGGTCAGTGTCAGTGAGTATGTCTTAAGAAATGCACTTTTTGCATATCAATTTATCAGGAAACTTTCACTACACACTTTCAAACTTCGGATTAAATTTTATCATTTTGCCATTTACAGGAACAAACATAGCTGCCAGATTTGACGATTTATCGTCATTTTGACGATTTTTTAACAAAAATTTAGCAAAATGACGATTGACGTTTTTTGCCTCGAAAAGGACGATTTTTGCTACATGGAAGAATGGCAACTCTCAAACTCTAATAAGTCTTTGTGGATGAGACAACTAGTTTACTCAATTTTTTGTTTCACACAATGTTATTAAAGGGCCACTCAGACTATTATACTTTGTATTAATATTGGGTGTTTTTTATTGATGTATAGAACTTTAAGTTGGCATCACTTTTTTAACTGGCGGCCATTTTGTCAGCTGTCAAGTGATTAATATTTAGTTTGGTTTGCCATTTCATCATGAACAGGTTGACAAAAGAACAACGCTTGCAAATCGTGCAAATTTATTTCGAAAATAATGGTTCAGTTCGCGAAGTTTACCGCAAGCTCCGTCCATTTTATGGTCGACATAATCGTCCATCAGAGCAATTAATTCGGTTAACCATGGATCGTTTTCACACTACGTTTACTCTATGTGATAATACGCATCCGCAGAGACGTCGAACAGTGCGCACCGAAGAAACAATTGCCGCTGTAGAGCAAAGTGTTGAAGAGGACCCGAATGAATCGATTCGCCACCGTGCCACCGTATAGAGCCATGATAACCGACTATTTTGTTCCCGAATTGGATGGCATGAATGTGGATGAGTTGTGGTTCCAACAAGACGGCGCTACATGCCACACAGCGCACGTCACAATCGATTTATTGAAGGAAACATTCGATGAGCGCATAATTTCGCGGAATGGACCTGTCAATTGGCCACCAAGATCGTGTGATTTGACACCATTGGATTATTTTCTTTGGGGATATGTGAAGTCGCTCGTCTACGCCAACAAACCAGAAACGTTAGGGGACTTGGAAGCCAACATTCGTGGCGTTATTGCCAACATACGGCCCCATATACTCGAAAAAGTGGTTGAAAATTGGACCTGTAGAATTGGCTTTATTCGAGCCAGCCGCGGCGGCCACATGCCCGAAATCATATTTAAACATTTATGGCATAAAATTATCCTTCCAATAAAGCCAAATTGATGGACATTAAAACGATTTTCTTGTGTTTTATTTCAATTCGAAGTTCTATACCTCTAAAAAACACCCTGTACATGTCAAAAATTCAAATAATACGTGCAAGTGCGATATTGTGAATGCAAAATGTCATAACGAATGGTAAATAATACGATAAAAATTTGACATCCCATAATACTTGACCATTTCTTGAAAATTTTCTAAACGATAATACTTTTCATCTGATCAGGGTTGCATTATTACAAAATCCAAACTAACAAGCCGTCTGTTTTGACGCCGATGCCGTGCCGTCGTTTATGTTATATGTCTTTGTATTAAAACGGATATAAATATTGAATGTGCTTATCGAATTGAATAATTTTTCGTGTAAGACATGTCTGAAAGTTAACGAAAATATCGTATTTTCTTTTTATTTATCTTTTTTAAATCAACTACTTTAACCGCCGTCTATTTTCAGAGGCCGGCATGACCACAACGTACATGAAACTGCTTTACCGCCGGAAGTCAAATATTAATGTAGGCATGTTAATCCTCAACAGCTGTTTGCTTTATACTTGTGTTTTTAATGTAATAATGAGGGTGGCGTTGGCTGAAGTAGTTAGCACGTTGACTTCGAAACCGAAGGTCCTGGGTTCAATCCCTGTATCCGACAGTCATTAAATAACAACACCACGCATTTTTCTGATGTGCATTAGTGTCCCTTTGTGTCAGTTGTTGTAGGAAAGTTCAAGTGATGAAGGCATAGTCACTGGTCACTGAACTATACCGACTTCAGCAGATACTAATCCTAATGTAACATCAGAGCGCCCTCCTTCGTTGTGTAGCAAAATCATCGGCGAAGTAAAATAATCAATAAAATGGCTACAAGACACAGCTTCAAAAAATTAATACGCCCCATTTACCATCAGAGAGGCGCTGCAACACTGCATTATTAAAAACGTGCGAAAAGCAGAGTTGTAAAAGAATGAAGCTTTCCTCTATCTCTTCTTTCACCACCTGTCTTCTCTCTCACTATCCCTTTCCTAAAGAAGGTAACACCTAGTATTAGCAGTAGGCATTAATTGCCTGAGTGTTACTTCTCTTTAAAAAAAAAAAAAAAAAAAAAAAAAAAAAAAAAAATGAGGTGTGATGGTGTGAACATAAAATGTCAATTTACGTTAGATTTTTTGATAGTCGAAACAAATGTGTTTAGATTTTTTTTTCGTAAAGTCTGATGAGTCTTTATACATGTATAATAGTCTGCGTGGCCCTGAAAGAGTAAAGAAGTACATATGTGTATGCACTTTTTAAGTAAAGAATTTTGTGCAAATATGTGTGAGATTTTAAGTGTTGATATTTTTAGTATTATTTATGTATTTACTATGACAATATAAGAAAATTTTCAACCAAGAAATAAAAAAGTTAACGGTTGTTTACATAGAAAAAAGTGAACAAAAGCCAAAAGAATTTTTAAAGAAACCACACAATTGAAAAAAAGACAATTTAACAAAGATAAATAAATTTTAAAATGCTGAAATATTTAAATAAAACTAAAAATTGTGAAAATAATAATGAAGATGAAGATGCTGGTACATCTCAAATTTTATCTGCGGTAAGTACAATGACTAAAATTTTTCTTTATTTCTATGTTAACATATTGTTTTTGGTTTACATTAGAATGAAAGAAAAAGACGTAGGCTCAAAGATGATTGGATATTTGATCCAGAAATTAAACCTTGGGCAAAGGTAAAAAATGGACAAATTTTCTGAACATTGTGCAACTCCTAGCTGAAAGCTTCATCTGAAAAAGCTGATTTGTTGGCTCATGCATCCACAAAGAAACACATTAGTGCAACAAACTCAATTGTTAACAACCAGTCAAAAATAAATGACGTATTTCCTAAAAAAATAAGCATAAATTCTAAGGAATCAGAAATAAGGATGGAATTTTTTATTGTTGAACATAATTTGCCCTTTCTAATCGGAGATCATATGTCCAAACTTTTCAAAAACTCTTTTTCTGACTCTGAATGTGCTAAAAAATTTACATTGGGACGAACAAAAGCCACAAATATTATAAGAAATGTTATTGGAAAATATCAATTAAATTATGTGTGCGAGGTGTTAAGAAATAACGTATTTTCTTTATGCATTGATGAGTAAAATTTATGATCTCTTTTTTGGACTATTAGAAGTTGACCAATGCGATGCCAATACTTTATATAAATCTATAGTTCATCTTTTTCAAAAATTTAATATAGATTATAAGAAAAATATGTTGGGATTTGCAGCTGACGGAGCAGCTTTAATGACGGGAAAAAATCATTCAGTTGCTAAGTTATTGAAAAACGATATTTCTGAGTTATTTGTAATCAAATGTATTTGCCATTCTTTGGCATTGTGTTCATCGTACGCGTGCCTCAAATTGCCTTCAGCGGTTGAAACATTAACACGGAATATTTTTAATTATTTGTCAAATAGCCCTAAAAAGTGCAATCAATTTAATGATATCCAAAAATTATTGGAGTTACAACCAAAAAAGTTGTTACACCTAAGCCAAACAAGGTGGCTGTCTTTAGAAGCAGTTGTTATTCGCATATTAGAATTATATGAATGTTTAAAAATTTATTTTTCATTCGCTTGTAATGTAGATCAAATTGATACATCTAGGGAAATTTTTGAAAATTTAAATGAAGAAAATGAAATTTATTTATCTTTTCTAAAATACATTCTTGGTGTTATTAACAACATTAATCGACTATTTCAAAGCGAAAGTACAGAAATTCACATTATGTATATGCAAATGGAAAGACTTTTTAAAACAGTCCTTAACAATTTCATTAAAGGCAATTTGCTAAAGGATGGCAAAGTACATTTAGTTAATTACAAAGACTGCAATAATTATTTAAGTAAAAACAATGTGTACCTAGGACTATATGCCAAAAATATTATTTCAAAAACAAAACTAAACAATTGTAAAGTTGATGAAATCATAAACAATTGTATTAATTTTTACATTGAATTGTGCGATCAAATTTTTAATTGATTTTGAAAATAATCTGAAATGTCTAAGTATTATTGATCCCGCAAATATTTTAGATAAAAAAAATTACTTACTTTTAGATATTATTCAAGAATTCCCACATTTCGTTAAAGAAAATGAAAAACAAGATCTAGATACTGAATTCCGTGAACTGCAATTTTTAGATTTTGATTCCATTTTTGAAAATAAAGATATAAATTTATGTATGTTTTGGGAAAAAATTTCTTCTTTAAAACGCGGCAATTCTTCTCAAGCTTTTCCAATTTTGTCAAAATTTATTAAAAACATAATGGTATTACCCCATTCCTCTGCAAACGTAGAGAGAATTTTCAGCCAGATTAATTTAAACAAAACAAAAATAAGAAACTCATTGGAGAATGGAACAATCGAGGGTATTATGTATTCAAAGGATTATTTAAAATTAAACAACTCAAGTTGTTTTGATGTAATAATTAAACCTGATTTGTTAAAATTATTATCTTCTAATATATATGTCTAAAAATTGCATAAAACTAAAACTTATGTTTTTTATATAAATATGTACATACAAACTTTATATAGGCATATATTAATGCATTTCTTTGTTTGTACTTATATTTATAAGATTTTTTATGATATATTGATCTCAATTAATTGTACCTATGAATTAAAGTTTTAATATTTAATATTGTATAAACTTAATGTACATTTATTAATTGCTATAAGCACGCATTTACAATGTGTATTTTTGTATTAATATGTACATATACATATTGACATTTTAAATAAAAACAAGAATTACTAAAAATTTGCTTATTGTTTTTTGTACGATTTTTTTGACGATTTTGCAATACCTAAATGACGATTTTTTTCAAATTTATCGTCAAAATGACGATTTTCTACAATTTTTTTCTGGCAGCCCTGGGAACAAAGTAGTTATGAGGGTTTTAAAGCGAATGTATGTGCAAATAAGGCACTACGTCCATAGGCCGAGCTGGCCTGGAGCTCTATCGTGCACCTAGATCAAAGTCAGGCAAACGCATACATATATTAAAAAAAGAGAATAAAATGCATGCTTGTACGAATGTGCGCGTAAAAAATATCATAACAAAGTACCCACGGGCGGCCTTTTGCTTATGGTTGACCTAGATACTAATTTACTGATTATTGCAGCAAAACTAATGCAATAATGTAGTAAAACTTTTAAAACGAATACAATTTAATAAACGTTTTCATATGACATTTAAGTCGTTTGAAAACGTTTGCAACTGTTTTATAAAATATATTTATTTTACGTAAGATAGAATTTTCGTTTTCAAATGTTTTACAAAATTCAAAATTAAAAACAAACCAAAAATTTCTGTTTGAATCGTTTCGTTCTATTTTACAAAATTAGGCCATTAATTTCGTTTTTTGAGATATTAAGGGTTTTGTTTAAAATAAATTGTGTTTGGTTTTTATATAAAATTTTTAGACTCCAAAAAAGATGCCCATTTATTGAGAACAAAGCTGTTAATTTTATAAAAAAAAAATACGTTTTATTAGTTAATATTCGTTGTTTTTAGGGTTCCGTACAGCAAAGGTGAAAAGGCACCCTATTGTTTTCGCTACACTGTCCGCCTGTCCGTCACAGGCTATTTTCTCGAGAACCGCAAGAGCTACGGACCTGACATTTGGACACAGTGTGTAGACCTTTGGCCGCTACAACAAAAACTATATGAGAGTGAAAAATTATAGGGTGTTCCAAAACGAGCAACGAAAAATGTTAAAATCCCATGCAATATACATACAATTGTTTGTATATACACTTAAAATTTTTAAAGTTAGTGTATTTGTATACAGACTACAACAATTAACAATAAAATTTCTAAACATTTAAATTAAAGGGTGTTCCATCAATTCAATTTTGACTATGTAATTTTGACAACTTGCTGTATCTTGGAAACCGTAAGAGCTAAACTCTTGAAATTTTCAAAAACGGTAAAACAAAAAAATTCAAAAATTATAAAATCGCCAAACCAAAAAAAAAATCGCCAAAAACAAAAAAAAAAATCTCCAAAACGAAAAAAAAGCGCCACATAAAAAAAATATCTAAATCGAAAATAAATCGCGAAAAATGGGAAAAATCGCCAAAATGAAAAAAAATCGCCAAAATGAAAAAAACTCGCCGAAATGAAAAAATTACCAAAATGAAAAAAAATCGCCAAAACGAAAAAAGCGCCAAATTAAAAAAATTTTTAATAAATGATATACCTTACCAAAAATATATATAACACAGTTCTTGTTTCATTTTTATTATTATTGTATAATATTGCTGCTACTGAGCACATGTCATTTAAATGGTACTGTCATACATTAAAAGTTTTGTAAAGAAGCCATCGTTGAAAGTACATTTAAAGATGCACAAAAATTTTAGCCAAAATTAAAAAAAAAATTTAAATGGACGAAAGTATGTAAATTTTGAAGAAAAATTTTAAAACTATTAGGTTTGAAAGGTTATAGAACTGAAACTTCTGTCTTAAATGCTTCAATGTCTTCACAAAAAATAAGTGAAATATTGTTTCTTTTAAAACAAGTCTACTCCGATCAAAATCGGTTAAGCGTATCAAAAACTGTTATCTACCAAGTAAAACCATATTTTTGAAACACGCCATTTTTTAGCCAAAAATTTTTTTTATTAAGTACAATTAGAAAACAACTTGTGCCATCGACATTTATAAAATTTTGTTTTTGTCTAATATACATATTTATTTAAAACAAAATTTTCACAGACTTTTACTTATGTACTCAGAAATCAAAGTTTTAATGTTTTTAAAAAAGTTCACAGAAACTACCGAAATTTCTTAACGAGTTCGCTACGAAAAGTCTGAGTTCAAACAAACTACCGAAATATCTTAACGAATTCGGTACGACAAGTCTACTTCAGAAAAAGTCGAAACATTTGGTTTGGGTGGATACTATAAGTATACAAACATACATGCATGTATGTAAGTAGTATGTGTATATTCCCAATTATACATATTCATTTTCTTTCCTTTTTAATATTGTACAAATTTATATTATTTAATATGAGAGGCAGATATCGCCACAACTTTAGACCTAGTTAAAAATAAATTCAGTAAAGTGCGACTATGACTCGCGCACGCAGGGTTACGTAAGTTGGACTTTGAGCATTAATATGGCATTTTTCTTTTGTGTTTTGACGTTTTTTCAGCTTTAATGATTTATTTTCTTTTTTCGCTTTTTTCTCATTTTGGTGATTTTTTTCAGTTTTTGGCGTTTTTTTTTCAATTTTGGCGATTTTTTTTAAATTTTTGCGATTTTTTTAATTTTGGCGATTTAGATATTTTTTTTAATTTGGCGCTTTTTTTCGTTTTAGAGATTTTTTTTGTTTTTAGCGATTTTTCTTTGGTTTGGCGATTTTATAATTTTGGAATGTTTTTGTTTTACCGTTTTTGAAAATTTCAAGAGTTTTGCTCTTACGGTTTCCAAGATACAGCAAGTTGTCAAAATTACATAGTTGAAATTGCATTAACTGATGGAGCACCCTTTAATTTTAGTGTTAATTGTTGTAGTTTGTATAAAAATACACTAACCTTACAAATTTCAAGTGTATATACATACATACATACATACATACATACAATTGTATGTATATTACATGGGATTTTAAAATTTTTCGTTGTTCGTTTTGGAACACCCTTTAATTTTTAACTTTCATGTATTTGTTGTTATAGCGGCCAAAGGTCTACATACTGTGTCCAAATTTCATGTCCGTAGCTCTTACGGTTCTCGAGAAAATAGCCTGTGACGGACAGACGGACAGCATAGCGAAAGCAATAGAGTTCCTTTTCACCTTTGATGTGAGGAACCCTAAAAACTAACTTGACCTAGTTACTTTTATAAAATAAATAAATTTTCCAACCATGGAATCATCCTTTTAGATTTTTCTGATTGAAAAAATACATAAAGTGTGTTAAGTGAACAAAGAAAAAAATAAAATAAGAAAAAAATTTGTTTTATTTAGTTACTTTAATATCAAAAAAAGTTCAAAGTTTCCAACCCTGGAGCTGCGGTTTTAATTTTTCCAATTTTATACGCCAAACTTTTCTTTCAGAAGCATAAAATACATTTAATTTATATAGAAAAAGAAAAAAATTAATTAGACCTAGTTATTTTTATATAAAAAAAATAATTTTCCAGCCCTGGAATCATCCTTTTAGATTTTTTCTGATTCCTTATACCAATCTAGTCGTTCTTAAAAAAAATATAAAGTATGTTAAGTGAACAAAGAAAAAAGGAAATTAAAAAAATTGTTTTATTTTTTTACTTTAATATCCAGAAAAAAAGTTAAAAGGTTCCTGTGGATCTGTGGTTTTTTAACCGACTTCAATATTTTTATAATTTTCTACACCAAATTTTTCTTTCCAAAACGTAAAATATATATAATTTATAAAGAAAAAGAAAAAAAATTAATTAGACCTAGTTACTTTTATATATTACAAAACGTGTAAGTTTCCCAACCCTGGAATCGTCAGTTTTTATTTTTCTGATCTCTTTCCTTTAAGAACATAATATATTTTTAATTTATAGAAAAAAAATACAAATTAGTTTTAGTAAGTTACTTTTATATAACAAAAAAAGTGAAAGTTTTCCAACCATGGAAACGTCTTTTTAATTTTTTTATATTTTTTTAATTTGAAATACCAATTTTATTCGTACTGAAGTACAAAATAAGTTTATTTATAAAAAAAATTTAAATTTGTTTTCTGTAGTTACTTTTATATGGCAAAATCAAGTTTAAGTTTTCCAGCTCTGTAAAACGTCTGCTCGATTTTGCTGATTTTCAATACCAATCTATTTTTTCTGACACAACAGTCCAATAACGAAGAGTCTAGCTTTTCTGGGAGCTTCGGAAAACCGATTTCACGTACAGACAGATGGACATCGCTTATTCGTCTTCCAAATGCATAAGGATCCAGAATATATATACTTTATGGGTCGCTTATTGATATTATAAAAATTACAAACAGAATGACAAACCTATACATACCCTTTTACAAAAGTATAGAAAAACTGGCCTTAACTGTGATTATACTCAAGATCACACTATAACTTAGAAAATAATCAATGATATAACAACTATCTGCTAAAAATAAAAAACAATTTTAAGTTTAAGCCGAGTTCGTGAATTCGAAGCGTAGAACCACTGGTTACCCAGCAATGTTGAAATTTGGGGATATTGAATCTTCTAGTGATTCTGAAATTTGCGACTTATTTGTTAACTTTTTTCTTCCACTTACTCAGAGAATAAATGGAACAAACTATCAAAGTACCCATATCCAATTTCTGAAATGACTGAAATTATCTCTCCAACTCCAAACTCATCTACTGTTATGAATGCAATAAAAACATTGAACAGTTCCGACAAATTCGGCCCTGATGGAGTTCCAAAATTATTAATTGTTCGCAATCGTTAATTATGCCCTTAACTTACTTATTCAACATATCTCTTTCCAATGGCTACTTCCCAAATATCTGGAAAAAAAATCATCTATTATTCCCTTATTCAAATCTGGCAGCAGATCTAACATAGCTAACTACAGAGGTATAGCTAAATTGAGCACGATACCCAAGCTATTTGAAACAAGTAAGAGTGCTATATTCGGCTGTGCCGAATCTTATATACCCTTTACCAACGTACGTACATTATATATAGTATACAGATACATACATACATATTTGTTTTCTGATAATTTTTTTTCTCTAAAGCAATTAATAGTCAGTGACCTTTCAGTATTTTTCGATTAAAGAATTTGATTCAATTATTTTATTTTCGATATTAGCAATAGTTGAATATTTTACTCTACACTCTGTGGTTAAGATATATTTTACATTCACTCTTGTCAACATCGATATTATAGAAATTACAAACGGAATGACAAACCTATATATACCCTTTTACCATTTTTTTGGTAAAGGGTATAATAAGAAAAAACTTAGTTTCATTTAATTCCTTTAATATTAAAAAATTCAGTAAAGTGCGACTTCGACTCCCGCACGAAGGGTTCCGTACATTCGGTTCTGAGCAAAAGCAAAAAAGCCACATTAAAGGTTTTTTTGGTTTTTTGAAGTTTTTTTCAGTTTAAACGATTTTTTCAGTTGTGTCGCTTTTTTCTCATTTTGGCGATTTTTTTCTGTTTTTTCATTCATTCTGAAGATTCCTTTCATTTTGGCGATTTTTTTTCATTTTGGCGATTTGTTTTCTGTTTTTGGGGCTTTTTTTTATTTTGAAGATTTTTTTCATTTTGGCGATTTTTTTTTCATTTTAACGATTTTTTTTCATTTTTGCGATTTTTTCCTGTTTTTGGGTTTTTTTCATTTTGGCGATTTTTTTCTGTTTTTGGGGTTTTTTTCGTTTTGGCGATTTTTTTTCATTCTGGCGATTTTTTTTCTGTTTTTCGGGTTTTTTTTCATTTTGGAGATTTTTTTTTTATTTTGGCGATTTTTATTCATTTTGGCGATTTTTCCCTGTTTTGGGGTTTTTTTCATTTTGGCGATTTTTTCCTATTTTTGCGTTTTTTTCATTTTTGTGATTTTTTTTATTTTGGTGATTTTTTTCAGTTTGGCGATTTTTTTCTGTTTTTGGGGCTTTTTTTATTTTGAAGATTTTTTTAATTTTGGCGATTTTTTTCATTTTGGCGATTTTTTCCTGTTTTTTCATTTTGGCGATTTTATTTCATTTTGGCGTTTTTTTTTTCATTTTGGCGATTTTCTTGCGTTTTCGCGATTTTTTTTTCATTTTAGCAATTTTTCCGGTTTTTCGCGATTTATTTTTGTCTTAGACATTTTTTTTAATTTGGTGCTTTATTTCGTTTTGGCGATTTTTTTTTTGTTTTTGGCGAGTTTTTCCTGTTTTGGGGTTTTTTTTATTTTGGCGATTTTATTCTGCTTTTTTTGGGTCTTTTTTTCGTTTTGGCCATTTTTTTTCATTTTGGCGATTTTTTTCATTTTGGCGATTTTCTCTCATTTTGGCGATTTTTTTCATTTTGGCGATTTTCTCTCATTTTGGCGACTTTTTTCATTGTAGCAATTTTTCGGGTTTTTCGCAATTTATTTTAGTCGTACACATTTTTTTTAATTTGGCGATTTTTTTGGTTTTTGGCGATTTTATAATTTTTTGATTTTTAGTTTTACCGTTTTTGAAAATTTCAAGAGTTTTGCTCTTACGGTTTCCAAGATACAGCAAGTTGTCAAAATTGCATTAACTGATGGAACACCCTTTAATTTAAATTTTTTGAAATTTTAGTGTTAATTTTTGTAGTCCAACGTATATATGTATATATAGTATACAGATACACACATTAGTACATACATACATATTTGTTTTCTGATAAAATTTATAACTTTTTGTTATAGTGCAATTTTTAGTAAGTGACCTCTCGGTTTTTTTTTTCGACTAAAGAATTTTTATTTTTTATCCAATTTTTTTTCAACTTCCAACCCTGGAATTATTTAAATTTTTCTGGTTTTAATTCGAGTACAAATTTATTTATTTCTAAATTTTAAGAAATTTATTATTCGACATATTGTCATAAGTTTATTTTAATTTTAAATTTATTTGCTGGTGGTTCAGCGATGTCTATATGCATTTCATTGTTGCTGTAACAAATCGTCAGTAGACTTCAACCACACATTTTGAACAGTCAGAAAGCATGATTTTAACACAGGGGTTAAAATAATGCTTTCTGAACTAAATTGAATTTTCAGTAGAAGCCATGCATTAACTATTTCTTTTGCATGTCTTTTTTGCTGGGTATGTACATATCTATGTATATACCCAGCAAAAAAAAACATGACAAATCATGTGTTGAATCATGGGTTCAAGTCATGACGCATTGGTTCGATTTAGGTGAAACATGCATGATTTTTACATTAATTTGTCAATACAAAAAAAAAATAAATAAATAAAAACTTTTGTCGCAGGATACGAACCGTGCTTTTCTCACTCTCAAGGCACACTGCCTACCACTGAGCTACTGTACTCTGGTTATTTCTTTGCGATAAAACTTACTTGATGAAAATCTGTCACGTAAATACAAAACAAAAAAATAAATAAAAACTTTTGTCGCAGGATACGAACCGTGCCGTTCTCAACAACAAGCCATATTCTCTACCACTGAGCTGCTGTACTCTTGTCATTCACTGGAGTTAAGACTTGTTATATGAAAATGTGATGATTTAATTCCGTTTTTGCATCCGTTTTTAATAAGTTCAAAAACTATAGCATTATTTACGATTTGCAGTGATATTCAGAATGCATTCGAAGAAACAAATGCTCAAGAAAACATGAAACAGTATTTCATTTTGAACGCGTTCATTTATTTTTTGCTGGGTATGTACATATGTATATGCAATGTCAATTCTTACGAAACTTAAAAAAACGATTATGTTTTTCACGTAAAAAAAAATACCAACGCAGCCAGGATACGAACCGTTCTTTTCTGACTGTTGAGGCATGCTCTCCTCCACCTGACGTATTAATTCTTATTAATAGTTAGAGATAAAATTTGTTTATGAAAATGTATCAATATGATAATTTAATTCCGTTTTTGCATGCCTTTTTCGTTGGATATTATTTCAACATATTACCCACCCAGCAAAAAAAAAAGATAAATCATGTGTTGAAACATGGGTTCAAGTGATGACACATTGGTTCGATTTATGTGAACTATGATACATGATTTTTACATTAGCTTGTCATTGGAGATCATGTGTTTGTGCGAGAATTTAAATACTTTGATATCCATTAAAATTAATGAATTGAAACCCTAACAAAACAAAAAAATAAATAAAAATTTTTGTCGCAGGATACGAACCGCGATGTTCTCACCCTCAAGGCACACTCTCTACCACTGAGCTACTGTACTCTTGTTTTTCTTTAGAGATAAAACTTATTTAATGAAAATATTTCACGTAAATACAAAACAAAAAATAAAAAAAATTTTTGTCGGAGGATACGAACCACGCTGCTCTCAATCCCAAAGCACAGTCTCTACCACTGTACTACTGTACTCTTGTCATGTATTGGAAATAAAACTTGTTATATGAAAATGTAGCAATGTGATGATAATTTATTTCCGTTTTTACATCCCCTTTTTGCTGGGTATTTATTTCAATATACATACATATGTACATTAGGTATGGCGTTGTTTACGATTTTTCAATTTCGACTTGCAAGAACCCCTCATTTTGTGAGGTTTCAAAAAAAAAAATATTCGAGCCAAAAAATGGTGGCGGTCAGATGGGGGCAAAGGGCTCCGCATCGTGCTCAAAGATGAGGGTAAAAGCAAAAAAAACTACAAAAAATCATATAACTTTCCCGGGGTCATACATTCATATGTAGGTATGTATATAAAATAATTCTCAGTTTTTACAACAAAAAACTGAATATTATTCTTTCAATACAATTGGTAGCATATTGTTGTTGTTGTAGTTCTTCAATTCAACACAAAATACAAAAACTCTTGTGGAAGCGTATATTTATGCATAAGTATGTATGTATGTATGTACGAATGCTTATAGCATACCTACAGTTTTTTTTCATAACACTACAAATTCTATGCAAACACATTCGTTTTAATTTCCAGGAATAAGAATGTGCCAAGCAAAATTATCATTGAATAAAAAAAATGAAAAAGAACAATGTCTATGCAGAGCTGACAAAAAGGGGTTTAATATGAAATAAAGCATATTAGAGAAAATGTTTAACTTCAGCAAATAAATACCAAAAGTAAGCAAGCCTCGGTAGCCGAGTAGCTAGTGGGGTTAATTAGAAATTTGATTATTCTTGGTTCTATGCACGGAAATTTTTTCATCCAATTTTCAAAACGTATGATAAAACTATATATATAGAACTTCGGGAGAACCGATTATTAGTTTTTGCTGATTTATATAAGGAATTGTGCTAAGACAAGCGCGGTCGTTTTAGTCCAACTCCGAGCTCTCTAACTTGCTTGGGAGCTTCAAAAAACGCATTTCAAGCCTCCCATACAAAATCCGTACAGACAGACGGACAGACGGACATGTCTTTTTTTTATCTCCTAGTCATAAGGATCCATAATAACTAACTTTTTTTGGCCGCAAATGAATATTGTAGAAAATACAAAAATCTGGACAAACCTATATATACCCTTTTCCATTTTTGGTAAAGGGTATAAAAATAGTAACTGATATACTATCCCACCAAATATCATCATTACTTTCACCTCACCAACACGGGTTTAGAAATGGCCGATCAACAGTTACAAATTTATTGGAATTTACAACAAATGTAGTATCTTCGTTTTACAAAGGCTGCAAACCGACACAATCTATACGGATTTCAGCAAGGCATTCGATAAAGTCAATCACGATATACTAATTTTTAAAGTAGAAAAAATTGGATAGTCCAATTCTCTTGAATTGGATGTTATCATATATTAAGAATAGATTTCAGTATGTTCTCTTCAGATAAAAAAATCTAAGATTATTCTAGTGCCCTCTGGTGTGCCTCAAGGTAGCCACCTAGGCCCGTTATTGTTTTTAATATTTATTAATGATTTACCTTCTTGCATCGCACATTCCAAAATATTAATGTATGCTGACGACGTAGTTATTTCTTAGCATGAATAACCCTAACCTATCTTCATTATTACATATAGATTTAAATAACTTCAACCGATGGTGTACGATATGGTAAACTTAATGCATCTCAATTTGAAAAAATGCAAGCACATGTTATTTTACAGAGCAAATACATTAGTCTCTAATTACACGATAAAAGAACATACTCTTGAAAAAGTTGATACATTCTTAGATCTTGGAGTAATTTTGGATAATAAACTAAGTTTAAACGCACACATCTCACAAACTGTTAATAAAGCCAGAGGAGTATTAGGTTATATTAAGCGCTGGGGAAAAGAATTTGATGATCCGTATGTTACTAAAAGCCGTTTCACACTATAATACAAGTATTAATACTTTTGACGAAAATGCATCCCTAATCTAATTTCTGTTTCAAAAATTTCAAAAGACAATAACAACTCAACATGTCAGAGTTGCATTTTCCACAAAAGTATTAATACTTGTATTGTAGTGTGAACCGGCCTTAAGCAGTTATATACCTCCCTAGTAAGACCAACTTTGGAATATGGGTCTGGGACCCACAATATGAAGTACATATAAAGAAAATTGAGTCCGTTCAAAAGCAATTCCTTTTATTTTGCCTCCGAAGTCTTCCTTAGAATAGAGATACTAACCTTCCATCATATGAAAGCCGTTTAGCACTCATTAAACTTCCTACTCTAAAGAGTAGAAGAGTATATTTGAATATATCGTTTCTTATCAATCTAATTAATGGCAACACCACTTCTGAAACTCTTCTTCGCAAAATTGAATTTGTAATTCCAAATAGTCCAACTCGAAATTATGTTCATCTTAAACTACTCCGTTACAACTACGCAAACTTTGATCCATTCCGAAGAATATGTGCTGAATTCAACAACTACTATGCCTATATTGATTTTTCATCAAATCCTGATGTCCCAAAAAGTAATATTATTAATTTATTAAATCGTTAAATGCATTAAAAATATCATGAGTTCCCAGTTAAAAAAAATATGTATGGAGCATATATGATATCCTATATATGGTTCGGATCCGAAAAATTAGGGTATATGGCCATATATGATAATATATATCCATACATTTTCATACATGTACATATTTGTAAATTCATATTCATATTTATTAAAATAACATTTTTTAAAATTTAAATATCGAAATTGTATTTGATGAAGCATTTGTATGGACAAAGAATTAAAAACGAACTAAGTCATTTTATTCATAATTTTGAGAGAAAAGATGCATCGATTATTTAAAAAATACAAAAGTCATCTTCGTATACAAAATTTAATTTCCCACCCAGCTAAAAAAATAAAGTATGGTCCATATATGTTTAATATATGAATGTATATAAATATATATGAATATGTATGAATTCATGTATGGAAATGTATTGGATTATACATTGCAAAAGTATTATATATGAATTGATATATGAACTAAAATATGAAATGTATTATAATATATGAGCTCATATATGAAAATTTAATTAGAAATAAGATGTAATATATGGAGCCATATAAAAATTTATGCATACATGATATCTCAGATAAGATCGGATTTGCCATAAAAATATCTTACATTATATTAACTCGAACTTTTTCTCTTTTTTTAAACTGGTGAATTTTAAATCTATTAGAAAATACATACGGTATGCAAAGTTTATATGCGTACAGTCTCAAAGTATAAAATAGAATAACTTTTGTAGAAAAAAACCATTATTGTACGATTTTATATATTGTGGCCCCATTTAATAAATAAAATAATCAGAAGGATAATTCTGTCATTAATTTTATAGAAAATAACGGAATTCTTTAGATTTTTAAAAAACCAAGTTCATACAAGCAAAGTTCTTCGCAATCAGCGGGCATTGACAAGAGCATTAAGACGAACTGTTGATGAAGTCAGGGCAGAGGGAAATCAACAGGTAGTATATTATCAAGGCAAATTATCGCTCATCAATAAATATATGCATGAGTTCTCTACAAACAACGATACGTTATGGCAATTGACTAACGAAGAAGAAATAGATGGATACACCTTGGATGACTTTTATGAAATGCAAGCTGAGGTGCACAACATCCAATGCGAGCTAGAGCAGTATGTGAATAATGTCCACGAAAATAATTCACGTAGCACTGAGCATTGTCAACCCCATCTACCAAATATTCAGATTCCGAAATTCAGCGGCAGTTATCTACAATGGGTAGCTTTTAAAGATCTTTATACCCAGCTAATCCACAACGCATCAATGAGCGAGGTTGAGAAAATGTTTTACTTAACCACACATCTAGCAGACGAACCACAGGCACTAGTAAAACATTTGCCAATTACAACAGCAAATTATGAAATTGCGTGGAACATTTTGGTTGATTACGATAACAAAAGGCTCATTGTGACAACGCTACTAAACAACTTGCTTTCTCATCCGCAAATGAAAATTAGCTAACCTTTTCAGCACGAGTTCTCGTTGTACCTTCATAGTGAACAGACGTATTAGCGGATTTTTTTTTACATACATAATAAAAAAAATCATACAAAAAAATATTTGTAGTACATAATATTCGTTGTACATTAACTTTGATAAATAAGCTTTTTTTGCTTTGCTAATATTTTTTTACATAGACAGTAACAACTAAAACAAAAATAAAACAAAAACAACCGTAAACAAAATAACTCAAAGTGCCCTTGAGGAATACACTAACAAAGTGCCCTTGAGGAATACTCTATATGAGTACCTCAAAAACAAATAATTGTGAAGTGAGTGATAACGGCAGAAATGCCTATCTTACTGTGAGCTCTGATGATCTTAATGATAACAATAAAAAATCTGATGATATACTTACTGTGAGTTCTGATGCTCTTAATATAAACAAAATAAATAAAAAACCTGATGACAGACTTTTTTTAACGGCTAAGCCAATTTTTCGTCAGCGATCAACTTCGCTTTGTCCAATGTCAACTAGTGATTTGTTAACATTACAGTTGCCTACTACTTCGTCATTTAAATCAGCGATATCATCCGATTCAGGCTCGTGTTCATCACTTACCCAAATTGTCAATATAAATAAGAGTAGCCCAAAACCCAAGGTCCAAGTCGGAATGGACCGATATATAATGGTGGGAAAGCGCGGGCGAAGCCCAAATTCTAATAAAATTGCATCTGCTTCAAAGGTATCTAGGGATAACAGCGCATCCTCCACTAATCGTTTTCAAATATTGCAAGATGACAACGACACACCTGATATATCTGAGAAAAAAACCTCCAAGCCGCCACCAATATATTTGAGAGAAAAAAATTCAAACGCTCTTATTAAGAAATTAATTTCGGTCATTGGTGAGAAAAAATTTCACATTGTTCCAATAAAACGTGGCAATATCGATGAAACGAAAATTCAAATTTATGACGAAACAGATTTCCGTAAAATGGTTTCTGAATTTGAAAAAAATAAAACAAGTTTCTACACATACCAGCTCAAGAGTGCTAAAGGCCTGCAGATCGTATTGAAGGGCATAGATTCTTATGTTGTTCCCGAAGAAATAAAAGACGCACTCGTCCTCCAGGGATTCAAGGTAAAAAATGTTTCAAATATAATAAATAGGGAGAAGATCCCCCAGCCTCTATTTCGCGTTGAACTTGAGCCGAATGATATAAAATTGAGAAAAAATGAGACGCACTCAATTTATAATTTAAAATATCTTTTATACCGAAAAATAACAGTTGAAGAACCACACAAGCGTTCTGGACCCGTACAGTGCCATAATTGTCAAGAATATGGCCACACAAAAACTTACTGCAAATTACCTACAGTTTGTGTTATTTGCGGTGAATTGCACGGTACTGCTAGTTGCAATAAACCGAAAGATCAAAGTAACAAAAAATGCAGTAATTGTGGAGAAAATCACACTGCTAACTACAGAGGTTGTCGTGTAGATTCTTTCGTTAAAAAGACAATGGGGCAAAAACCTAAAGTAGCTCCAGCACAAACAGCAAACACTTACTCCGCCACTCTTGCCCAAGTGAGCCAACCAGTTAATTCACGTGTATCGTATGCCGATGCTGCAAAAACAAGCTCTATTCCCACACAAAATGTTTCACGGCCAAATACTTCAATAAATACAAACTCAGGCTTTAATTTTAATCGCCTTGAAGCTACTATTGAAAATCTGGTGCAAACTATAAACAATTTTACAACAAGTATGACTAGCATGATGCAAGAAATGCTGCGAATGCAGAATACTCTGCTTCAAGCAATACTTAATAAGCCATGAACACGTTAACAATATGTTTCTGGAACGCAAACGGCATTCGCCAACATAAAAATGAACTTGAGCACTTCCTCACGGAAAAAAATATTGATATAATGTTGGTCTCTGAGACTCATTTGACTTCGAGAAGCCTTTTTAAAATTTATGGCTACACCTTATATGATTCAAAGGACCCGAGAGGAAGAGCATGCGGTGGATCAGCAATTTTAATAAAGTCAAGACTCAAGCATTATATTATTGACAACATTTGCGAAGAACATTTACAAGCAACGAATATTTGTATCGAAAATTTTTGCACTAATTTTGTCATATCATCAATTTACTCCCCTCCTAGGTTCGCAATTACTGAGGACCAATACGAAAATTTCTACAAATCCCTTGGCCCTTGCTTCGTAGCAGCTGGCGACTACAATGCAAAACATACGTTCTGGGGTTCGCGTCTTATTACACCTAGAGGTCGGGCATTGTTCAACACAATTTCAAAAATGGGCTTGGACGTCATTTCGAGTGGGGAGCCCACTTACTGGCCTACGGACATACAAAAAATTCCGGATGTTATAGATTTTGGAGTCATGAAAAATATTTCTAGGGAATTAGTTCATGTTGAAGCGTCTCAAGATCTTTCCTCCGATCACTCTCCCACGATCGTTACAATTTGTAGCCCACTAAGTAGTGACTTACCTCACCCGTATGTGAAGACGATCAACCGTGTTAATTGGCTGGGGTTCAGAAAATATCTCAGTACTCATTGTACGGAAAACATTACACTAAGAACAGCCGAAGATATTGAATTTAACATTGGCAATCTTATCAAAAATATAAAACAGACTGCTGAACATGCGACTACCTCCTACACGCAGACTGGATTTAATAGAATTTATTCTACGGATATTGAACGTCTTGTAAGTGAAAAAAGAAGAGCTAGAAGGGAATGGCAACAGCACAGATCACCACAACATAAAATCAGATTTAAAGAGTGCACTAAACGACTCCAAGACTTGCTTGCATTTGAAAAAACTGCATCTTTTAAAAACTATCTGGAAGGTCTTGATGCCACACCAGCATCTAATTACTCCTTGTGGCGCGCTGCTAGAAAGCTTAAAACACCTGTTGCGTTTAAACCACCTCTGCGTACATCTACAGGGGGTTGGGCAAGAAGCGATACTGAAAAAGGTAAACTATTTGCTGAGCATTTAAAATCAGTATTTACCCCTAACTCGTGTACTGGTGTTATTGATTTGCCGAATGTAGTGGCGCTACCCCCTCGACCCATAAAATTTAGAACGTGTGATGTACAAAAAGTAATTGCTGAACTTAACCCGAAGAAAGCTCCGGGTATTGATGGAATTAGTAACCAGATGCTAATAAAGTTGCCTCGTATTGCAATTAGAATCCTATTATTTATTTTTAACGCCATTTTACGACTGGAGTATTTTCCAAATAGCTGGAAGCTTGCCAAAGTTAAAATGATTCCAAAGCCGGGCAAAGACCTTACCAAGGCTGAGTCATACAGGCCAATAAGTCTGCTATCAACAATGTCAAAACTTTTCGAAAAACTGCTGATGACAAAATTGTCCCCAATTCTAGTTAGTAATGGGTGCATACCGGACCATCAATTTGGTTTTAGAAGTCAGCATAGCACCATCGAACAAACTCATAGATTGGTTCAATTTATAAGAAGAACATTTGAAGAAAAGAAGTATTGTTCTGCGCTGTTTATCGACGTTTCTCAGGCATTTGATAAAGTGTGGCATGAAGGTCTTATTTTAAAATTGAAATCATATTTACCAATAAATTTTCTGAAGCTATTAGAAAGTTATATTACTACCCGGAAGTTTACGGTTGTGGAAGGAGACTTCATGAGTGTGCCCGAATCTATATCATCCGGTGTGCCACAGGGGAGCATACTGGGGCCAGTTTTGTATTTGATTTACACTTGTGATATGCCTTTGAGCAGCAATATTCATACATCTACGTTTGCCGATGATACAGCCTGCCTTAGTATGCACGAAAACCCTCACGAGGCTTCCCGATATCTACAAGAACATATTACACAACTGGAACTATGGTTAAATTTATGGAGAATCAAAGTAAACGAGCAAAAGTGTGTCCAGGTAACATTTACCCTGCGAAGAGATACTTGTTCCCCTATTCGAATCAACAATCAAGTTGTTCTTCAACATTCACACGTAAAATACCTTGGTATACACCTTGATCGACGGCTTACATGGAAGCCCCATATTGACTCAAAGCTAACACAAATGAAACTGAAATTAACTCAGCTACATTGGCTGATTGGTAGAAATTCTTCACTCAGTCTAGATTGTAAACTTTTAATATACAAGACGATTTTGAAACCAATATGGTGCTACGGAATACAGTTATGGGGCACTGCTTCAGCTTCTAATGTCGAGAGAATCCAACGAAGGCAAAACAAAATTTTACGCTTAATAATAATGGTATATAAAAAATTCAAATATACATCGTGATTTAAATATGCCACTAGTGACTGAAGAAATTGCAAAATACGCTGGCAAATATTTAACAAAACTCGAGTCACATCCTAATCCGCTTGCCCGTAATATTTTGAACTTTACTGGACACATCCGCCTAAAAAAGAGGGACACATGGGCTCTTATTCATAGCACTCCAGATGGGACTTCTTGAAAATACTTTATTTTTTTCCTTTTGACTATCACTACTTATGTATTATATATAACTATTACTAAACTTATGTCCGACACTGGTCGGGCCTAATTATATTTTTAGATTTAAGATTTGAATACTTATTGTTAGTTCATATATGAAGATACAATAAATAAAAAATCATGCATTCAAAAAAAAAAAAAAAAAAAAAAAACCTTTTCAGCACGCTGTACCATGTTGGTGAGTTCCCAGTGTGTTGGAAGATTGCTAATGTTACGCCAATCCATAAAAAAGGAGAAGCTACTAACCCCGAAAATTATTGCCCTTCTTTCGCGGACGACAGTAGCATTTGCCATTCTTTCTCATTCAGCAATAGAACTAGCCTGCCGCAGGTTGAGGCTATGCGACAAACAATGAATGAGATTTTAAACCATGATTTAGCAAAAATTTCTGAATGGAGTCAGGCGAACAGGGTCGACTTTAACGCCCGTAAGACCCAATGTTGCATGGTTACATATAGACGCATGACCGAAAATGCTGTTGCCTCTGTAACTATGGGAGGTATAAATATTAAGGAATCAGATGCTCTTGATGTTCTTGGCATGATTCCACATATGTGGTCTTTCCTGTCACTACCAGCGTGGGAAAGTTTAAATCAAATGTCCACAGACACTACTCCCTCTATCCTCCTTCCCTATAACCTATTTTTCTTGTTCTAGCACAATGCATTGCATGAGTAGTGGTTAACCCCTGAGTGCTGGTCCTAGAAAAGAAAACGAAACGGCACAAGCGCTAAAAAAATATACATGATGTCACCAATGAATGCATCCATGTTTTAAGCGCACAAGGACTGCCAGTGGACAGTTGGGACGCCATAATTGTTTACATTTTATTGAAGAAACTCTATCAATCAACTCAAACTCTATTTGAGCAATCACCAGAAAACAACAAGAACATCGTAAGTCCAAAAGACCTGCATAGATTTATAGAGCACCGTTCCCAAGCGTTGGAAACACGCGGAAAATCCCACGAATCTGGTGGGGGGGAAGGATTGAGCCAAACTTATAACAGCACCTACATCAACCCCAAACTGTAAAGTATGTGGAATGTCAGGGCATCCCATATATTACGGTGAAAAGTTCCTAAAAATGTCACCAGCTGGGAGACAACAATGGACACAAAAAAAGAAGCGTTGCGTTAACTGCTTAAATCAGATTATGCTGCCAAGGCATGCATGTCACGGTCTTGCTCAAAGTGTACAAAACGACACAACACATTATTACACTTAGAATTAGCAAGAGGAAACACTTCAGCAACATCGGCAGAAGGAACACAAAAACTAGCGTATGCATCAAGTGAAAATAAGCAAATCGTAGCTGCAACAAACAAACAGCTTATCAGCAACACTTACGTAATACTAGCCACTGCAAAGATAAAGGCAGTTGGAGCCAATAGTCACATATGCACATTCAGAGCTTTATTAGGTTCTGGATCAGAAGTCAATTTGGTTACAACCCGCGTACTGAACAAACTGTCATTAAATTCCTCAAACTCGTCATTGCGCATTGAAGGAATAGACCGTAAAATTCAAACCGTATTAGATCAATATATAGCATTTTCATTTTCATTTTCATACATTATAATACATTTCATATATTAGTCCATATATCAATTCATATATAATAATTTTGCTATGTATAATCCATAAATGAATTCATATATTAAAAATATATGGACCATAAATAATTTTTTTAGCTGGGTTGTTTTTATTCGCTTTAAGAAAACCATTATAATTTAGCCTGTAAGAAAATTATTTTCATAGGCTTTTATGTAAATAAATAAATAAATACATTAAATTAATACATAAAGCGGCTTAACAAGGCATAGTTAGAATTTCAGACCATTGACAACAAAATAAGGTGCCTCTCAAATCTACCATTACAGCACAGTTATTTTACAGATCAATACTTGCGTGTTTCGGACGACACACTCAAATACAAGGAGCTGTTTGAGTCCGAAAGTAAAAAAGTGAAGAAACCAACACCATCGATGAGACAAATAGAAGAAGGCACAAGCAGAGGTATGCAGGCAAAGACACAGCCTGATGAGATCACAAGCAAAGTTCTTCGCAATCAGCGGGCATTGACAAGAGCATTAAGACGAACTGTTGATGAAGTCAGGGCAGAGGGAAATCAACAGGTAGTATATTATCAAGGCAAATTATCGCTCATCAATAAATATATGCATGAGTATACACCTTGATCGACGGCTTACATGGAAGCCCCATATTGACTCAAAGCTAACACAAATGAAACTGAAATTAACTCAGCTACATTGGCTGATTGGTAGAAATTCTTCACTCAGTCTAGATTGTAAACTTTTAATATACAAGACGATTTTGAAACCAATATGGTGCTACGGAATACAGTTATGGGGCACTGCTTCAGCTTCTAATGTCGAGAGAATCCAACGAAGGCAAAACAAAATTTTACGCTTAATAATAATGGTATATAAAAAATTCAAATATACATCGTGATTTAAATATGCCACTAGTGACTGAAGAAATTGCAAAATACGCTGGCAAATATTTAACAAAACTCGAGTCACATCCTAATCCGCTTGCCCGTAATATTTTGAACTTTACTGGACACATCCGCCTAAAAAAGAGGGACACATGGGCTCTTATTCATAGCACTCCAGATGGGACTTCTTGAAAATACTTTATTTTTTTCCTTTTGACTATCACTACTTATGTATTATATATAACTATTACTAAACTTATGTCCGACACTGGTCGGGCCTAATTATATTTTTAGATTTAAGATTTGAATACTTATTGTTAGTTCATATATGAAGATACAATAAATAAAAAATCATGCATTCAAAAAAAAAAAAAAAAAAAAAAACCTTTTCAGCACGCTGTACCATGTTGGTGAGTTCCCAGTGTGTTGGAAGATTGCTAATGTTACGCCAATCCATAAAAAAGGAGAAGCTACTAACCCCGAAAATTATTGCCCAATCGCAATATGTTCTGCACTTTCCAAAGTAATGGAAAGTATGGTGAATTTCCATCTTGTAAGGTATCTGGAGTCCAACAGCTTACTCAATGACCGACAGTATGGATTTCGTAGAGGGCGCTCTACGGGAGACCTACTTGCCCTCCTCTCGGAGAAATGGTGTAATTCAATCCACCATTTTGGCGAAAGTAAGGTGGTGGCTTTAGATATCTACAAGGCGTTTGATAAAGTGTGGCATGGTGCACTTTTGTCAAAATGTATTGCCGTTGGTGTCGGTGATAACTTCACTCGATTCTTATCGAATTTGTTCAGGGATCGCACTATAAGAGTTGTTATAGATGGGATCTCATCAAATGAGTTCCAAGTTAAATTCAGGGGTACCGCAAGGTTCCGTCCTTTCACCAACTCTATTTCTTATCTTTCTAAATGACCTTCTCTGTAAAACTTTCAACCCTATCTATTCTTTCGCGGACGACAGTAGCATTTGCCATTCTTTCTCATTCAGCAATAGAACTAGCCTGCCGCAGGTTGAGGCTATGCGACAAACAATGAATGAGATTTTAAACCATGATTTAGCAAAAATTTCTGAATGGAGTCAGGCGAACAGGGTCGACTTTAACGCCCGTAAGACCCAATGTTGCATGGTTACATATAGACGCATGACCGAAAATGCTGTTGCCTCTGTAACTATGGGAGGTATAAATATTAAGGAATCAGATGCTCTTGATGTTCTTGGCATGATTCCACATATGTGGTCTTTCCTGTCACTACCAGCGTGGGAAAGTTTAAATCAAATGTCCACAGACACTACTCCCTCTATCCTCCTTCCCTATAACCTATTTTTCTTGTTCTAGCACAATGCATTGCATGAGTAGTGGTTAACCCCTGAGTGCTGGTCCTAGAAAAGAAAACGAAACGGCACAAGCGCTAAAAAAATATACATGATGTCACCAATGAATGCATCCATGTTTTAAGCGCACAAGGACTGCCAGTGGACAGTTGGGACGCCATAATTGTTTACATTTTATTGAAGAAACTCTATCAATCAACTCAAACTCTATTTGAGCAATCACCAGAAAACAACAAGAACATCGTAAGTCCAAAAGACCTGCATAGATTTATAGAGCACCGTTCCCAAGCGTTGGAAACACGCGGAAAATCCCACGAATCTGGTGGGGGGGAAGGATTGAGCCAAACTTATAACAGCACCTACATCAACCCCAAACTGTAAAGTATGTGGAATGTCAGGGCATCCCATATATTACGGTGAAAAGTTCCTAAAAATGTCACCAGCTGGGAGACAACAATGGACACAAAAAAAGAAGCGTTGCGTTAACTGCTTAAATCAGATTATGCTGCCAAGGCATGCATGTCACGGTCTTGCTCAAAGTGTACAAAACGACACAACACATTATTACACTTAGAATTAGCAAGAGGAAACACTTCAGCAACATCGGCAGAAGGAACACAAAAACTAGCGTATGCATCAAGTGAAAATAAGCAAATCGTAGCTGCAACAAACAAACAGCTTATCAGCAACACTTACGTAATACTAGCCACTGCAAAGATAAAGGCAGTTGGAGCCAATAGTCACATATGCACATTCAGAGCTTTATTAGGTTCTGGATCAGAAGTCAATTTGGTTACAACCCGCGTACTGAACAAACTGTCATTAAATTCCTCAAACTCGTCATTGCGCATTGAAGGAATAGACCGTAAAATTCAAACCGTATTAGATCAATATATAGCATTTTCATTTTCATTTTCATACATTATAATACATTTCATATATTAGTCCATATATCAATTCATATATAATAATTTTGCTATGTATAATCCATAAATGAATTCATATATTAAAAATATATGGACCATAAATAATTTTTTTAGCTGGGTTGTTTTTATTCGCTTTAAGAAAACCATTATAATTTAGCCTGTAAGAAAATTATTTTCATAGGCTTTTATGTAAATAAATAAATAAATACATTAAATTAATACATAAAGCGGCTTAACAAGGCATAGTTAGAATTTCAGACCATTGACAACAAAATAAGGTGCCTCTCAAATCTACCATTACAGCACAGTTATTTTACAGATCAATACTTGCGTGTTTCAGACGACACACTCAAATACAAGGAGCTGTTTGAGTCCGAAAGTAAAAAAGTGAAGAAACCAACACCATCGATGAGACAAATAGAAGAAGGCACAAGCAGAGGTATGCAGGCAAAGACACAGCCTGATGAGATCACAAGCAAAGTTCTTCGCAATCAGCGGGCATTGACAAGAGCATTAAGACGAACTGTTGATGAAGTCAGGGCAGAGGGAAATCAACAGGTAGTATATTATCAAGGCAAATTATCGCTCATCAATAAATATATGCATGAGTTCTCTACAAACAACGATACGTTATGGCAATTGACTAACGAAGAAGAAATAGATGGATACACCTTGGATGACTTTTATGAAATGCAAGCTGAGGTGCACAACATCCAATGCGAGCTAGAGCAGTATGTGAATAATATCCGCGAAAATAATCCACGTAGCACTGAGCATTGTCAACCCCATCTACCAAATATTCAGATTCCGAAATTCAGCGGCAGTTATCTACAATGGGTAGCTTTTAAAGATCTTTATACCCAGCTAATCCACAACGCATCAATGAGCGAGGTTGAGAAAATGTTTTACTTAACCACACATCTAGCAGACGAACCACAGGCACTAGTAAAACATTTGCCAATTACAACAGCAAATTATGAAATTGCGTGGAACATTTTGGTTGATTACGATAACAAAAGGCTCATTGTGACAACGCTACTAAACAACTTGCTTTCTCATCCGCAAATGAAAATTAGCTAACCTTTTCAGCACGCTGTACCATGTTGGTGAGTTCCCAGTGTGTTGGAAGATTGCTAATGTTACGCCAATCCCTAAAAAAGGAGAAGCTACTAACCCCGAAAATTATTGCCCAATCGCAATATGTTCTGCACTTTCCAAAGTAATGGAAAGTATGGTGAATTTCCATCTTGTAAGGTATCTGGAGTCCAACAGCTTACTCAATGACCGACAGTATGGATTTCGTAGAGGGCGCTCTACGGGAGACCTACTTGCCCTCCTCTCGGAGAAATGGTGTAATTCAATCCACCATTTTGGCGAAAGTAAGGTGGTGGCTTTAGATATCTACAAGGCGTTTGATAAAGTGTGGCATGGTGCACTTTTGTCAAAATGTATTGCCGTTGGTGTCGGTGATAACTTCACTCGATTCTTATCGAATTTGTTCAGGGATCGCACTATAAGAGTTGTTATAGATGGGATCTCATCAAATGAGTTCCAAGTTAAATTCAGGGGTACCGCAAGGTTCCGTCCTTTCACCAACTCTATTTCTTATCTTTCTAAATGACCTTCTCTGTAAAACTTTCAACCCTATCTATTCTTTCGCGGACGACAGTAGCATTTGCCATTCTTTCTCATTCAGCAATAGAACTAGCCTGCCGCAGGTTGAGGCTATGCGACAAACAATGAATGAGATTTTAAACCATGATTTAGCAAAAATTTCTGAATGGAGTCAGGCGAACAGGGTCGACTTTAACGCCCGTAAGACCCAATGTTGCATGGTTACATATAGACGCATGACCGAAAATGCTGTTGCCTCTGTAACTATGGGAGGTATAAATATTAAGGAATCAGATGCTCTTGATGTTCTTGGCATGATTCCACATATGTGGAATCAACTACCTGCGGAGGTCTTTCCTGTCACTACCAGCGTGGGAAAGTTTAAATCAAATGTCCACAGACACTACTCCCTCTATCATCCTTCCCTATAACCTATTTTTCTTGTTCTAGCACAATGCATTGCATGAGTAGTTGTTAACCCCTGAGTGCTGGTCCTAGAAAAGAAAACGAAACGGCACAAGCGCTAAAAAAATATACATGATGTCACCAATGAATGCATCCATGTTTTAAGCGCACAAGGACTGCCAGTGGACAATTGGGACGCCATAATTGTTTACATTTTATTGAAGAAACTCTATCAATCAACTCAAACTCTATTTGAGCAATCACCAGAAAACAACAAGAACATCGTAAGTCCAAAAGACCTGCATAGATTTATAGAGCACCGTTCCCAAGCGTTGGAAACACGCGGAAAATCCCACGAATCTGGTGGGGGGAAGGATAGAGCCAAACTTATAACAGCACCTACATCAACCCCAAACTGTAAAGTATGTGGAATGTCAGGGCATCCCATATATTACGGTGAAAAGTTCCTAAAAATGTCACCAGCTGGGAGACAACAATGGACACAAAAAAAGAAGCGTTGCGTTAACTGCTTAAATCAGATTATGCTGCCAAGGCATGCATGTCACGGTCTTGCTCAAAGTGCACAAAACGACACAACACATTATTGCACTTAGAATTAGCAAGAGGAAACACTTCAGCAACATCGGCAGAAGGAACACAAAAACTAGCGTATGCATCAAGTGAAAATAAGCAAATCGTAGCTGCAACAAACAAACAGCTTATCAGCAACGCTTACGTAATACTAGCCACTGCAAAGATAAAGGCAGTTGGAGCCAATAGTCACATATGCACATTCAGAGCTTTATTAGGTTCTGGATCAGAAGTCAATTTGGTTACAACCCGCGTACTGAACAAACTGTCATTAAATTCCTCAAACTCGTCATTGCGCATTGAAGGAATAGACCGTAAAATTCAAACCGTATTAAATCAATATATAGCATTTTCAGTTTAAATTAAACTTTTTTCAAATTGAACGCAACACTTTTCGAATTAAACGAAACTATTTTCAAATTAAGCGAAACCTTTTTCAAATTAAGCGAAACCTTTTTCAAATTAAGCGAAACCTTTTTCAAATTAAGCGAAACCTTTTTCAAATTAAAGGAAACCATTTTCAAATAAAATAAAACATTTTTCAAATTAAATTAAATCACAAAAGCATAATCCATTTTACGACTATATACAAAATAATATCGCAATAAAAAATATTAGATATACATATTAATTTATAACATTAATGAAGAGCTTGTCCACTCGCCGCTTTAGGAATTTGGATGATCATGTCCATGACATAGTTCGCACAATCATTTGGATTAATTTGTTCGATGCTTTCCTCAATTACATTAACTATGTTTCGCTCAGTGGTTGTGTCACTTAATAAGGATCGGGCATGGAATTTTAACTTAGAAAATGCCTTCTCGATAGGGTTTAGCATGGGAGAGTAGGGTGGTAAAAATTTCAGTGTACTCACTAAATTTTGTTCCCTAAATGCCGTATTTCTCAGGATTTATGGATTTTGGCGAATGAAAATAAATTTCCTACAACCGTTATAATACCAGCAACAATGCAATGGTTCAAAAAATTAATACAAAGCAAAAAGCACAAAAACTCCAACAAAACTATAAAATTGGTTTCATTTAATTTGAAAAAAGTTGTACTGAGTTTGAATAAAGTTGCATTTAATTTAAAAAACGTGTCGTTTAATTTGAAAAAGGTTTCGCTTAATTTGGAAAAGGTTTCGCTTAATTTGAAAAAGGTGTCGCTTAATTTGAAAAAGGTTTCGCTTAATTTGAAAATAGTTTTGGTTAATTTGAAAATGGTTTCGCTTAATTTGAAAATAGTTTCGTTTAATTTGAAAAAGGTTTAATTTAAACTGAAAATGCTATAGAACTACATGCATATTCAGGTAGCTATGCCACCAGAATCGAAGCATTTGTGCTTCCAACCATTGTACCACCTAAGCCTACAAAATCTTTCGACACGTCAGATTGGAATCTTCCTGAAAATATTAAATTAGCTGATCCATGTTTCAACCAAATGGATAAAATTGGCAAATTGCTCGGAGCAGAATTTTACCATCAATTGATGCGCCCACAACAAATAAAGATCAACCAAAATCTACCAATTTTACAAAACACAGCGTTGGGTTGGATCGTCACGGGAAAATTACAAGAAAGAAACGACAACTTGGCAACTTGTGCAGTTTTTACCCCAGAAGAGCAAACAACAAACCAGCTTATTGAAAAATTCTGGAAACTTGAAGACACGAATAATTCAGAACGAGCATTATATTTGGCTGAGAAACGATGTGAGGATCATTTTGCACAAAACGTAAAAAAGAAACGAGGACGGAAGATTCATTGAATTGCTGATCCACCACATGCTCTTCCTCTCGGGTCCTTTGAATCATATAAGGTGTATCCAGAAATTTTAAAAAGGCTTCTCGAAGTCAAATGAGTCTCTGAGAACAACATTATATCAATATTTTTTTCCGTGAGGAAGTGCTAAAGTTCATTTTTATGTTGGCGAATGCCGTTTGCGTTCCAGAAGCATATTTTTAACGTGTTCATGGCCTGAAGCAGTGTATTCTGCATTCGCAGCATTTCTTGCATCATGAAAGTCATATTTGTTGTAAAGCTATTAATAGTTAGCACCAAATTCACAATAGTAGATTCAAGGCGACTAAAGTTAAAGCTTGAGTTTGCATTCGTTGAATTATTTGGCGGTGAAACATTTTGTATGGGAATAAAAATAGTCTTAGCAGCATCAGCATACGATACATGTGAACTAACTGGTTGGCTTGTTTGAGGAAGAGTGGCGGAGTAAGCGTTTGCTGATTGAGCTGGAGCTAGTTTAGGTTTTTGACCCATAGCCTGTTTAACAAAAGAATATACAGGGCATCCTCTGTAGTTAGCGGTGTGATTACCACCACAATTATTGCATTTTTTTCTGCTTGATCTTTTGGCTTAGTGCAGCTAGCAGTACCATGCAATGCCCCGCAGATAACACAAAGTGAAGGTAAATTGCAGTAAGTTTTTGTAAGACCATATTCTTGGCAATTGTGGCACTGTACGGGACCTGAACTCTTATGTGGCTCTTCAACTGTAATTTTTCGGTATAAAAGGTATTGTAGGCTATAAATTGGATGTGTCTCATTTTTTTCGAACTGTATATCATTTGGCTCCAGTTCAACACGAAATAGAGGCTGGGGGATCTTCTCTCTATTATTATATTAGTAACACTTTTTACTTTAAATCCTTGTATGATGAGTGCATCTTTTATTTCGTCGGGATTAACATAAGCATCAATGCCCTTCAATACGATCTGCATACCTTTAGCACTTTTAAGCTGATAAGTATAAATTTTTTTTTTATTTTTTTCAAAATCAGTAATAATTTTGCGGAAATATTTTTCTTCGTATATTTGAATTTTCGTTTCATCAATTTTACCACGTTTTATTGGAATAACGTGAAATGCGTTCTCACCAACGGCCGAGACTAATTTTTTAATAAGGGCATTCGAATTTTTTTCTCTCAGGTATATTGGTGGTGGCTTGGAAGTTTTTTTGGATGAAACAGCGACTTGGTCGTTATTAGCTTGCAATATTGAAAAACGATTTTGACGGTTAACTGCTGCGACGTCGTTATCCCTGGATATCTTGGGAACCGATGAAATTTTTGATGAATTTGGGCTTCGCTCGCGCTTTAAAATTGTGATATATCTGTCCATTCCGACTTGGACCTTGGGTTTTGGGGTATTCTTATCTTCAGGGACAACTTGGTTAAGTGATGACCCCGAGCTCGAAGCGGATGTTATCGTTGAGTTAAATGTAGAAGTACTAGGCAATAATGTCAACGATTCAGTAGTTGGAATTGGACAAAGCTAAGTTGACCGCTGACGAAACTGTGGTTTTGCCGTTAGAAAAAGTCTATTATCAGATTTTTGATTTTTATTAAGAGCTTCAGAACTCACAGCAAGTCTATCATCAGATCTTTTTTTATTTTTATCGTTATCATTATGAGCATCAGAACTCACAGTAAAATATGCATTTCTGCCGTTATAACTCACTTCACATTTTTTTTCCTTTGAGGTACACATATAGAGTATTCCTCAAGGGCACTTTGTATGTAAAAAATATTTCCAAAGCAAGTAAAGCTTATTTATTAAAGTCAATAAAGTATTACGAATATTTTTTTATGATTTTGTTTGTTTAGTATGTATGTAAAAAAAACTCCGCTAAGACGTCTGTTCCCTATGAAAGTACAACGAGAACTGTGTGAAATTGAAAAATAACAAGAAAATATTAAATACAAAAGTTAGCGGTGACGCCTATTTTCTGAGTTATGGGGCTCTGAACTTTTTTATAGGAAACTGCGAAAAATCTCAAAATAAAATTTAAATAGTTTATCTGATAGGAAATTAAAAATATAAGAAAAAAAATTACCTTATTTTCCCGATTTATAGCCCTCTGAAGTCTTCATAGAAAATTCTAATATGTGGTAGATAATTCTAAAATAAGTTTTCATATAAAACTGTTGTTGTGGATTACATTTCTGAATATAACAGGTATGATTTACCATCTTAATAAAGATTTTCTGCGTTGCAATGTTTTCTTTTCTAAAAACGTTTTCCTGGACTGACGGCCTTCGGCCAGGCTTAAGTATTTTCTCCACCATGGTGTTTCCCGACAAGGCGCAGCTTAATAAAGATTTTCTGCGTTGCAAAGTTTTCTTGTCGAATAACGTTTTCCTGCACTGCCGGCCTTCGGCCGGGCTTAAGGTATTTCTCCACCATGGTGTTTCTCGACACGGCACAGATGAATTAATCATTGTATTTCCCAAAACGGCACTGCTTGTTAATGATTTTCTGCATAGCTCTTAATTGGTTCAAATACTGACGCATCACATTCAGAAATCCAAAGAGAAATCACAATCGTCTATGAAAAATTTAAAGGGCAAAAACTCAAGAAATAAGGGTCGCAGCTAATTTTTTTACTTAATTTTTTTCTTATATTTTTAATTTCCAATGCGATAAGATGTAAACATTTTTTTTTGAGATTTTTGGAAGTTTTCTATAGAAAGTTCAGAGCCCTATAACTCGGAAAATAGGCGTCGCCGCAAACTTTTTTATTTAATATTTTCTTCTTATTTTTCAATTTTCTATTACATAGGCAACTTTGTATTTTGTTTGGAGCTGCTTCGCTAAACCGCATTTAAGCCAATTTTTCTAGTAAATAAATGCATTGTTTATGAAAAAATTTACTTACGGTCGCGAACGTACGAAACACAGAATTTTTTTTTGCTTTGCAAATTAGTGACACCGCACTTATTTAAAATGTGATATGTGTGGCACCTGTTGACGTTTAATGCAAAGCAATTACAATAAAATGAGGTTTTCGGTCGCGAACGTACGATTAAAACATAGATAAGAAACAAAGTAAAAATTAACCGTTAATCGAATTTTTTTTGTTCACCTTACACTTTCTTCTTCTTAATTGATTGTAATAAAGACGTTTTGAAGAAATATTGCAACCATAACATATATTTTGCATGTAAAATAATTAAATATAAAAATGTCTTTAGAAGTATTATTTTTAATTGTAATTGGCAAATGTTTTACTAGTGCTTTTGGTTCGTCTGCTAGATGTGTAGTTAAGTAAAACATTTTCTCAACTTCGCTCATTGATGCGTTGTGGATTAGCTGGGTATAAAGATCTTTAAAGGCTACCCATTGTAGGTAACTGCCGCTAAATTTCGGAATCTGAATTTTTGGAAGATGGGGTTGACAATGCTCAGTGCTGCGTGGATTATTTTCGCTGATATTATTCACATGCTGCTCTAGCTCACATTGAATGTCGTGCACCTCAGCTTGTAGTTCGTAAAAGTCATCCAAGGTGTAGCCGTCTATTTGTTCTTCATTAGTCAATTGCCATAATGTATCGTTGTTTGTAGAGAACTCGTGCATATATTTATTAATGAGCGATAATTTGCCTTGATAATATGCTATCTGTTGATTTCCCTCTATTCTGACTTCATCCATAGTTCGTCTTAATGCTCTCGTCAATGCCCGCTGATTTCGAAGAACTTTGCTTGTGATATCATCAGGTAGTGCCTTTTCCTGCATACCGCTGCTTGCACCTTCTTCTATTTGTCTCATCGATGGTGTTGGTTTCTTCGCTTTTTTGCTTTCGGACTCAAATAGTTCTTTCTATTTGAGTGTATCGTCCGAAATACGTAAATATTGGTCTGTAAAATAATTGTGTTGTAGTGGTAGATTTAAGAGGCACCTTATTTTGTTGTCAGTGGTCTCAAATTCTTGCCATGCCTTGTCAAGCCGCTGTAGACGCTCCAAGAAGTACTCTGAAGTTTTTCTTGTAGAAGAGTCTTTTTTGAAATTGCGGATTATTGCCTCTTTTTGCTCCGCCGTCTTCTGTTGGGCTGCTACCAGGTCTTCAAACGATTCCATTGCTTATGTACAAGGAACTATAGTTGATGATGGAATCCTGTACCTTGCTACAGGACCTTCGATTTGAAATGTGTAGTCTGATGATGCAATCCTGTACCTTGTGACAGGACTGTCGTGTTGAAATACGTCTTCTGTTGATGGAATCCTGTACCTTGCTACAGGACCGTCGAGTTGAAGAATGTCTTGTGTTGATGGAATCCTGTACCTTGCTACAGGACCGTCGAGTTGACGAATGTCTTGTGTTGATGGAATCCTGTACCTTGCTACAGGACCGTCGGGGTCACCAAATGTTGCGTTTACAACTGTGTAAAAGTTTGAGCAC